>JASCZW010001046.1:297041-872001 GCA_034211315.2 Aedes japonicus | reverse complement strand
TTTATTAAATTTGATTTTACAAACGATGGCCTATAGGGAAGATGTTTCTACAGTGACGAACAATACAATTTGAACAATGCCCGATTTTCATACTAAATGGTCATGTTTGGAGGCTTGTCTTTCATTTTACCCCTGAAGTAATTTAGCAGGAATTTTGGTTATAGAAATTACACGAATTTTTATCTGTAACAAATTCATAATATTTTAGTCAGTCAGAAGTTACAGACAGCAATTAGGACAAAACAATAAGACCACCTTTTGATTTCCATAGTTTAGGCCATGTTAATGAATTTGAATTACGATCTATAGTATATTGATGGTCAAATGACTACATCAAAAACTAAAATTAAAAACCTCACATTTGAGCATTATCAAAAGGTGGGTTTGCCTTTTTCGTAAGCGATGGTTTTAACTTCACAAGTAATGACAAAAAAATTATGAATTTGTTACAGATTAAAATTGATGTTTTTTTTAATTTCGGTAACCAAAATTCCAGCTCAATTACTTCACGGTAAAATGAAAGACAAGCCTCCAAACATGACCATTTAGTATGAAAAACAGACTTTGTTCGTATTGTATTGTTCATATTTAAAGTTATGGATTTAATTCAGATTTAATACAGGTGAAAATTTAGGTTACAGCCAAGATTTGAGCTCAATAGGCTAATTTAAAAATGGAAAACTGTTTTGTTTGAAAATCGGGCTTTGGTTTTATTGTATTGTCCGTCACTGTATACTAATATTGTCACACATTGACAGCGGTTTTTATGTTTGTCAAACAATGCATTTATGCTGCAATCTCTCCATTCAGCATAGGTTAAATGTAGGAACAGATAAATATGTGAGCAGGTTTCATTTTTTTTTCGAATTTTATGCGAATAAGTAGCACAAGAAAAGCTGATGACTATATATTTAGTACATTCAGATGTCAGAATAGAGTTAGTTGTTCAAAGAAAATCTTAAGGTTGGTTCTTTCAATCATGTTAGGCTTATTTCTTGTTATCAACTCAGTGTATCAAATGAACTTCCACAGTTAACACTCTAGAGCTTTCAGTGAGTGGTACATGTTTTTCTTAGTTTGTTTCTTTGGCAAATATAATCATATCATACCGTTCTGCCTAGGAAATTGATAAATTCACCTTGATGAAAAATTCCAAGACCAGACCCGAATTGAACCTACCCGTAACTGGATTTCGTGCTTGTGATTGCTCACCAGGCATCACTGTTCACAAACTGTCAAACGTTGCAATTAAAAACTGACAAAAGAACAATTATCTAAGCCCAAAAAATAAAATCCCATCGTAATTTCGGGAAATTGATCATATCAAAAATTTCCGCAGATGGTTTTCTTATGTTTTTCTATGGTAAACATTCATTCTTGCCCGCCAGCATCATCTTCTGATCCAACAAACCACAATTCCGTTCCCAAATTCCCAGATAAACACGTCGATTGCGCCTGCCGTCGCAGTTTCGCCTAGCTGACAGATCAAACACACTCCATAGCATTGTCGCTTGATGGCCGTTTCGCGCTCTGTGCACTACCGTCGTCATTCCATTGCCGAGCAAGTCCCATGCACCTCCACTTTAACGATTATGGTTGTAGTGGTGACGTTCGAATGACCCGCCCATTTTCTGCTTTTAATCGTCAGCCATGATTGTAAACATTGTAATTTATTGGGGCAAATGTGTTCACTACCACACATATTCCACTCTCGGTCTCACCATGTGGTTAAGGCAGAGCGAGCAGGACAGGGAGAAGGAAAATGCGATCGGGCGATGCTTGTGCTGCTGCGCGCGTAAAAACGTCTATTTATAGCAATAATCTTGTTATAAAAATTATATAAACTGCTCTGATACGAGCGTTTGTGGGACTTTCGGACTCATAAACACGACTTTGAACGAGTGGCGTGGAGCCTCAACTGCTCGAATCAAAAGAAAACCCAAAGGTGGAAACGAAATGGCAGGATTTAACGAGGGTGAGATGGGTAAACAGAATTTCGTAGCATCTACTGTGTGTTTGTGGGTATGGCAAAGGAAAGAACGAGAGGTTACGATTTGACGCCGCCGATTGAATTGGTTTTATAGCTCCATTTATGTAAGTATAAATGGGATAGTTATAGCGATTGTTATTATCATTATATCGCTTGACTGCTTTTGTCGGTTTACGGCAGTTTTATGTGAGTTAGAATGGGACATAAAATCTCGGAGTTGACAGGAGGCTCCTCTTCTCGGCGGTGGCTGACTCATAGAGAGGAGCATTGCCGAGAGCCAGCAAGAAGCGAATACCTTTGCATTGGATAAAAACTTACCCACACACATAAGCACATTGCAAACCGGTGGTGAAAAATCGAGCATAGGATTTTGGAAATGTAAGGTGAGAAAGTGTGCACACATCAGTACGTACTCACGCTTGGAAGCACAATGAGAGACAGCCCATTCGGAGTGGTTTTATTGAGTGTGAAAGAGTCGAGAATTACCCCCGGCCGATAAAGATGATGATCGCATGGCTGTGCTCTTTTGCTCACGTGTTTGCTTAGGTTAGAGCATGAATTCCATCACCCGTAGTACGACAAAGGTTGGAAGCAAGAATAGCGACGGGGTTTTTCATGTTGAAGGTTCACAATATGTATTTGCATTACTTCCAGTACGTGTCAGATTCATCAAGACTCCTTATGAAAATGAGTAATTTCAGATAAACTTGGTTGAGCATATGAAATGATTTTCTTCTGTTTTCATCGGTACTGTCTGTATGGCCTCGGCAGTAAACACAAAAGACCAAATCTTTGCACAGAGTGAATTAATTTTCTAAATCATGGGACGACATTTCTGCTGTTTAAGACCATTTGCAATGATTATTCATTAGACTAATGAATATTTAATAGAACCATCTGCGGCATTTGTCGTGACCATTACCAAAATTTAATCGAAGACGCCTAATTTATTCAAAGCTTAGTGGCGTATAATTGAAATGAGTTTCCTTATGGTTGAGGGTACGAGTATCAAATGCGACAAATTACTGAGAACAACAAATTCGGCATTGAAAAAAGCAGGAAAAATTTCAAAAACAGTAGAACGGCTTTGATTAGAATTTGCTCATTAAGGTTTACCAATTACTAATCAAACGGGTAAATCTTGACAGATTCGATCATAAAACTCACCGCGTGTGCTTCGAATTGCTGAAATATATATGTGTCAGTATTTCATTTCTGGTTGTAAGACAAATTACATCACAGGTCATGAGTGAACCAGACAATGTTAACCTCTACTCTACGGTGATTGTTATCAAATTTAGGTTAGTCATGCAGTGTGCATAAATTAATATGCAAACATCGTTACTCACATGCATATTGTCCTGAGTTGAGTTAGCCTAAAAACGTGCTCGTATTGCCAGCAACATGCCTTACCACCCCAAAGACAATGCGAAACGGTACGACGGACAATACAGATGTGTGTGCTGAGCTAGGAAAATCTGGTTTCTGACAACACGACGGAACAATGCGCATGTATCAGCTTTTTCCTCTTCTTCGGCCAGAGCTCGAAAAAGGTTGAATTTTTAAAATCACGTCCAAAGTTTCAACTATTGAAGATGAATTCACTTGCGTTGAATTCACAATTTTCAATTCCGTTCATCTAAGAGAGCTTAGCTTGTTGACCGAATTAGTTGTATTTTGCCTAAAAAATAAGGTGGTCGCTCAAAAATGTGGCTGCCCGGTTGTTGTTCACCGTCACGTTGGCGTTTGTGACTAATTAATAGCTTGTACCACGTACCAGGCCTATGAATTTTATTGATGCTTTGATTTCCTTAGCCAGAGTGGGCGCTCACAAACTGAATCCAAAGCAAGCTAAGAAATTATAATATAAAGAGAGGGTAGCAAAACTTGTGGCATGAGCATGAATAATTCATTGACACTTGTATTCTTATGAGAATACACTTATGAAAGTGAAACTAAATTCAACCACTTGAGGTTTCCTTTGCACTTTATGTTGCTTTAAAATATTCATTAAAGTAGTTTGATTTATTTGCAGGATGCAGTTGACATGCTAGTGGATGGAGACACAGTTTTAACACACACTAAGTTCGATACATCTTCCTTGCTTTCACTCCACTTCACAAAGAACAAGCTAGAGGTAGCCACATCTTTACGTCTCAGAACTGAATGGTTGTTTAGTTCAGATTTTCTTGACACAATGTACGAACGCAATAGAACGAGACCAGCAGATGGTCTCACTAATTAGAAAACAAAATCTTTAACTCCTCAACCCACTCATCTATAAAAAGATACAGTCACCCGTCAACTCAGTCGATCGACCAGACGGATTTTGTTTTCCTTCACGTATAACCATACATGATGATGCCGTTTGGCCAAGGCCGATGTCAAGGCATCCATTGACGAATCAACACACTGACTACATTCGGTTCGGCCGTGACTGAAAGCGAATGTTGTGTTATTTTTACTGTTATATTTATTTTCATTATTATGGCGATGATAATTGTTATTTTCGCCGTTATCGCCTCTTTCCCCTGCCTTAAAGCAGAGAAAGCTCACAAAGACCACAAAATATCGTCGTCACGAGTTGCTTGGCTAGCCACAGTGACTGGTTTTCTTTGGTCAAAATCAATGTTGCGCAATCGATCCAGACGGCAGGCATCGTAATCTGTACATCATGTGTCCTCCTTAATCTTTATTGCAAATCACATGCTTGAGTTGTTTCTGCAAAAGGTAATTACAAGAGAATATCTTGTGTCCTCACCACTTTAGCACAAAAGCCTGGAGTTGAAAGATGTGCAGGGACTGCCAGGGAGTAAAATTTAAATTAGAGCAACTTTGTTGCATTTCAATGAAGTAACTTTTCAAATTTTATGTGACCACACTGACAGCCTATATTGATAGTGGTTGGAAGCACGCGTTTTATAATTTATCGATCGATATATGAATACTCGGCTTGTGTGCGGTGCTTGCTGGGTCCAATTTTCCTCGTTTCCGAGTGGCGCACGTAAAGCACACGGGGTTGCAATAAAGTGCAGGGAAAATATGCGTTTCTGTGCCAAAAACGTGTCCCGCTTGGGATAAATGCTGCAGCACGGGTAGTGGTAGCATGAGAGAATTCCATGGAGTGAGAGACTTGTATATAATGCATGCTATCATCTCATAAATAATAACAGAAATGGTCTAAAATTTATTCAAAACAGTCAGTGGGATGGATACGAACGGAGCGAAGAGTCCAAAGTCGGAAAATATGGTGCGTACGTATGTTTACACATGTACGTGATCAAGTTTCTATGCATGTTTTGGGAGTAGAGTTGACACGGTGACTTTTCTCTTGTTGCTACATAGAGGAAAATAAGGTCACACGTTTCCGTTTTTCATTACATATGCCTAAACAGGTAAATTTTAATAATCGTTAATTATCGTCTTGCTTAACCCACATCAAATGGTTGTCATTTTCTTCTTCAGGCTTTTCTGAGACGAAAAACCTCTGAGCAAGTCTTGCTATGGAAGGTGATTGATTGATTGATTGATTTTATTTTCGAGACTTCCCTGTGTATGGAATGTAAAGCCGTTCGTTCTGGCCCATGCGTAGATGGTTTCGATATGCAAGGTCCAGGTAACGAGGCGTAACAAACCAGCCAAAGGCTGAAAGTAATAGGAAAAAAAATGTTTTCAATCTAATTCAAATACAAGAGCATAACTACTGTTTCGAATCTCAAATGAGAATTGTAATAGGACATCGGCCATTTTGAAAGACAGCGAATTTTTATAAGAGGATTGAAGAAGCCACAACGAAATATGTTCACAATTTATCGGGTTAAATACTCCAATTGGAAGGGAGCTTCGTTCATACGATTTCCTTTATTCGAAACGCAGGTCCAATTGGAAAATTTTATTTGAAAAACAACTAACCTGTGAACAAGCTTTTGATAATCCATCCCAATTATTTGCATGGTCAACACATCATAAAAAAAATACCACACTAAATAAGCCGTATCAAATCAACAAAGGCGTTTGTGGCTAAAGTTTACATGAAATACCCCAAATCTAGCATCCTTTTAATGTAAATTCGATTACGCAGAAAATTCAATATTTCTTTTGATCTGTGCAAAATCAGCATTTGACTTTTTTGATACAGCACGGTCAAAAATTGTTGGCCCAATTTGGCTTCATGCCGTTACTCCTAACCCGTGCAGGATTGCTGTAGATTTTGTACTGAATGACATATGCCCACAAATACTGAACAACTTTAAACATTTGCTTTCATTTCGATAACTATAGACGATAATCCGATCAATCTAAAATGTTGCAAAAATCGTCGACTCACCATTTATTTACAAGTTTTGTATCCCACAGTATTTTGTGTTTGGTAACCATCGCTGCTGTGATAAACGTTGACTTACTGTGTGACCAACATGCACCATATACTCACTTACTTTCAGCGGGTATGGGACAAATAGGTTATTTTGACAATCATACGAGCCTATAAGCATATAAGCAGTGAATATCTTTAAAATAGTCAAATATTTTTAGTCGTTTGAATTTTTGCTGGAAATATATACCTATCACAGCATTTGAGCGTAATTTCTAGCCAGCAGAAAAAACAGCGAAGATTTTATTGGATTTTTTTGTAAAAGTTGATTAACTAACCCCGTTCTGTCGTACTTCAGGATATCCGTTGCATGATTAACATAAACCTTAGGTGCTAATTAGGGCATAACAAGCCCAATATTTTTTATTAGGTAGTTTAATGATGCAGTTAAGTATGTTGTTCAATACAATTTTTGAAATGTTAAGCTTTACTATTTTCTGAGCACAAGATAAAGAACGGAATTGGGATTTCGAGAAAAAAAAACAAATAAGTTGTATTTCTGATAGGTCTTACTAATAGTTTGAGGGAACTTTCGTGTGACCAGGCATACAGCGGCTGCAACAATATTTTCATTGAGTAGCATATCTTAATTGGTCCAGGTGGCAAACTTTATTATTTCTTACATTTTAGAAAAGGACTTGAGAGGAGTGAATTCATAATAGTAGCAATCTTACCACAACCTGTAGTATTACACAAAAACAAAGAAACATTGAATTTTCTTCCTTATCTAATGCACATAAAGGGAATGCTGAATTTGGCAGAAAATAATGGGATATTACATGTACACTTACAGCCAGCTAACGCCTGAAACTAGCCTGTTGTATGAAAGATTACAAACATTGTTGTATGGCACATGAAATATTGCAAACAATTTTATCGTGGAAATAGAAAATAGAAACGGAAGCAGAGATACAGTTCTCGTGTGAACAAAAATTCCTGAAAATTTGAACAAAACCGGTTCAATATATATTGTTCACGTCTGTTCAGTTTCATAAGAATCCATGCAGTACGTTTGCCGATCCAGACAATATTCGGAAACTGAAAATGTCAAAATTTGCCATGAAATTCCTTATCTGGCAGGCGATTTGCGAATGTTTTATGTACCACAAAACATTCTAATTCACCAACACTTCACCCCATTGAAAATGTTTAGGCTGTCATTGAAGATCGCAGTTTTTAGAGATCGCAGCAAGCCGTGCTTGGAAACTGACGTGTTTTGTTTTTGCTGCGTCCTTTTCGCGAAAAAATAAAATCAAAAATATATTCGTAATTCAACCTAAATGAACAGTGAAATCATAAAATTTCCACGTGTTTTGTGTAAGATGTAGTGAATATAATCGATTACTTCCAAAAATGTGTGTGGTTGGTAGTTTTTCCCCGTTTTTTTGTTTTTTGTGCTTCGCCCCGGAACCCGGAGGAAGAGTTAATGTCAGCTTAGTTGTGTTTGTTAGTGCTGTTAGTATTGTGCCGCGCGGACGTAAAGGATTAAATTAGAGTATTTTTCCGCTTTGTCGCGAGTGACTTGATGGTTCAGAAGTCGATATAGAGTCGCCTCATAGCGGAAGATTTTTATTGTTGGCAGTGTGTGGGGAGAGACAAAAGAAAACCAGTGCAATGTAGAAAACGGCCATTTGCTGGTCAGAACGAAGAACGAAGCTAGAGCGCATGAGTGGCTGGCATATAATTTCAGATGCACTCACCAAGTGGTGTACAGATGTAGAGCTGTGAATTTTTTTTTCTTTCGTTGCACAATGATTGTGATTTTTCAAGTTAATTTTTTTCTCGGAAGTGTTTTTTTACCTGTGGTTCTATTGCATTTGTGCGCGAAGTTCTAATTGTATTCGGGCTGTTCCATTCGAAAAGAATGATGGAAAAATTTTTGCCAAATAGCGCAGTTCTACTTCTGTAGAGACATAAATGCATCTTTTAGTATCACAGGGAAGCTGTCCAAATGAAGACTGAACATCAGCAAAAATATCCGGTGAGATCTTTCTGAATTTGAATTGCTAAATACGTGCCATTCTCAAAACAATAAGATTTGATGATGGAAGTGTATGCACAGTACCTATATCCATTTGATGTTTGTACTGTGTTTATGCGGGGCTTGTTTTAAGTGACCTCGGAATGGACGTGAGTAACCAGGCATTCTGAAAAGGGTCACTGGAACTAAACAGAGCTATCATCATCGAACTTCCGGGCTAAAAATGTTTGGCGAGTCGACAACACACAGTGGTCGGAAAAGCCTTTTTTCACGGCGAAATTAATAACTCCTAAGGGTTACGTTTCCGAATCGTGGTGTTTTCTACAAAGTTGTATCTGAACAAGTTGTCCATCTTGTGGTTATAATTTGGTAGTTCCAAACTTTACCGCTAGGGCGGCGCTGTTGCTAACTTTTGAACGAAACACAATAGAAGGGTGATATCAAAAGCAAGTTTGTAGGGAATATAATTTCAAGCAACTTTGTTTCAGACACCATTTTTCTATCTTCATTTGACCATGATAGAGCTATTTTTCTGCTTTATATCAGGGTGTCTCTTAACAACGAGTTTTTTCATTATAACTTTTTTGTTTCTCATTTTAGGATTAAATAATCTTCAATCAAAATATAGAAACCGTTACAGCGCACATTTTTGCTGAACAAAGTTTTTTAATAATGCTTGTGATTCAAAAGTTACGAGTAATTTTAGCTAAAAATATGCGTTTTTTCTTTTCGTTCTTATGATTGTTTAGGCGAGAATTGGCCAAAGAATCATCAAATTCTTGTTTTAATGGGTATCAAGAAACATAATGCTATATAAATGGGCCCGGGTACTCCTTTGGCACACGAGCGGGGACTGACCGGTCGGAGTGAAAATATGTGTGCACGGATTTTTGGGGCTGGGAAAGATTCTTATGATTGTTTGAGACCGCTTGCCCCTTCTGGAAAGGGGGGAGGGCTCCCATACAAATGAAACACAAATTTCTGCATAACTTGAGAAATAAACAAGCAAATGGAACCTAAAATTGGTATGCGGGATTTTTTTAAATGTTTATGATGATTTCAAACCCAAATTTCAACCAAACCTGAGAATTATCCAGGTAACTAAGCCACAAACTGTGTATTGTCTAAGTAAGAAGAATTTTCTGATAGAAGTTTGAACCACTTCTTAGTAAAAAAAAGCATGTCAGTTCTGTGTAATGTTCATTCATTTAGTTGCAGGCGTAGCAACGCTCGCACCGGGATCAGCTAGTCGTCAATAATATTTGCTTTCTACTTAGTTTCAAATAAGATCCGCTTACCCTGACCCTAGTATTCCTCTATCGAGCGAAGATCTGAACAGTTAGGCGGATTCGTTAATACTTGCACGTATTTGGCCTTTTGTGCCTTATACCATTCCAAGACGGATTTTGCAGTCAGGCCCAAACAGAGCTGGAGATTTAGACGGTAAAACCGCTTTTGCAGACATTCTTTCTCGTACTCATCCTTGATGATAGTGCCGATGATAATGCCGACAGAAACGAAACTTTTGGAGTTTCGACCACATCTACCTATGACCAGCCAAATCAAATCGTTCTTGGGGAATTCAGATACCTCCTTCGTCTGAAAATACTCGACAACGGTGTCTTTTTGCTTTGCGGTAAAGCCAAATTCGGAAGCTGTTGACAACTTGGTTGGTACAAGAAACAACAGTGTTGGTACAAGAAATGTTTCACAACAACTTAGTGTAAATCTTCTATGAACAAATTGTTGCAGTTAAATTTAACTTGTTGTCACGGTTGGGCACCTATATCACTTTGTACGCTTTCATTCCTCGACTCTGCTATATATTTTGTACGTATGATTTTGATTTTCCAACATTACGAACAACATTTCGCACAGAAAGATTGGTATTTTTCTCAATAATTGCTACCATCTTCTTGTCGATTTGACGGGAGCACAGTCAAGCTTTGGTCAAAAAATTTGCAAACATTAAACACGGCACTTTTTGGTTATTTTAGTTTCTTAGCAAGACGCGTACCGATAAAGTTCTGTCCAGTTAGAATCACTTATTGCGTCGCAGTGGCACAGAAAGTAAGAATTCTTCTACAGCGGTTTGTTTACCTAGGCGCCCACTTTCTGTGGTATAAATTCCACGGTGTTTCGTGCAGTGAGTCAAAAGTTATTCCAGATGGAAGCCGAGAGGAGAGAAAAAAATCTGCACACCCACGTTGATAATCCAACGTGGTCCGCATTGAAAATCGCAAAAACGTTGAAAATCGTCAAATCAACCGTGAATGATGTGCTCAAACGTTTCAGGGGGCCAAATGTGCCAAGGAAGTTGACTCCGGAGGTGTGCAGCGTTTCATGGGAGGAATAAACAAGAAAGTGCGAGTTTTCATTAGAAACGAAAAGAAATGATTTGCATTGATATTTTTTCCTTTAAGTACAGTGAATTACATTTGTTTTGATGTATTAAACTTATTTGTACGTCAATCCGTTACCGAGATACAGATGATTTCATTATTCCGGATTCTAAATGGACATAACTTTAACGTCGGATTTTGCTGTCGTTCGTACAAAATGCAAAGTTTCCGAAATTTAACGTGGACAACATTTAATATAAATCATATATTATTAGTTCATGTTTAGTTTCAAATGACCATTTTCGTGGTCAACACATTTGGGAGTGCAATTTTTATGAATACACCCTTTTTTTCAATAGCTAAAGCTGTACTCGAATCCCAAGACTTTTTTTTCCTATGTGAACCTTACATTGCTTACACTATGATAACTGAGTCCATCTTGCAAATGCTTCACTTTATGTTTAGAACGATTTTAATTGGAAAACTAGGAAAATTTAAATTAACACTTCATTTGATCACTTTTTAAACAATACTGAAACTGAAAAAAACTGAAACACTTTCTATCACGTAAACTATCACTAGTAAATGCAAGCAAATTCCGTTAAATTCCACTACAGATAGGCCTACTTCGTACACTCAGTAGCAAAAAAAAAAGCCGAGCTAAATTTTGCTTCTAAAAAGCGCAATGTTCAACCTTCTGTAACTTTGTCAATTATAAATATTTTTGACTGAAAATTTGACAACACTTTGAACAATATACAATAACAACACCGATATTTCAGAATGATTAATATCGGGTGAAAATGGGAAATACTCATGTTGGTGCGTCAACTTTGACCCCAGCTGTAGACCGAACCACTTTATGGAAACAGTTCAAATTTTGTCCACGATATTTCCTATATTGTTTTAAGCTATAGAAGAATTTTTAATATGCTACCTAAATGTTTCACAGAAATACGGCTTTTTGAAATTGCTATGTCCAAAACTGACTTTTTTCATGTATGTTATGATAACTTAAAATTTAAAGCTTTTATCAACATGAGATTTTGGTCATATGTGGTATATACATTGTTCAAAGTGTTGTCAAATTTTCAGTCAAAAATATCGATAATTGACAAAGTTATAGAAGGTTGAACATTGCGCTTTTAGAAGCAAAATTTTGCTCAGCTTTATTTTTTCTACTGAGTGTACATTACGAACATATAAATAATAGCATTTTTGAACACTGTTGGAACCCTTTTTTCAATTGCAAACATAGCCCATGACTTCGGTTTGGCCGAAAAAACAATCAACATGCTTTGTAATACCATTTCACTTTTAAGTACCAGTTTACTCCTCAAATTCAATAAAATATTTAAAAAAAAACGTTCATCAGAGATTCAAGTTATCCAACACATGGCACAGTTAAACAAGTCTAGCACTCAACAGTAAAGAAGTCTGTATGTCACAGACGAAATAGGCCTATCTGGCAAATGATAAGCTTTCTGTAGTGGCATTTAACGGAATTTTCTCGCGTTTACTAGTGAAAGTTTAAAAAAGTGTTTCAGTTTTTTATCTTTTATTTTTTTTTTAAAGTGATAAAGTGAAGTGTTAATTTAAATTTCCCTTGTTTTCTATTTGCAAATACTTAGTTTATAAGGTGTGCATTCAAACAATTAGTTTGAGCTTCTATGTTTTCACATTGTTTTTTAATGGAAAGGCATTTACACTCGTCCGTAAAAAAAAATTTGCTCCTGGGATCCGAGGCCCAAGATTAACAATAACTTAAAAGGCTTTTTATTTTATTTTCTGTAGTATAATGACACACAACACGAAACCATATTGTTTGGGCGTAGAACCACTGCGTCCACTGAGTTGAACTTTTGTGGTATACCCTTGTTTACTAGAAATTAGAAGAAAAATTCATTTAATTCCAACAACCTTTGCTTATCTTGACAGATACGCGTATTTCGTCTACAATGTGCAGACTTCTTCAGTGTCTCGTACTAATAACTCGACTTATTAGTACGAATTTCTAGTTACAGGTATTCCACTAAACAGCTCAAACCCTCTAGGATTCATACCCTTGTTTACTATTCTAATTCGCATCTTAAAGCTAGATCACCATTTGTCAAGTGACCAGCCTAAGACGCGTCTCCCAGTCAGGCAAAATTGAGCTTATAAAACCCACCACCTTTCCAGGATTTGCAGTCCAAATTTCTTGAGGTTGCATATAGCCACTATACAGAAATTTAAGTCTGCTCTTGTACAAAGCATCACAACTGCAGAGCAGATGTTCCGAGGTTTCACGTTCCATGTTACAGAAACGACAGATATCATTCTGAACCTGGCCAATGTTTTTCAAATGATATGTAATCGGGCAATGTCTGGTTGCTAGGCCAGTATAGGTACAACAAACTCTCTTATTGAGCTCCAGAAGCTTTTTACTGATTGTAACATTTGGAATTATAAACCTTTTCGTTTGAACACACTTTGTGGTGACCAACCAATCTATCTATATTTCTTCTTCAGACAAACGTTTACACATTTTATTATAGCAAAGATCTCCGTTTGGAAAACCGTTAGATAGTTTCCCATCGCCACTGAGATTTCTACGCTAGGGTCGAAGATTCCTTCTCCCGTTTTTGTTCAAATTTTTGAGCCATCTGTGAAGAATTTCTGGAGCCATGACGAACAGTGAGACCTCCGACTTCCCAATCTATACGTGGCGTTTCACATATGTTGTAAGGGATGTCATGGGCTTCCACAGGTTTCATCCAGTCCCCATTCATATACATCACTGGCCCATTTTGAAAGCTTTGTGAAATGCTCAGGTGACCGACTAAGTCATCAGACATGAAAGTTTTTAACCGTTTAAGTCTAAGCATACTCTTTTCCGCTTCTAGTTGCACGTATTCGTGCAAAGGCAGCAGATTTAGAATTGCATTCAACGCATTTGATGGAGTGCTGCGCATCGCTCCCGTTATAGCAACGGATGCTAGCCGTTAAAGTTTTGTAAGTTGTTTTTGTGCGGTAGCCTTTTTTGTTTTGGCCACCACACAAGAGAAGCATACGTTACTTTTGGACGTATTATGGATGTATAAATCCACATTATAATTTTTGGTCTTAGACCCCATTTTCTGCCAAATGTTTTTGAGCATATCTAGAAAGCACTGGTTGTCTTACCGATAACACACTCAAGTTGAGCATTCCAGTTCAGTATTTCATCCAGTATCACTCCTAAGTATTTAACCTGTTCACTAAGATGAATCTTTAATCCTCCTAGCTAAAACGCTTTTAGAAACGCTAATGTTAATGCATACAATCTGATAAATTTCTAGAAGAAAATCCTCTAACAAAAAAAACTCTAACAAATGTTGTTCATATAATCTTTCTTTTCATTTTCAACATTTAACATCCTTTGAAATTTACAATCGCTTGTATAAGTATTTACTTTTAGTTCAAATAAAAAAACGTTTTTCACAAAATTTAAAATAAAAATTATTCAATAATAAATGTCCTTTAAGCTATGTTTTCAATGCTTCTCACAACCAGTAGCCGTTATATTCACAAGCGCATGAGATGTGATCACGAAGTGAATCCAAATAACATTCTATCAACCATTTATTTTCAAAATATATTTTTGAGAATCATCTCAATTGCCCCATAGGACAGATAACGGAAGTGATCGATATGGTTGTTAATTAGATTTATTTTTATAATTAAAACGATTGTTTCTATAAATGGTTATTTGATTACAAGGTTCAATAAAGTTAGTCATGGATCGATGCCTCCAACCGGTCACTATTGCTAGCAAAATAACCTTCAAACACATCGTTCGTCGGACGAGACCGACTGAAACAAAAAAAGAAGGTTCATCAACAACCAAGGCCATAAATATTAGCGACGATCGGAGTAATGAAATGAAAATTGATTTTCCTCCTGCGTTTATTTTACTTTTATTTTTACGTGAAGAAACACTTGCCACGGTTGTTCTTCTCGAATGAGCTTTCCTTGTCGTGGTCATCGTCGGCGTCGGTGTAGCGGCTACTGCTGCGGTCATTTGCTATAAAATATAAATTATTTGCCAGCAATTTAAAAGCAATTTGCCGGGAAACGCGCCATGATGAGGTATTGTGTTCTGCAGCCCTGAGAAAGGCACCAGTCAGTGTGCAGGGCAAGTTGTTATTCTTCCACTTATTAAGTGGCTTGATTGCCGGCGACTGGATTTTTTCACGGCCCTCGATGTGATTGTACGTGTTCTTTTGGTACTCCGCCTCGAATGAAAAAGAAAAAGCGAATAATTTAAAGAAATCAACAGAATAACACACTACTTACCAACTCCTAAACAAAATGAACAAACGATTTCTGCGGCTTAACTCATCTAGAATAAAAATTAACTGCAAGTTTTGTTCGACAACAGTGGCATTTTGGAAATGTATCGTGCCATTTTCTTTACTAAATGTATCATTAATGGAGCATACCACGATTTATCTCATTCCGTGAGGGAAGAAAGAAAAAAAACCCAGCCATGGTAGATAAACGGTCGGACGGCGGCTTAACACAGTTTTCAATCATCGTGACTCCTGTCGGCATGAAGTAGCTTCCCTTCAACTGCAACCCAGCAAAATATATAGTCGTATATTAACGAAGGTACCGTCATTTGACAGCGATGTGAAGATTGAGGGCCAAACAGCTGCACCTACCAGAGCTCTCTGTTTTCGGTTTGTTTTTTGGCCCGCAGCGGTTTTTCAAAGGTGATGATCTTCATTTTTCGCCTGTGGGACGCTTATTTTCGTAAAAGGAACGTCTTCGGGGAAGGTGGTTCAAGAGCTACAGAGTAATATGGCTACACTTTAAGAGCATGATCAAGTAGGAGGGAAATCCTGAGAGTCTGTAAAGAGATTGAGGTATCAGAGTTATTTTTGTTTGGATGAAAACTAAATTACCGATTCCCGTGCTGTTTTCCTTATTTTTTTCTATTTGAACTAAATTCCTTTATTCCGTAGCCACGTGAATTGAAATAATAATAACTACCTTATACAATTTACAAAAGCAAAATCTTTGAGTAATGTTTTTTTTTGTTGAATCATTGACCTCAGAAGAGGAGAATAAAAACAAAACATTCGTTTCCAACCAATCTGCTGCAGTCTCGTTAGTCTTCACGCTCTGCTTTTTTAATTAAACCAATAAATAAACGCTAACGAAAACACGACCCAACGCAGGCAGCAGAATTCGCTTGCTCCCAGTTAAAAGTGAGATCAGGATTTTGTTCAGCGAAACATTTGGGTTGAAGAAATCTTGTCCGATGTTGGAGCGAGAAACAGGCATGCGTCAATAAAGGGCACTTGGGGAAACATGCACACGTTTCAATCGATGTATTTATATACTCGATCTCAGCTCAATGAGGCGCAACGGAGCATAATTTGTTAAGCTATAAAAAAGCATAAAATCTCATTAGATTGCAATTTCGATAAAAGATCCCAAGTGCGCACTTTGGAATTGTTTGCAGCACCAAAAAAAAAAACGCCCATATATTTGACGCATCGTAGCCAGAAAGGAGGGTGCCTCGTCGGACAAATAAAAATAAATTTCAACATTTGAGAGTTGAGTCCATCTTCTCATGTTCAAATCTAGCAAGGTCGTCTACCAACAGAATTCTCATGGTACTAGGTGTGAATTTTATAATTTTTCTTTACAAAATAATATTTCTGATAAGTATAGTAAAATGATAAAATTTGGGTATGTTTCATAAGTGAACCTACTCTATTACGAACCAGCATACCTTACCATTGCTTTCTCGCTGAAAATCACCCTCCGGTATGTTTTCGATTAAGTGCTTTAGTTTTTGTTTATTTTAATCGTTGCAAACACGTGCGTTCTAGACCCACGAACCAGGTCGAATCTTTGCAAACTGATAACAATCTCGTTACTTGCGCTGCCGATGTTGTTTATGAGGCGTAAGAAAATTCGAGATCGTCCCATCCGTAAAGAATCGCCATCTCGGGGACCTTGCATAAATAATGCACTTAGCTGAAACGCCGTCCTTTTACGAGACCCCTTCTAGGGGTGTGGTATTGCCTTTTGGCTGTGGAATTCAACATTAATGAATGCTCGCACTTCATGATACCGCCCCATGAGCGTAGCACGAAAAGAGTTTATGCCGTTCATTTATTCACTCGACGGGCATGGCAGTCTTCATTGTCTGATACGTAAGGAGTGGAGAGCAAGTAGGCATATATTTTGAGGCGCAGTTTATTGAATTAAGTAAATCGAGCCTAAGTGAGCAACCCGAAGCAGAGAATGATGAAACACTGATCACGCTGTGCGATGGTGTCGCTTCTCATGGAACAAATTGATGCTCTTATCAAGATTTACTGGGACTCCTGGCTACTATTCACATGACGATCATAAATTGATTTTGCACACAAAAAAAGGATTCAGAAATTTAGGATGCCCAGTACCAGTTTGTTTCGTTGCTATAATTTCAGTTTTAATTAAAACATCTCTCCTCGTAAATGCATATGTGGCTATTAGTAAGCAAAAGGACAGCATTAAAACACGATGAGCCATTGACCTCCTGATGCTTTTATTTGCTGCACACTCAATCAGCAATAACTCTCTGTTATAGCCGTCTGTAAGAAAACACGAAGATGAAATGGTTTTCCAACTGCTGCTCCAGGCATCGGAGAACAGTGACCGTTTTCTTTGTTATTCGTAAACCGTGGGATGGGACAGTTTCGCTTATCAAATTGCAGCATAACCGACCGAGCACAAAGAAAGTCTGTTCTTTTTTCGTAACTCTTCACTATCAAAAAGTCGATCTTGTGAGTGATCGTGAACGCTTAGCAGGAAGCTGCTTCTTGCAATGCTGGAACAGCAGGACGCAACGTTCCTAATTTAATGTCTCAATTGTTCGCCGGAGCGAAGAAAGGATAAGATAAAGAACACTACACAAAAGGTTATCGCATCCAACGAAACTCACTCTCCATTTCTTCTCGTTCTACGTGCATTCTGACTAGCTACCCTCTCCATTTCCATTGGGTTAATAAATCATTCCAACTCCGTAGACGCAGGTCAGCCATGTTGGTTTTGTTCCTCCCATCTCTTTCTCTGTTTATCTTCGGATAAAAGAACAACCATTACTGACTGTTATGAAACGCGACAATCCTCAACACAGAAAAAGAACAAAATCAAAAGAAGTAATACGAAGGGTGAAAAAAGACATTTGTTTGATTTATGCAGGATTACATTTCCCTGTTTTCAACTTTCCGAACCTCAGCAATGTAGGGATACAGCGGAAACGAAACAAAGGGTACCGTTTCTTATAACTTCAACTTTCTTCTACACCTCTAGATAGACCCTTCACATTTCGGATCATCCCAGATCTCAACCAAAGGATCCGATAAATCTTTCCACACAAGAAGAATTCTCACACAAAATCGCACAAATGATTACTTCAACTAAATCTAATGGCATTGTTAGTTTTCTCTTCACGTACGCTGACAATTATTTATGCTGGTCTTGGAATTGGAAATCACTCGGGGTGGGAACGGTTCTCCGGTCGGTAGGAAATCGATCGGTTAATTTGTGTAAATGTGAGTTTAATCCTTCAGTCGTTCAGACCGAAAATCAACCACGGAAACGGCTGCAGCAAATTTATTAATCCGCAAAAATTTACACTTTTCGCATGAACTATCACTCAACCAAACAGAAGAAAAGCATTCTCTGTGCACGTTTTCTCATCAATTCTGTTTGAAATAATTCAACTCGACTTAGCGTTACTGCTTTGCCACATGTAATAAACAAGGCTGTAAATTAGCATAAATTCGCTCTCACTCTGCGCGTTTGGGAGGTAGTTATCTTGCTCATACCGTCATAACCCCGAAAAAAAAATTCAACGAACATAGCTAGCTTCCTCCAGAAAGCCAATGGTATTTGTTATTCAAATCAATTTAAATTATGTCGTTCCTTCTGAACCGTTCTCAATGGAAACCTGCTCTTCCTTCGGTTTCTCCGTACACCACCGGGCAGCAGGATGCCAAAGGGGTTTATTATAGATTCAGAATTTCACAGCTCGTAGCCATTTCGGGGTTTTGAAAATGGATTCTCACTTTTAAAAATGAGGTAATTCAAACGATTAGATAAATTAAATGTGAACAAAAGGAAGCCACGTTAGAGGCACACCGCCAGCAGTTTGTTCCGCCATTTAAGCTTATTGTAGGCCTACCGTTTGATGCTCACGGATTTTCAGCTTCCATGGTAAAACGATAGGGAGCTTGGTATGCGTACGAATAAATAAAGAAATACTATAGTGATTTGGTTCAATCTTTCAACAATATTTTGGAAACTTTACAGGTTTTGCCATATCCAATTTTCATGGGCAAAGTCCAGATCGTTTTATTCTAAGGATTCGTAGAGCTTGTATATTTTAAGAGAAAGAAATAATCCTCTATTTACGTATCCGCTAAATTCAGTGATGAGTAATTATTTTCAAACACTTTCGCATGGATTAACATGAATGATTGGTTAAAACACAGCTCATGCTTGATTATATCATTTTCATGGAAAATTTGGAAAAATCTACTATGAATGATCAATTCCCATCTACCGAACGTCAGAAAGCTGCCTGGTACACTAAAGACAAAACCAATAACGTCATGGGGCGGGCGACCCGGCATAGTGGTTAACATCCACACCTCTCACGTCACGAGTTCGAATCTCTCCCCAGAATACATAGCTTTTTACAGGAAAAATATTTAGCTAAGCCTCCTTTTTACCAAATGCGAATTGCCGGGTCTTTCGTTTAACACCTGCCATAAGATTTTGTACAGTCTACTTGTCGACTTTATTCGCCGCAGAACGCCAGTTTGTCTTGAACTGTTTCTCATTCACAACAGCTTTTTGAGTCTTCTTAAGGTTCCACTTGACGATGGCCCAATATTGTTCGAGCTGGCGTGTTGGGAGGGTTCTTGTCCTTGGGCACCACTTGAACGTTGTTGGCAGCATACCACCCGATGGCCTTTTTTCCGTAATGGCAAGATGCCAATTCCAGCCAAAATAGAACGGAACAATTGTGTTGCTTCAGGAAAGGCAGTAGACTCGCTTAAATAAATTTCCTGGTTGACGGTTCCGGTCGCAATGTATTTGACTTATGAATAAAAACTTTGATCGACTCTTACACAAAACTGTTTGACCAAATTTTGATCGGAACACCCTTTAAGCGTCAAATAAACTTCTTCAATATAATACCAACACCAAAACTTAATGTTGGTCAATCATGTTTGAGGCATTCAGTCTATTCTGTGTCTTTTGAAGGATTTTTGGATGCCAATGTCATTTTACATTTATAAACGGAAACTAAAAAACTGTGACAACGATAAGTAAACTTTGGTTCTTTAAAATTGACATATATAGTGTAAAGCTGTTCTTCGTCCTAATAGTGAATATCCATCCATCGAGCAGAAAACATCCATAATATCAAAAGAGTCGCCATTATCAGATCAATATGAAGTTCATTCTGATGCTCCAACTCAATAGCTACAACACAAAATCTTTGTAATCGCATTTCATGAATATCTACGTCCATTATTTTTGAAAATAGAAGAAGCGTCCAACGTATAGAACGTACACAATAGAATTGGGCTGAAGAAGAGCTGGTAGATTTTTGATAATTTCTCAAAGTTAGAGTTTTTGTTGGAAAATCTAACATTACGTATGGAATGCTATGCATATATCATGCCATCTTGTATAGAATATTTCCCGTGTTGGTGCAAATCTGATTGTTTAAGAGGTTTAAAGTGCAGATTTCTCTGATTACGACGGGAATAAGATCAAAAACCCAACGTGTGTCAATTTCTACAAATCATTGAGTCATTACAATTACAACTGTGATTGTAATTTAAATTAATAGCCCTTAAATGCTGTATGTTTACGACTAATCCTTCAAAGAAGTGATTCCATCCCGTGTTAAATCATTTTTCTGTAAGTATTCAGGGACAGTCGTCCCCGTTACCATACCCATTGGGCTGATGGCAATGATTACAATTAATATCAAAACTGATTTTGATTTTTGACTTCTTTCATAACTTTGCTATTTGGCAATTTTGTGATACACAAGTGATTAATAACCAAGACCACTGAAGTTTTGAATTGAACACGAAAACTAACCATACATTAAAGATTTACAATCCTGTAAATAGTTCAAATTATAAGCACCTTCTTACGAAGCTCCATTAACTATAAGCAACCAACGTTGCTCCTTGGTCAAAAATGCAAATTAAAACGAAAAAAAAACGTTGTTAGCCTGAGTTTGAAGTTTCAGAGCAAACTTGTCTTCGACAGAGTTGTTCCAGATAGTAAGGTAAACCTTTTGGAATAATGAAAGTTCGGATGATCTTTATTGTCATATGAAGCAATAATCTTTACTTTATGTTTGCAGCGATAAAGATACATATGTTTAAAAAAGTAGTAGATTATCAAATTTGAATCAACATTGGTTTATTTTTTTGCTTTAGCTCTTTTAATTCAAAATTTTCAGCAGAAGAGTTTTCCAATGATTTTTAGAGTAGCAAAACATTCAACTTTTACTGTACTGAACATTTGTTCTAGTTTTAGTCGTTGATCTCGCTCGAATAAAGAATATGTTACAACAGCATTCGGAAGTATTTTAACGAAAACGTTGTGCGTTGTAAAACTAGAGAGGCTTCTTTTTAATTATGGAAAGGACGTATTTTTCATTGAATCGGTATTAACTCAAGAACGGTAAAACATATCTGCAACTTTATAAGAATGAGATCTGCTTTTCAAAACTTTAGAAGTCGTCATATTTTTTTTTACAAATGTTAAACAAATATAGCCAAAAACAAAACCGCGAAGCACAACTACGCAGGCAGCAAACTAGGAAACATCAAGACTAAATCATAAATCATGAATAGAAGGACCTGAATTAAAACGAAATAACTCAGCCCAGTCAAAAGCAGCATATTGAGTATTTTTTCGTTGTGTTTATTTGAAAATATTTTTTAAAGATCACTAGTTCTGGTTCTTTTCAAAGAACCATTCATTTTCTGGAACGGAAACCTTTTATCAACATCATTGATATGATTCAGATTATTGGAACTATTTAAAAAATCCGAACCACTCCAAAATAAATTCCATCAGTCAGTATAACTTGATGACCGTTTGTTGAAATGTGTTGTTGGACGCTACTGAACGCCTGATGAGTTATAATATTTGGAATAAAAGTAACTTTTGGTATGAACATGCATTTCTTATATGTTTCCTATTACTTCCTATTCTATGCTATATATTGAGTAGTTTTCTTATCACATGAAGCTTCAGCCATCGCTTCACCCGTTACTTCTTTTTTTTCACTGGCATTTAGTCTTCAATTTTTTCTTCAGTTGCATATTGAATGTTTACAGTCAATGTTCATTGTCGTTGCTATTGTTTCTATTCATATTATTTTTCAGGAAATCCCCGATGATGGTGCACTTCGTATCATGTGTGTTCAATATTCAACATTTTTCTCATCCGTAACGTCGAGCGTATCCCAAGGATAACCCTATTCCTGTGAACACCCCATTACCTGTGACACATATGAGGAGTCGTACAGTTCTCTGCATCTCTCTTAAGTATGTGTTGGACTAAAATTCCTGCCCACTCTCCTACAGTTGCAAGGATGTGGTCAGGGTTGATTTAGTCTACTGGAGGCAGCATGTCTGCCATCTAAGGGTTCAAAATCATCCTTCATATTGCTTACCGTACGACAAAGGATCCGGATGTGATAGTTCTCTTAACAGTAGATTAGGTCTTCACCGCCTACGATACTATGTAACTGTAAATGCTATGCTATGCTATGCTATGCTGAAAGTAACATACAAGCACTAACACTGAAAGCAAACTGAATCGATTAATGTTCAAAATATAGGCAGAGAGCAGTAAGCTCAACATTCTCAATTCTCAACATAGTATTCCAGGGTACACTTTCACAATTATTAATTGAGGTTTCTATACCAACACAAATGCATGAATTTCTATGTTATGTGGGCAAGCAAAATAATACATTATAAGGAAGGCAGTCAAGAAAATTTACAATCAGAAAGATCTCGACCAGATCGGAAATCGAGATCGTTGCTTCCGGCTTGCGCAACTGTGCTCTAACAGACTTACCTATCATACGAGACTCTTCAACAGGTGTTTGTATATTGTTTGTTAATTCATCATATATATCCTTGAATACTTCTGTTTTGATTTTTATATAACTGAATGAACAAACCAAAGTTGTTTTTTGCTTAAATTGATCTTTTAAATAAAAAATGTATACAAAAATAACAAATGATTCATAACAAAAGAAAATCGCCTCACAAAAAAATGCATTCTTGTCAATATCTATAAAGAACTCGCTATCGTCGGACCTTAATACAAAAACGCATCCTCTTCGTGGATTTTACCGGCAAACGCATGAATCAGTCGTTTGCTTGGATTCGAATCGACGCTATGCTAAGACTTCGGAATCGGAAAGGTCGGCCGCTTTCTACCACTTTAGTTCTTCTATCATCAATACTGCTCCGTAAAACCAAAGTAATCCATCTTTGGCTGCAATCTTCTACCCGGATACCGAAAAGAACGGGCATTTCACTAAATCTTTAAAGTAGCGCAGTTGGAGAGCAATTTTCAAATCAATGAATCAAATTCCATAAAATTGCGCCCAAAACTTAAATTTTTTAAGTTAGGTTTTAGTGTACAAAGCTGATTTGCATTCGATCATTTCTAGAAGTTTATGGTTCATTATTGAATGATAGTTGACAATTTATTTTTGGAACAATTCCTTATTCCCTGGGCGTTTCAAAAACATCCGACTTAAATTGTATTTTTGGGTGATCATTTTTATCCGTTGCATTTTTTTTTCGAGTACAATCTTCAAAGCAATGAAAGATGGAAATCCGTCCGCTGCCGAAGTTTTGGTCCACTTTCTGATTTAAACGTCAATTGAGGGGCTTAAAAAAAGAATGCTACGTATTTAAATAAATAGTATAGTTACTGGAAGAAATAAAACAACAAAGAGAAGTTTTCCCACATACTTGCTACTTGTTGCTTATCTCTGACGGACACGCGTTTACAGTGTACAGAGTTCTTTCTTCTCCTTTTCTCCTTAACGGCTAAATTTACTATTTAACTGTTAAAGGTTCGATAAATTGTTCCAAGTATTACAAAACTTCTTGATCGCAATTTTGGCATATGATTTTCAGTTCTGTTACTCAATTCTCGGCATTAGATAACAATAAATCAGTTTACTTTTAGGTTTGGCTTTCGAGCAGAAATATTTACTGATATGAACTAAATTCACGTATCTATGGGTATTTCACAGCGAGATAATTAAAAATATTATGATATAATATTAGGAAAAATGCCGGAACGTATGCCGAATTATTCATAAAAAAAAAAAAAAAAATGTTAATAATGTTTAAGACAAATACATTCGAGTGAACGTTCAAAGCCTAGATCAAAGAATTAAGAGCTATATAAACATGTGCTGAAATTCAGTTTAAATCTTGGTTCGTTATGGCTTTCTTTTTGCCTTAGTTCATACAAAAAAAAAACAAGGAATATAATATGCATTGAAATCAATCGAAAATAGAAAAGCGCTAGAAGTTCATATGCTATAGGAAGAGGCTAATGGTTGTGTTGTTGGATGAATGCCAGCTGCTGTAACATGCACATGACTTTCTTCGTGAAGCAAATGTTGTCCACCTGACTCTAGATATAGCGGAAGAAGAATATAAGTTATATATGATTGCTTGAGTTCAGTTAGATGTTCAATACAACTTTATCAAACTAACGTTAAATATTGTTTTACGCCATTTTCATGCATCGATAAATTCCAATATCACAAGCTTTTCTTCTCTTTGCAAAAACGGTAAAATTTCAGAACATTCTTCCCATTCTGGTATTGGTGACAGCAAAATTTTATGGAAGTTGTTTCTACGCTTCCAAATGCAGATGTCTCTCCAGTTGCTGTGGCGAGCGAGAGATGCTCTCCATATCCTCTACTAGCTCATCAACATAAGAACGAGCCACAAAACGCTATTCACCATCCCTGCTAACAGGCACGGCATATCGTCGGATGTTATTCTTTCTGGAGAGGAAACAACAAACCCCGCTCGAACAGAATGCGTCGTTGCGAAGAGGTGAGTATCAAACCAACCACCCGCCACTAGTCGCTTGCTATGAGACAACGCATACATTCAAACGAGGAAGCATGCTTGGTCGCTCCATCGTCACAAGGAACGCTATCTGTTCTGAGCGACATCGTGTTAGGAACGCATACACTGACAAAGGAATATGTTTGCTACTGGCTGGCGGATGAGGTTTGTGTCAACACTCAAAATTCAGTTTTATGGTACAATTAAAAAGCCATAAAATGGTCGTAAAAAGTGTGTGGTACTTCTGCCGCACTCCTTTTCGTTTATAGATCGGGTCGCCCAGCTAGTGCTTATGTTTACTGCTTGTTTAATTTATAACGCTCCAACCAAAACAAATAATTAAATTAAACGATAATGATGATCGTAAAGGCAAGTAGTAAGATATAACTTTACGAGTCATCATGTGATTTACTAACTTACCTTAGCGCCACTAGAGCAATCATCTTGTATGATGATAGAACCAAACGCGGTTGGACTAGGTTATCTTGTTTGTAAACGAATCACAATGAGTTCATTGATCTGACAGCGATAATCCTTTTCCTATTGACAATAGGTCAAATCAGCCTACATGGTAGCAATTGCGCATTCCGATTAGTTAATAATGAACATGTGAATGGCCCAAAGGAGAAACGGAGGACGAAAAGTTGGTTCCCACATAAAATTAAGAGCTTGGTTAGTCGTAAAAACTAAAGTTGCCATAAAAAAGTCGTAAAAATGAAATAAAAATCACAGTAAATTGTGTTCACTCGCTCGTTGTTCATATGAATAGCCCATTGAGACGGTGTTCGGATGATGCCAAACCGTCACCCATTGATGGGTGTGGCAGTCGGTATGGTGGCCAATATGCTTCCTGATTTTTTTTTTATTATCTTGGTAGTCTTTGGGTCAACCCCTAGCGAATGGAAGAAGCTCGAGACGGATTATCACTTGCTCAGGGTAAATATGCTTGCCACTTGTTAATGGGATATCAGCAAGTGTTGAATTTCTGACAGTTTTTACGGAGATCGTCATATTGATTTACTGGCCCATCCACGTCAGTCAGCTGGAAGCCGCAAAGCGTAACAGAAAGAGAGATTAGGATTCTCAACGAGGCACAGAAGTGTTAAATGCTATCATAAAAATGCTATAAACTCGGGTAACGATTATACGGTTGCGGTGAACCTGAGTCGGGCCGTTTGTTTGTTTGTTTATATACTTTCAATGGATGATCTTGGGATTTAAATGTTGCTGTCGGGAGGCGTACTGGTGTACTTTGAAAGGGTATTTAAATCAGACCTGTGAATGATAATGAATGTGATTAAGTTTAGAGGAACTGGCAACGAACTGTTTTTGATGTACTCGTGGCAATGCTTGAAAGGAAATGCAATCGAGGAATGTCGAGTGGCTGCATCCAAGTGGGTGGCAATCGGCAAATCGAACGCATTTCGTTTTGTGCAACGTGTGGTGCAGATGTTTTAAGATCTTAATATATTGCTGTTCGCGGAAACGTGTTATTTCACATTGAACCTAATATTCTATTTTCTTACTCCTTTTCAGACGGACACGCTTGTCGAGAGGTAAGGCCTACGTTCATAAGGAATTTGTGTTCATTGATGTCT
Source organism: Aedes japonicus (assembly GCA_034211315.2). Classification (NCBI taxonomy): domain Eukaryota; kingdom Metazoa; phylum Arthropoda; class Insecta; order Diptera; family Culicidae; genus Aedes; species Aedes japonicus. Next base: position 845,532 of record JASCZW010001046.1, on the reverse strand, counting down.
TATTCAGTTTTTTTTATCATATCGGTAAATGTAGGATTCTTCATACAAAAGATTTATTGGACGATTTGTTCTGTTTAAACTTCTCACTCCGATGAGTCTGCATTTTCGGAGTCGTTTATACAACCAATAAGAGGAATGTTATGATACAAATCATTCGATGCATTCAATGAAGATGCGTAGTTATTTAACAACTGCTCTCAATTACTAATAATCGTTAAGTGATTTTCACTATAATTCAAAAATGACCGCCGTCATTGCCGATTTGCATCGGCAAACATACTTTTGCATATAAAAACTAATAAACGATACATTATATACTTAAAATCGTTCCACAAAAAACGCATTCATGACCCATAAGACTCTGGTCAATATCCACAATAAAATGTTTATGATCCATAAAATTTATCAATGTGATCCATAATTTATACAAAATTTAGCAATAAAATGTCAAAAATGTACCGTTATATATCTAGGGTATGATCAGTAAAATTGTACAGATTACCCATAAACATATAGCGAATGTTCCATAAAAGGTTCAATATCATTCCTTAAAGTTGTAAAATCGATCCACAGAATTTAACATTTGTGCACTTAAATACTTGCACATGACCCATAAATTATTGAAAATGTTCCATAAATAAATTGTCTATGATCCATATAACAATGAATAATAATCTATAAACTCATATAGATGATCCGTAGCAAATTATTCTTATAGAAAATTTTCTCAACTACAATTTTTCCAAACATTGGTTTTCAGAAAGAAAAAAAAATCAAACAGTTCCTCTGTTAGACACACTATATTGTACAATGTGACATAGTAGCCACGATTTGTTATGCTGTACTCCAAATGCTAGAAATATCAATGTTGCCTGCTGAGCAGTTGAGGATTGAAGAACTAAGGAAGTAGAAAGCGGTCGATGTTTCCGATATCGTCTTCAATTTAACGACTGATTCAAGCATTTGCCCGGTATAATGCAAACGGAGGATGTTTTTTGTAGTTAGGTCCGACGAGCGATAGCGAGTTGGACGGCAAGCGTTTGCCCGGCATAATTTTATAAAAAAAATCTTAAATAACAATTTGATCAAGCCTTAAATTTGACATGTAGAGTAACTGTTCCCATATTAATCTCATTGTTCCTTTATTCATCCTACGATGAATCAAACAATTGGGCAGTTGAAGGATCGGTTTTGTTTTCTAATAATGTTTGCTTACTTTTAATAACAACAACAAACATTACTAACTAATCCTGTCACCTGTCCATTGTTTAATTTCAAGTAGGATGAATTGCAAAGTGATGAGATTAATATTGGAAAATCTTCCCTAGTTCTTTACATGCAGGAGTTCTCTTTAACAAATTTATTGGGAAACATGTGTCGCAGTTGCGGTCGTAAAAGAACGTGAAATCGCGAAAGTAAATCAGCTCTCTGAAAAACTGAAAATCTTCTAAAAAGCAATCCTTCTTTAATAGCAACATTTGAGCCGCATAGCTAAAGAAACGGACATGTTAATAGATTTGAGTAGTAGCGCAGTCAATGATCGATTTCCCCGTAGCCAAAATTTAAAAAAAAATATAAACCCAACATTGTAATAATTCTGGCATAATTTATGGATCCTACATATTATTTTTAATGCCCAAAGTTTATTTCCCATGGGCCTATATAGAAGCTTGTGGTTAATTTTTCAAAACTATCATGGATCATTGACGATTGGATCAATAATTTATTGATCATGTGTATATATTTAAGTTCACAAACGTTACATTCTAAGGATCAATTTTACAACTTTAAGGAATGATATTGAACCTTTTATGCAACATTTGCTATATGTTTATGGGTAATCCGTACAATTATATTGCTCATACCCTAGATATATAACGGTACATTTTCGAGATTTTATTGCTAAATTTTATATAAATTACGGATCACATTGATAAATATTATGGATCATATCCATTTTATTATGGATATTGACCAGAGTTTAATGGGTCATCAATACGTTTTTTATGGAATGAATTTCAATTTTTTTTGGATCATTTCTTTAGTTTAAAGGTGCAAACTTAGGGCTGCCATTTGCATCGCTATTTAAAATTTAAGAAGGCACAATCAGCAAGTATCGTTTATTTAGAAAATCTTATCTGAAAAACAGGATATAAGTCTGTTAGTTTGGCCTGTCAACTTTTTAAATTTTTCAAAATTTATTCGTTTCTTAATCTTGATTTATGCCAAAAATAATCGCGGCTCAAAATAACTGTACGCGGAATCTTTTTTCATTTGAAATACCTAGACTTGGATTATTTGTCTTAATGAATTTTATCGAATCATAAAAACGCAGTAACATTGGAATAATGCTTTACTGAATGAATTAAAATAAACGATGTAAATAACGATGCCTGCCTGGCTTTAAACGCTTCTGCAATATTTGTTACAAACTCTACAGCAGAGTATCATGCTTCATGAGTTGGATTATGAAAATTGATTCTGTCCTAAGAACTTGTTACCTCTTCTAAGCTTTTTTTACTTTTTTTTTCAATTAATATGGTAGACAATTTAAGTTTTTTACTCTCTATGTTGCACTTTGAAAAAAGAATTCAAATTTTCCTTTCCTGTATATGATTTATGAACTCCTGGTCTGCTACGTCTACCAAATATATTTTTCTTCTTTTGTTTTAGTGTATTAAGGCAAGTATTAATTATGTAAATTATGAATGTTAAGATAACACTCGTACATTTTTTAACGTAGGACGACGTAGAACGTAGAAGACGATGCTATGATAAACGACTATTTTTAATTGCATTGCTTAAAGGGTTCCATTATATTACAAGTTTTTAAAAACAAAACAAAAGTTCGGCATTGAAAATCAATATTGATGACCTTCAGTTTGAACGATTGCATGATTGAGATTCTGTGTGATGATTTGAAATAAAAACAAATATCGTAGGGTTGCTATAGTTTTTAAAAGATCAATAATATATGGAGAAATAGATTGACTGGATCCATTTGTTTTCCATTTCTCCATTTTTACAGCTTAACTGGATCTCCGTAACATTTAATATACCATTTATTGGGAAACATTAAATGTTAAAATTTCGAACATGACTGCTGCACCAATTAAAATGACATCCTGGAATTTGAATTTTATTTTTTTTTAAATAATGCTCAACATCATCATTTAAACATAAGTTATTACTTCTGAGTACACACAATTTGGCACGGGTTATATAACTCTTTTATGGTGAAATTTAAGAATAATTCCTCCAAGCCAAGAAATTCCTCCTGGCATTCCAAGAAATTCCTCCTGGCATCTTTAACGGCGTTGGTGAGTCGTTGGCCTCTCGTTTAGTAGATGTCACATCAACAATATCGTTCCCTTTTCCTGATGACTGAGAAAATGGGAGTAACTAGTAATGGAAGTATTAATGATTATCTATTGTGTACTGTTGATTTTAATTGTCTACACTACACTACATTTAAAAAAAATCTATTTTAAAATGTATTCAAAAAAACATCTTTGGACTACTGGTTGACAAATAAATCAACTAAAACCATGGCTAAACCTGTTGCCTTAAAATAAATATACCGATTGCTAAAACAAACGTCGTTACAAACTCACCCCTATATCAACGCGATTTACTTAAATTTTAGTAGCACTTATAGGTAAAAGAAATTGTTAACCTCAACGTTTTTTTATTTCTTTCATTTATTTGGTTCAAATTAAAGTAAAGACACTATAGTATGTTATGATTTTATTTAAAAGCTTCTCTTTTGAACTACTATAAAAGTGAGTTTTACTTATAGAAATAAAATTGTCCAAAAAAATCAAAATAAGACCACTTCATTTTGGCTCCTGAAGAGATAAATTTAAGTAAAAGAAAAGCATTTTAATAAAAATTGATCATCGAATCTTCCGGTTCACCTGTCGATCTGCCAAATTTGGAAGACGTCTGCATTGAGTTATCTCAAATTATAATATTCGGCTCACTATATTACAAAACATTGTGATATGTTGAGCGGATTAGAGATAATGAAATCATTGGGTATAGCACCACATCCACTCACGGCTTATGCCAAAAAGATGGGAAATCAACAGAAGCATAAAGGTTCCAGAAGGCGCGAAATGCTTCTAGTGACGCAATTTTCGGCAAATCCTTAAATCTTAATTTATGATATAGATTTTTCTTAAAGACGTTCAACTTGTTTGTTGCAAATATTAGTCCCAATAGTAGAATAGTTTGTAGGATGCAGATGTAAAATATGCAAGTTTACGAAGAAAAAAAGAGTTTGCTTCGAACATAGGCTGTGAACGGTTGTGTTAATGCTTAATTGCGCACTATCTAAAGAAAACAATAAAGCTCCAATGAAGCGTACAGTGCGCCAAACTTAAATTATAATATTTTGAAATTGGAAAAACCTGCCCGATCACGGGATCCGAGTAGTGAACAACAATTTCTGCTAGAACCAAAGATGTGAAGAGAAAGTATCGATAGGTTCGATGAAGCTCAGTTATGAAATTGAATATAAATAGTAGCTTGAAATTGAGCGTAGGGCTTTTATTACGCTCAATTTCAAACTACTTCTATTCAATTTCATAACCTGCCGAGCTCTATCGGACCTATCGATACTTTCTCTTCACATCTTTGGTTTTAGCAGAAATTGCTGTTCACTACTAGGATCTTATGATGTTGGGAAGATATTTCAGCTGATTGGTTAACCTCGGGCGATCAATCATGCTCATGTTCACGCTTATGCTCAATTTACTGATTCCACATCAGGATTTTATCAATTTGAAAATCACTAAATCCGATTGAACTTGTTAACATCGATAAAAACCGGTTCTATTTACTCGAAGCACAGGCAAACAGACGTAACTTTTTGAAAAAATGCTCTAAATGATATTGATACGCAACTGTGTCAGAGTTCAACTATGTCACTCGCACTTTTCAATTTCTTTATCGATTTAACGAGTTAAGATAAATTTGGGTATTTGAATAACTATGAAAAAATGCTCAAGAATGTATAAAGTGTTCCCGGAATTAACATTTGTACCATTGTTGTAACTCTATTAACGTACAAATTTCCTTCTCAAATGATGCCACGCATTGAGGTAAATTTTGTCACCTTTTCCTGAACATGCATATTTTTTAGACTGAACTTTTTTTAGGGACTAGCCAAGGCAGGAATGCTACATCGCAAATGAATTTCAACGTAAAAATTGTGCTAGTATCTGGATAAAAATGCTAATCCAGATGTTTCATCGACGTTTCGAGCTGGAGTTTTGGCCTTTATTCAAGGATTGCTCAAGGAGCGCAAACTGTTCTTAGACAGATTTTCTTTTTTAATTACCAAAGAATTTCAAGCTATTATTTTGAAAGGCCAAGACATGTGTTAAAATGCGTTTGCCTTTTTAGTCGTTGAGAATCTATTTCTTCCGACCAACACGGTTTTATGCCCAAGAACTCGACGGCGACCAATCTTACCGTATCCATCGTTCATTATCCGCGAAATGGAACGCGGTCATCAAATAGATACCATATACAAAGATCTTTCTACTGCCTTCGATAAACTGGATCATCAGATTTCAATTTCCAGTATGGTTCACGAACAATTGTTAAACTAACTCCGCTCATACCTGACTGGTAGAACTATACTGTAAAGATTGCAGATTATGCTTCGTCTAGCTTTCCAATAATATCCGGCGTTCCTCAAGGCAGCCACCTTGGTCCATTCCTTTTACTGTCAAATATGAACGACGTCTTGGTCCTGAGTTGCTTGAAATTATCCTACGTGGATAACCTGAAGCTATACTACGTTTTAAATTGTCCAAAAGACGCCCACTTCTTTCAGCAGGAACTGTAATTGTTGGACTGGTGTTGGATAAACAGAATGTCCTAAATGTATCCATATGCTCGGTTATTTCCTTCGGCAGAAAGCGTGCGACGTATCTCCACGACTACATCCTTCGAGGAACTCGCTTGCAACGGGAAACAACAGTCGAAGATCTGGGAGTAATGCTTGACTCCTAACTATCATCAAGAACTACATTTCCTATATTGTCTCCAATGTACCAGCTAGCTAGGATTTATCTTCCGCTTCGCAAAAAAAAACTTAAAAGGCGGTTATTGTCTGAAGGCACTAACCAAAGAGCAGTATGGTTCATCCTTTTTTGGAGGACTGTTATGTCGTTTGGTACCCTTTCTACCAAAATGAAGTCCAGAGAATCAAAGCCGTTCAGCGAAGGTTTATACTCTTGCCTTTGCGACATCTTCGTTGGCAAGACGCTCGCAGATTGCCAAGTTATGAAAGTCGGTGTAAGCTCATCAACCTGGAACTGTTAGAACCTGGAACTGGACCTGGAACTGTTAGAAGGATGTTAGTGACCTCCTTCAATTATACATCGATTGATCCACTCTTTGGCACAAGCTTTAAAAGAATATAAAAAAAGACGTTAAAGATGCTTACTTTAATTTGAACCAAATAAAGGAGAGAAATTCGATAAAATATGGTAGGCAGTTTATTCTACGTATCAGAGTGCATCGTAATATCCTTCTTATGTCAATCATGATTATCTAAATTTAGGAAAACTAAATTATATTTACTGAAAAAATCTGATATCTAGACTGCTTCGTTTGAAAGTTCCATAACATAATTCAGGAACTATGAAGTTACTAATTTTGCCAAGTCAAACATATGGTTTGCTCCACTTTGAAATGGGATTCAAATTATCCTTTAAATTGCATAAAATCACATGCAAACTAGTTTCAACCAATTCACTAAATTTTAGTGTCCCACATTAAACTGCCGAAGTTTGTTGAAAGAACCAAATTTTTGGTATTTCTACCAGTGAATTTGATGGAGATGCAGAGTTTTTCTCGGCTTCCGCCTAAGTGAGTAAACACATTCGTCATTTAACCTTTGATTAAAAACAGGCGGTGCTTAGTATAAAGCCACCAGTATTTATATATTCAAATCGGTATCACATCTACATAATTTCATCTTAATCTGTAAAACTTCAGCTGAGCTGGTGATATAAGTAGACAGTAAGGATGTTAAACAACTTGTTCATGTGATTACTCTTTGGAATACTACCTATAAGTTACAAGTAGAATGCTTTAACCTAGCCTAATGGTGATACTTGGGAAATGTGTGTATGAATGAGTAGAATGCTTTAAAATCTTTATAAGGCTTGTAATGTTACTTCTGTGGTACTCGTTATCGAGCAAACATCTTCTTAACGCTTTACTGATTAGATTTTTTATGAATTTTACCGTATTGTTCCATGTAATTATGAGGTGGTAAATATCGGTGTCATTGTTTGCTTTCTTTGCAATAACTACGATATTTGAGCATGAGCATGAGCACAACAACACTTATGCACATCCGAGGTTGTGAATCCTGTACTGGCATTTCAGCTGTAATTACACAGATAACCAACAGATGATGTTTGATACTGACATACATCCTCAATGAGTAAATATAAAAAGAACATAAAGGGTGTCCACGATGAAATTGCCACACTATGAAATTGCTCTAACTTTTTAACCGTTGGGTAGAATTTAATGAAAATTTGGGTGGATTTAGTTTATAGTGCATTATTTACATCCTGCAAGTTTTCCTGTGATCAAAACTCGCGGAAATGGAGTCGAAAGAACAGCTCGTGCGTGATAAAATCTTGCGCATTCATCACGAGAACAAGGATCTCTCGCATCGTTCTATCGCTAAAACGTTGGGAATCGCGAATTCCACGGTGTCGCGAGTGATTAAGCGGTTCGAGGAACGGTTGACCACCGATCGGAAGCCCAGAAGTGAAGGAAAAAGTATTCCGTACAACACCAAAAATCACAACCGCGTAGTTGGGGCCTTCAACCGAAATCCGAACGCCTCCGTTCGGGATGTGGCTAAGAAGCTGCACCTAAGCCGAAGTTTTTCCAGAAGGCCAAAACTAAGGCTGGGCTTCGAACGTTCAAGGTACAAAAGGCCCCTAATCGCGACGAGAAGCAGAACAAGTCCGCCAAAACCCGTGCCAGGAAGTTGTACCTCAACATGCTGACGAAAGTTGAATGCTGCATCATGGACGACGAAACATATGTGAAGGCCGACTTCAAACAGATCCCCGGCAACCTGTTTTTCACGGCCAAGGATAAGTTCAGCGTTCCGGAGCATGTCCGCACTCAGAAGATGTCCAAATTTGCGAAGAAATTCCTGCTTTGGCAAGCCATCTGCACGTGCGGGAAGCGGAGTGCACCTTTCGTGACCCAGGACACGATGAACGGACAGGTGTACATAAAAGAGTGCCTCCAGAAGCGGCTGCTTCCTCTCCTGAAGGCCCACAACGTCCTAACAATCTTCTGGCCGGATTTGGCCTCATGCCACTACTCCAAGGACGTGCTGAAGTGGTATGCGGACAATAAGGTCAATTTCGTGCCGAAAATGTTCAACCCTCCCAACACTCCGGAGCTCCGCCCCATCGAGAAGTACTGGACGATTATGAAGCAGCACCTTCTTAAACGACCTAAGGTAGTGAAGACAGTCGAGGAACTGAAGAAAGTATGGGTTTACATGCAAAAAACGGTTGATTCACAGGTTGTGCAGAATCTTATGGCCGGGGTTAAGGCCAAGGTGCGGGCATTTGCGTATGGACTGTAAATAAAATACGAGTAAAATGATAAAATGAAGTTTAATAGTTATTTCTCAATCCTTGAAAATTTGATGGCAATCGGATGAAAACTCGAATTTTGCGAATCAATTTTGTGTGTGGCAATTTCATCGTGGACACCCTTTAAACATAAAAATAACATTAAATATTATTCCTAAAAAAAGGCAAATGTAGGCAACTAGCCGTATCAAAAATCTCTGATGGATTGATTGATTTCATATTAAGGCAAATGAAAGGTTTTGCACACCTTTTAACCATACTATTTTCAAAACGATACTGTTGACAAATATTATCCCAGTAATGATCGTTCAACTTCTTCCCAAACGGAGCCACACGACAAACTTTCTCTCAATCTAACGACATGGGCATTACGCAACCGACAACATCGATTCAAAATTCAGCTTGTACACATGTACTACCTTTCTTCTCATTCCCACAGGGAAGCCGAAGACAAAAGATAATTTTAATTTATTACCCAAAACAAGCAAGCATAGTCTACCTTCTGTCTTACCTTGAAGTCCAAATAGTAAAAGAGCATCACTTTCTCCTGTTATCTGTTATGCTCTGGTGTAGGGAAAAAAGCTAACCATGAGGCAAAATTATTAGGTGAAAAATCGAAACAATCAGATGGTTATGATTTATGAATTACTTTCGGTCGAGTTTTGCCTTTTCAAAGCATGGCTTCGGTTCGTTCTTTGGAATCATTCAATAGAATCTCTCAAGATATGGAAAACAAGAAAACATTCACATAGGTGAAGGGAGTTTTATTTTGCCAAACTTCTGATAGGCGTGAAATATTTATTACTCATTTTAATTGGGTTGAATACTTTTTTTTTCTGGATGATATAGAAGCAATTTATGGCTTGTCCAAGTGTCGAAATTCAAGAAAAGCTTTCAAACCATATTCGAAAATATGAGCTGCGCTGGATAGGGTAGAAGGCTTCAACACAGTAGTGTGATTATTCTTCCGGTTGGGGAATTCAGGGGCGAACACGAAGGGAAAGCATTGCTTGGCTAAGCATGCCAGGAGCCTCATAAAGTGGTGAATTTATGTACAGAAAATCAAAATAGACAAAAGCTAATGGGCAATAAGCAAGTAGTAAAAATCATTACGAACTCATTCTATATCAGAAAGCCAGAGGGAGGGAGACACAAAAAAAGAGCATGGATAGCTTTCCACATGGATGTATAGAGTGAGTGGCTCTTTCTTCCAAGGATCCAACAATATGCTATCGGCTCCAGCACGCTGAAATCTCTTGGGTTTCATCAAGTTGTGACATCGTTCTCGAACTGGCAGCCAATAGTTGAGGCCGGTTGGTCAAAGTGAAGGATGGAACGCCGAAGAGATGGAGAATGAACATAAGCTATTGGGAAAACAAAGAAACGACACAGTTTTTCTTATGGGCTGCCTTGCCCGATGGCTATCTCCGGGTACATCTTTTATATTTTCATATCAGTGTTGCCTTCTTCTAGTTGGAGTTGGCTTCCAATCAAGATGATAATTTATCGGGATTGCCGGATAGAAAAGAGCTGAGAATGACACAAGTGCAATCTCTTTGTATACTCCCACTGGGAGCTGGTAAGATTGCAGGATTTTCTTCTCCCATTGGGTCCATCTAAATACTATTCGAAAGATGACATTATCATTTCATCATTTTTATGATTTTGAACATTACGTATAGCAGTTTTTATAACTCGATTTTTATTCTGTTTGCTTTGGAACTAGATAAATTCTCGCATGTGCTCGTTGCCTGTGTCTATTTCGGGTAGAAACATTTGGCAGCATATAAGTTATTGTAAGTTTTAAGTAAGTAACAACATCGACAGAGTGGTGGAGAAAAATCACCCGAGCATGAACTGAAACTCGAACTCTTGCTTGCAGATAGGGTGGACAAATTCTTCCTGATACTTCATCGAATAAGTCCCTTTTTCAACTAGAAACCCTGTTACACCATAATCGCCGTACCACTCTGTCGGTGGAATTTGTTGGTACAAAGATGACAGGGGATGTATAAATGTCTTAAAAGCCAATGCTTTCCATTGCTGGGTAAAACTTTGGTTTGGTGTATCTCTACTGCGTTTGAGTCACTTTGGTGTCCATCATATGAAACAATTCCACACGATGGCGACAAGAGTCGAGAAGCATTGACGACAAAACGCCAAAATCTGACGGTACACTGGATGGGAAACGAATCGAGCGCAACGAATGTGAATGCAGCGCCACCACCACTTCACCCATTCCCAACCCTTCGTTCACAAAAACTCCACTTGGTAGAGCACGTAGCGATCTGTTGCAGCCAAACCCAGAAGCACATGTCAACCAGAAAGAAGGGAGAAACTACTCGGGGGAGGCAGAAAGGCTTCACACACAGTTGGAATTGAGAAACAGAGTAGCAGTAGCAAGCAAACATCGAGGGGGCACACACAACACATAAAATAACTTCAATTTCAAATTGACTTTGTTTAAGTTTTTATGGTGTGCTGGTTTGATTGTCGTTTTTATCGTTTTATAGCGATATTATATTGTTTGTTTGTATTATTTTTTTCGACTATCATGTGTATTTTAGAAAACGCGGAAATTGAACACTCACACCATCTTTTGCTATCTATCAGTACATGAAAATGACCAGTAGGTGAAGGAAGTAAATTAAATTAGACTTAATTGTACTACCGAACAGAAGCAAAAAAACTAAAATATATTTTGCATGCAAAAGTTTCCTCAAACGACAACAGAGTTTCATTGAGGTGAGACTCCGGAAAGTCCAAGCAAATGGATGCGAATGAATAATAATGATGTGTACGCGCCGTGATAATAAAGCAATTAATGCTTGTCCTAGTCTATGACCGTCATTGCCATCGGAAGCATCCTTTCGTCGAGTACGCCCCGGAAAAGTCGCTCGCTGGTTGAGTACCATCGGTGAAGGGTTGACATTTCAAACATTACACACATTTCCCTAGCACCACCATGAGGCCAGGTTAGACCTTTGTTGAACTACCGAGAGGGGACTCACATATGAGAGTATGCTTTATGCAGATAGCAAAAGTGCGCAAAAGGAGTGATAATAATTTTATGATTCGTAATAATTACAGCGGTCGTCGTAATAACAATAATATAACAATTATGAATAGGTCCGGTGGCGCTTTCATATGAGGACGAGGTTTTCATAATTCCGTTTTGAGTAATTGGTCCTGGGTCGTAAAGCTTTCTGTGTTCATGGGGAGTATTTACTTTTCAACTGATGGATGAATAAACGTGATGAAATTGGTATTATAACAGCAAAATGTGAACATTTGATAAATAAAGGTTGGTCAATTGTTAAGTAAATAATTCGTTAACACCGCCATTGTCGTGATAATATTATGCTTTTACACACTAGTTACACTAAAGTACCGTAAGGGAAATAAGAAAGTGTGACTCTACGCTGTTATATTTTTGAAGTTCAAGAAGGCTACTACCATGAATATTTTTTTATGTTGCTTGGACAAAACCATGTTTCCGTTTTGAAAAATTAGAAATTAAATAGCAAGAGATACGATTAAAGCCTGGGGTCAGTTTGGTCAAAGGTGCACGATGGGAGCTATCCCTGTAGCAGCACAATTGCTACCATTCGGTTGGGGGACCTTGTATGTGATTTATTCTAGCTACAATCAAATAGCAGCAACCATTTTTTATAAAATGTAATGTACCTTCAAACTGGCATTCATTCACATCAGGACATTCAATCGGTAAGAGCACGGTTTACCAAGCCGGAAGCGACTGGTTTGATTTGCGATTCGGAAGAAGTAATCTCTCTAGTTGGAAATTCGACTTCTGTGAGCATAGCGTATCATTGTGCTTTCCACACAATGTACAAATTCATACATTGGTGTTGCCATAATAATAACTGTGGAAAAGCTTATAGAATACTAAATTAAGAGCAAGTGAAAGCACTTGAAACGTGCATCACAGGCAGTTAGAAGACGTTGTCCAATTTGCTTGAACGGCTGCTGAGACACACATTATTGCTCAGGGGTTCCAAAGGGAACGTTCCAAAGGAAAAAAAAAAAACTTGGAAAGTGTGTGAAGATAAAATTTATTCAATTTGATGTTTTCAATAAAATTTTTAGTTTCTCGAAAATTAAGGAAATGCTAAGTTCAAATTTTCAATTTCGAAGAGTCGATGGTAAAATATATGTTAAAATAATCCTCTCTGAAAGGGTTTAATTTTTTAAGATAAATCGACATATCACATACACTAATATTTAAATTGCATTGATTTTTTTTGTTAATTTTGTTCTTCTATTTTGGAGAAAAGTATAAAGGTTTGGCCAAAAGGTTAGATCATTTAGAAATGAGGCACTTTGAAATGCGTAAATTTCGTTAACTTTAATTTAAATCGAAAATCTTTTATTAGTTTATTTCATAAAAATACATGAAAAAAACATCATTTTTCGTTATTTCCAAGAAATTCGCACACTTTCTGTTGATGCTGCTGATCATCCGGCGCACACCTTCTTCAGTCATGGCTTTGGCTAGTTGATTCCACCAATTCTTCATCTGACCATTGTCACTGGTGACTGCATGCTTCAGCTTTTGTTTCCGTTTAAATATCACCCAATACTTCTCTATAGGATGAAACTGTGGAACATTTGGTGGATTCAGCTCTTTTGGGATGAACTGGACTCCTTTAACGTTGTACCACGTTGTAGCACTTCCTTGCTGTAATGGCAGCTGGCTAGATCTGGCCAAAACGTAAATGGATCATCATGGGACTTAACGAGGGTAACATCCGATTGCCAGGCACTCTCTTTCATACACTTTCGAGTTCATTGTTCTATCCGTCACAAAAACTCTGGTTTTCTTGCCACAGGAACAGATACCTTGTCAAATCATGATTTTTTCGCAAACTTTTCCTCGAAAATAAACTTGAATTTTCCATGAAGCTTTCCGCGTGCTGGAGCCTTGTAGAACTTGAGGCCCGAAATTAGTTGGACATCTGCTTTAGCATATGTTTCATCATCGATCAAGAAACACCCATCGAGTTTTGTCAAATCTTTGTTGTACAGTTTACGGGGACGAGTTCTGGTGACTGTTTTTTGTTTGGGGCTTCGGTTGGGTTGTATACTTGCTTGGTAACATTTATAACCTTCTCGGAGACGGATTCATCGCACAGTACAACGGTCGGCTTTCAGTTTTTTCCACCAAATCATAATCCGAGATGTTGGGATCAGCGCGGTCAGTTGTTAAAGTTTCCTTGTACTGTTTAATCAGTATTTTTAGGATAATACAGCATTTGCCAGCTCCCGTGATGACGTAGATCGATTTTGCAAGTTACTCGTGCATAATTATTTTTCTTTCTCTTCCTGCATGCATAGATATCATGGAACCACGTTGAACTTAAATGGAAAAACGACAATAAATGTTTGCAAAACAAAACGTCGAAAACTTCTATCGGACTACTTGAGCACAACTCAGAAGTAACAGCCCATTTCTAAATGATCTAGGCTTAAGTATAACTTTATTGAAGCTTCGTTTTGTTCTCATCGTGGTGTATAACTCTGGTTTTGTCGGTCAAACAATAAAGCATAAATTTGACTAAGACGATGTAATCTTACCTATAATTAACTTTCCCGCTTGGCGCTAAACAAATGAACTGCCTCAAATTTACTTATGTTTCAATGCAAACATGTCTTCAAGCTTGACTTGTACATACTGAAGTTCATTTATTCAGCAATATTTGAACGTGTAAAACTAGGAAAATCTTAATTAACACTTCACTAGATCACTTATAAAAGAATAAAAAAAAACTGAATTAAAAAACTTTTTATAACTGTCACCAGCAAAGACGAGCAAATTTCTGTAAATTCCATTAGAAAAGCTTATGTTTTAAAAAAATAAGGCTACTTCTAGAGCGACTTACAGACTTCTTCAGTGTCGAGTGCCCAACTTGAAAATTTGAAAAAGCGTCAGTTTTTTTTTAACTGATCAAGTGATGTGTTCAATTAAAATTATCAATTGAAATCAGTCTAATGCAAAGTGTTTTGAAGATTTATTATTAAAATCGTTCGACTCTATTGAACCTCGAAAAGTGTTTAAAACCAATAGCATGGCTCAAGAAAGAGATTATACATTTACTAGAAAATGTACGAGATAGAAATTAAAAAAAAATCATGTGAAATGTAGCCCCATCCCTGGTAAACAAATAGAAATCGAGAATACAGTGTTTATTTTTAAACGGAAAAAACATAATCCAATAACCAATCATGACCTTTGCTATAAACATTTAGATTAGAGTGATACATTTCCTGAACTAACCGTAATGCTTAATATGTTGCATTTCTGATTCTGATCAAGTTTAAGAAATATAATTTAATTTGTAGCACCACAGGAGCTGTTCACAATGTGTCATACTGTATGGATATAACTATGGGAAAACAAGCTTTTAAACATTTTACAAACAAATAAACAATTGAACTGTTAAAATGGTGATTAAATACAAATTTAGCTGAAGAAACAATTATTTTGCCTAAATCTGCTCTTTTTAAACTTTTAATTACTGCTAGATTTATTTTTTCTTATATTATTTTGATGACTAGTTTTAAAACTATAGAAATTATAAGTTTTATGTGTAGAAACCATGATTATTGTACTTGATTTATCGTACTTCAAACTTCAATTTAGTCACCTTATCAGTTAATTGAGCATTTAAATGAAAATTAAGCTCAGAGTGCAAAATATCTACAAATTTAGCTGAATCTTCTGAATCTTAATTAATAGAGCAATACGAAAAGATTTTATCCATCTCTATTAGAGAACAAAGTTAACTCTTTTTTCTTAAAATTTCATGAGTTCATATTTTATCAACCGCAATTTTTTTCTATTGGTGTATGCTCCCCACAACGCACGACAATTATAACTGACCAATTTGGATGAGCAATGTTTTAAAATCAGTAATATTATATCGCAATTTCAAAATATTTGTCCATACAGAATTTAAAATCAATGTGGATTGTGAGAATGGAGCAAATTACGTTATTGTATGTTTTATAATAGTACATAGATTCACACTTAACCATGTTGATTTTGTCAAAAGCGGCATTTGGAAACACATTAAAACTGAAATTATTATAAGTGTGTTTTTGCAGATCTATCCTCATCAATGGAATTCAAGCATAAGAGTCTATTTCGAAGTGATCACAATTATGTGCAGTTAATGCATGTTATAATGCTTACATAACTTTAAATTGTTTGTGAATTTATAGCCAAGAAGCAGTGTAGGATGTTCTGTTCCTCATTATTCATATGGCTTGGCCATTTTAATTAAATCCAATCATTGTCGCTATTCATAGCAACCTGATTTTGTCCATCTTCATCAGGAGTAAAATGCAGAAAAATTGCGAAAATAATCTGTTTGATAAGCCTTTATGCATTAGAATTTATGAGCAAGTTTAATAAAGTTTCGTTAAATAGATTTGACAATTTAAAAAAAAATGTAAATATTACTGAAATATATACCTATACATATTATGAATATTTTATAAAAGTATCGGTTAAAGTTAAGATTGTAAAATGTATATAAACCTAAATTGATGTATTTATGTTCAGGATCCCATTAAAAATTTTGCTAATGCTTGAACCTTGAAAAAATAAAACAGAAAAATAAACCTTTCCAGATGCATATTTATTTAAAAAATTGCCACTTCCCTTCGACAAACAATGTTTTATAATTATTAAAATCCCCACTCTTTGCAGTAATATTTCCTAAACTCACAACACTCTAGTGAGCCAAAAATATTTTCCAACAATTTTCTAAAAGAACTGGAAAATATATCAAATCAAACACAACAAAAAGCTTGCCAAAATAGTCTAATATCTAAAACTTGTCAGTTCAACTATGTTTTCTAATCACCGATGATGAACCAATCACCTCATTGCTCAGAAATCCTAACTGACAGACGATCGGAGCCTTGACTTGAGACACATGGTACACTGCGGGGAAACACTCTGCAAGACCATCGACGGGGAAAAGCAAGCAGCCGGACAGACCAAGCTCGAGTAGAGAAAGGACCAACCATGAACATCGCGCTGCCCAGAGTCGTACAGCCTTATAAAAATGAGTTATTTCTCGCAGCTCGAAAAGGCCCACCGGAAGGCTCTGGTGAAATGGGTGTGATGGTATGCGAACGCTGGAGTACGTGTGCGTGTGGGTACTAGTCGAAAGGATAGAGACCTCGGTCAGGCGGAGAATAGCACATCGAAAGAGGTGCCAAGGAAAGATGAGATCACACACAGTAGGGTATTGATGAGGATGATGATGGCACACCATAAAACCATAAAAAAAGAGAATAGCGAAACCGAACCGAGTGAGAGGGCGCATATGCAACATGCTGCGAGTATGAATGGGAACGGGAAAGACGAGACCTAATGATCGCCGTTGTTGACGTCGCTGTGTGTGCAGCAGTAGCTTCATCTAAATCCGCACATGTTGGGTGGAGTGAACGAGAGGCAGCGATCACGTGGAATGAAACAACGCTATTGCGCAAGCTACAATACACAAGAAGAGATTATATTTTATTTTAATGTATTTTATATGCTCATAATAATGATGTATTTTGTCGGATTTTATGTGAGCGTAAATGTGCCGTTCAGTGTGTGCGAGACTAATCGAGCAGTTTGGCGGAACTCTCGTGTGGGGAATCGTTCGCGTGGTAGGAATGACTCTCGCTCTCCATGTGTGTTTTGCTATCAGCCAGAGCTGTTCGAGCAGAATTCGAGTGCCTCCACCCAGCCACCCCTCGATGTGACTCACTCGCTCGCAAGCGCGCAATGTATTTCGAGCGTTTTGGGTTCAAGTTGCTGGTGCTGTTGCTGCCGTATTTTTCGTCTGTGTTGTGGCTCACTCACTCGCTCACTCACAGCACACGGAATCTGTTTTGTTGGCCTGGCGCTCCTGCACCTACTCTCTGCCATCGGAGAATCGGTTCGAGTTCGAGTTCGAGCGGTACACACTTTGGGTCTGCTCCGCGCTGCTGTTGGCCTGCGAAAAGCGAGATATTGATAGTTTCGGCATTGTCGTATCAAAATAAAGTGAACATTCGTTTGAAGGCAACCGTTTAGACAAGGCGCGTTTTATTTTTATTGTTATTAATATTATTATTGCGCTCCTCTCGAATACAGACCAATAACATCTTCAACTTTTATTAGTAATACTTCGAAAGTGTTTTGTGCATAGTCTAGTACTAGTGACGGAAAAAGCATAGTTGCAAATTTTGCAGTTTTCCAAATTTTAAATATTCCTCGCGTACTTCCGGGAAAAATTCTATTTCACCCACTGCATCAAGTAAACGGGTGACAAGTGTGGCACGAGTTTCTAACGCCGAAGTGTGATAATGAAAATAAAATGAAAATTCGTAAAAAAGTTGTAACATCATAGGTGACAAGTACTGCAAACAGATAAACCAACTCGAAGATTGAGTTGACGGAAAGTGACAGTGAACATAAAACTATTTCCAGGTGACGACAGCGCGTGAGAAAAAAAAAGTAACAGTTGATAGTGTGACCTGAGGAAAACAAAAAGTGAAGTGGCTTCGTCGCTAATAATGTCCATGCAATATGTGTGTTGAGTGCACGATAGAAGTGATATGAATATTAATTGATTCTATGCCCTCCATGCTGTTGGGTTGCTGACGAGAAGTCGAGACTTGCTCAAATAAACGCTGAACTCATAAAAAAAACCAACAAACCATCTCGCACTTACGAGGGGCGAGCCGAACTTTATTTTAGCCACGGATTTGTAGGAAGGTATCCAAAATTCTAGCCAACATGAATTCGTACTTTGAGCAAACTGGTTTCTACGGGCATCCGCATCAAGCGGCCGGAATGATGACCACAACTGGTACACACCACGATCAGACAACTGCTGCAGCTGCGGCTGCATACAGAGGTTTTCCACTGTCCCTTGGAATGTCGCCCTATACAAACCACCACCTACATCAGAGCAGATCTTCCCAAGATTCCCCATACGATGCCAGCTTACAAGCAGCATGCAAGCAAATTTACGAAGGTTCCTATAGTACCAAGGACTGTGGGAAAACGGGCGGCGGAAATGGAACCACAGACACCACCAACGGCTACAAGGATGTGTGGAACTCGACAAACACGAGTGCCACCAACAGCAATACCAACACAGCGACTGGCGGAAATGTACCTGCACAGCAAAACAGTTCAGTTCCTGTACGACCCTCAGCATGCACGCCAGATTCCCGCGTTGGAGGCTATATTGATGCTTCTGGGGGAAGCCCCGTCAGTCGAACAGGTTCCTCCGCTGCCACCGGTGTTACCGGAACGTGGAACACTAACCAATGCACTCTGACCGGTTCGACCGGTGGCCAAACAGCGCCAACCACCGGTCTTCACCAGTCAAACCATACATTCTACCCCTGGATGGCTATAGCAGGTGAGTCGGTGCAAACAAATCGCATTTCTTTCGCTCCGGGTGCCAATCTAGTGAAGAACAGAAATTACTCCATTAGTGTTAATTAATTTAAAAACCTGTAAAAATCCAACCGTTTGAAGAGGAAAAAATTTCCCTACCATGACAAACCCCATAATATGGGTGAACTTGACTTTGCTGCTGCATCTTCTGCACTCCATAATTTGAACGAAAATTTATGAGGGTTTGTTGAACGAGTTTGCAGGCACGTTGTTCTTTTTGGAACTCGTGCTTCCCGAGACATTCTCGTTGTGTTTGGTCACTATGAAGAAACTGGAGCTACCAGAGACCACAAGGCGAAGGACGAAAACAAGCTGGAGGGGCAGATTATTAAAAAACGATTTCAGAAATATTCCCGCCGGTGAATTTGGTTAACTCTACCTGGCTGCCATCTCGAATGGGTATGCTTTCCTTTAGTACCAATCTTAATGTATTCACAAA
The DNA here is from genome assembly GCA_034211315.2 of Aedes japonicus. Lineage (NCBI taxonomy): Eukaryota > Metazoa > Arthropoda > Insecta > Diptera > Culicidae > Aedes > Aedes japonicus. Next base: position 825,965 of record JASCZW010001046.1, on the reverse strand, counting down.
GCACAGCCACTTCTTATACCTCAGATCGCCGCAGCATCTATACGATCAATACTTTGTATCATTTGCACTTCCATCCGGTCCGGTTTATTTCTCTCTCCTGGATTTCTCTCTATGCATCTCATTCTGAACCACAAAACGCCACGGGGGAAGCTCTCGTAAATATCGTTAAGCATCTTTCAGATCTAATTGATTTAAAGGCTGTTTTCTATAATCATATTTGGACATTCTTGGCGAAACTGTCTCACAAAAAAACAGCTGTTATGTTAGGATAAATATCCATTTGAAACGATTGCAAAAATGCTGTTGCTTTGCAAGTTCAGAATTGGCAAAAAAAAAATTCGAAGGAGTGTTCATCAGCTTGTAAAGACAAAGGTCTCTTTTAGTGCTTTATTGGAAAACTAAATTTATAAATGAATTATATGAGAGAATATTAATGAAAAATCGCAAACCAAAGACTGATTCTGGGCAGAGGAACGAATGAAACCTGTTGTGCCTTTGTGTTAGCCGTTGTGCCCTCGGAACCGCATCTTGCTTGAACCTTTACGCCACGTAGCGCGTTACCATTATCAGCATCAAAAGGAAAACAAAAACCGAATTAAAGAATACGTGGTACGTCTCATTCTCTGTTCTTTTGCACGCCGTATGGTTGACGGTCGGAAACTTCGAACCTTCTGAAAAAAAAATGCGCAACATCTTTAACCCCTAGTCCATGAACTGTTAAGTTTTGAGTGGAGAATTTGCTTTTTGATTCAGACTGGCAACAGTTAAGATTTTAAAGTGGATGAAAATTGAGCTGTTTATTATATGAGTCACTCCCTGTTCTTGTGTTCCTACTTATGTTTACGTAAGGTTTTTCATCTTGTCTTTGCTTCGAACGGGACAGATGTAGCAATGCAATGGTTGACAATGTATTTTTGGATTTTCATCTTCCTTCTTTCTGTTGCCTTTGAGATCACATAATGGAGGGTTTGTGACGACGTTTAAATTGTGTACAAACTTGAATTGTTTTACCTCATCAAAGTCGGAGAATATTTAACAAAACGGCACTGCCTTGCTCCGCTTGAGAGTCTAGAATTAAAATGTTTAGCAATACATAGGACACCCTTTATCTCGCACGTATAATACACCATACACTCCCTGACTGGTATCAGACATGACTCTTGACCAATGCAATAATAATCGACCAAGGAACACATGTCCAGTAATTTGTCCGGCAAAATTATCGACCCTTGTCCGCCATACCCTCATGCTTTGCTCTACCATCCGTTTTGCTTGGGCTATAGAATTCAACCGTCCTTGAATACTTGTTCCTTGGTGGTTATTCGAAAATATGTCGATTGCATTCTCGTGATCATCACGCTTGACGATCGCTTAAAATGCAATAAAAAGCACTTCCCCAGCCGAACGCGTCTTTTCCCTTTCAACGTACGTAAATTCTGGCGTTTTGACTGAATCGATAGTGTGGTGAGCCACGGTGCGAAAGGAAATCGATACTGGCTGGCTGCGTTCACGTTCAAACACTCGCTTGACTTCCTATTCGAAAGTTTTGATTCCTACAGGAGTTAACTCTGATAAGATTGCAACATCTTTCTTCTGGTATAACTTGATTCATGTAGGATACACTAATCGAAAAAGCAACTCCAATAAGAACAAGACGAAAAAAGACCTGCTAAAAAATTATTAGGTACGAAAAAACCACCCAAAAAAATCGTTAAACTTAGTCTTTGCTATAGGAAAAAAAAAGTTTTCTTTTTGACGTCTCCGAGCGCCGAGCAGTAAAAGAAAAAAAAACGATGCCTTCGTTTCTCTACGTACTGCTGGCTTGGCTCCGTCTGACACTGAAAAATGAAGTGTCGGATTCAGAGAATCCGAACTGAAGCTGCAAAAAAGCTAATTTATGATTTACAAGATGAATTTCGATGTAATTGAAAGACGCAACCCTGGTGGCGGGTTCGGAGCGTAAGACGAAAGGGATGAAGTCAGGTGGCCGCAGGGAAAACGATCTGGAAAATAACGATAACGAGCCGCATGAAGGAGGAAAGTTTTCTTTTGTACATTTTTGCTGTTTTCATTTACTTCTGTTCAACTGTTCAACGGTTAATCCTATCTTCCCAGCTGCAGTTCCCCGCCGTTACGGGATGAGGTCCGAAGGTCTTTGAATATGCGTGCCACAGCGCGAACCTCAAGGTGGGAAGGGACACGTCAGTTTTTATCATTTATTGAACTTTGTTTTATCTCGATTGGATTTTTACGTGAGATCCACACCGTGGTGGCTTTTTAATGAATTTGATGTCTTGTTTTGTTTGTAAGTGGTAATTCCCGCTATAAATTGATTTCAGTGTGAATTTTTGGTAAAGCAGTCGCAATTTCATAAGTTACATTGGAGCGATTCTTTGTTTGAAAAATGCCATTGTCTTCAATGAAATGTTATCCATTATTACTAACTTGAAACGGTTCTATCATAAACCAATATTAACAATCCTGTAATATTTGTTTTAGAATCTATCCTTTAAGTTTAATACTCAGAATGAATCAATAGATTAACTGTTTTCAGATGTGTTTATGGTAAACAAGACAACCTGACTAATGAATGTGACATTGTTTGTCTCACAATCCTTCTGTAATGTGGAACCACTTTTTGAGGTTTTAATGAGACGTGATTGCACATTCTCAGATTTTTTGAATAAGTTTGTAGAGTATTTCTAACAAAAGAGTTTCCTGCAATGAAACTGACTAACTTGGTGATAAAATTGTTCCACATGTTTTCCTTCTGCAGAAGCGGTAACGGGATTTTTTTTATTTATTCATATTTGTAACTCATAAACGGCAGTTTATGCACAGTTTCAGTTTTTCAGCACAGCTGTATAATTTCGAAAAGTAATACTTTTTTCGTATTTTTTAACCAAGTTTCCTTTTAAATTGTGGTAAAATATATGTTCTAAGATGATCCGTTCCTGAGTTATATATTAGAGGAAAGGTTTGTAAGATGGAACAGCGCCACTTTTGGCCATCACAGCGACAACACTATCGCGCGGACAAGTGTCAACCTCATTTTTTTACTGTTCTTCAATTTTCATTTGCTTGGTTAGTGGCAATTTCCCATCGTTATCAAAAGGTTAACATTTGTGTTGGCTAGTATTTTTGTGTAATTTTATGATCCAAAAGCATTTCCAAACAAATCGTAAAGTAAAACAATTTTTTGATGTTTTGTGTTTATGGCGTCATGTTTGTTAGATGGAACACTGTTAGGCTTGTAAGATGTAACACATTTTTTTTCGTTTCAAAACATATGAATGAAATTTTTTGTGTTTGGAAATGCCATGGAATCAACAATAAATAGAAATATAACAATACATTTGAAATTGCAATTTTCGATGGAAAATCGGTCGAAATTTTTTTTGATGACTATAAACAATTAATTCAGTGGGCCAACTTGGAGTTTGTTAGTTCCTCTTTCGAAAGATCATCTAAAAAATAAAAAGTATACATGTTATGAGCAAAAAACGAATGGTGTTCCATTTTACAAGCCTTTCCTATACAATTTTTTTTTCGTATTTTTCTGCAAATTTCCTTGGACAAATGTGTTCTACAATGCTCCGTTCTTGAGTTATGAATAAGTAATGTCGATGAAAATCTGATAATTTCAATTGGAGGTATAAGGGTAAACTGGTAACGCTGATTATTTTCAATTTTTTCCGTTGCGTGGACAAGGATTCTGAGAGAGTTCGACCAATCTGTACGATAATAAATGAAAATTCTCCAAATCCAAATTTGCGATTAAGCAATATATTTTATATTTTTTTACTTTAATTTTAAACTTAAAGGGGTTATACATATATAAGTAGTACAAAATAGATTTAGTTTGGATATGATTTATAAAACTGCTAGATTTCATTACCATGTCGTTAAATTTAAGTATTTAAAGAAACGAGGGTACTCACCAAATAATCCAATTGTTGGCGGAGCTAAAAAGTGAATTGGTCTATTGTCATGTTTCTTATACATTCCCGTTTTCCTGTTTTTGAATATTATTTTAATTAGCTTTTCGAATAATATAATAGCTTCTTATCTGAAGCAATTTGGTAGTATTGAGCACTGGCAAGGGTGCTTCACATCATGAATTTGCAGCAAATTATTGAATAAAATATTTTTATGTTTCTGTTTTCATAATTTTTTGTTTCCGTATTGTTAGCAGGCTGGTTTACCTCCCGCCGTACTCGCTTCAAAACCTTTTTGTATGGCATGTCCAGAGATGTGATTTTAATTGTCCAGAGATGTTAAGAGATGAGATTTGAATTAAAAGCTTTGGTGAAAGATATATGGATGTAAACCACTACGCCGGGAGGTAGTAATATGTTCGTTTCCCTTCAAAATCATTTTATATTAAATTTGACAAGTACGTGAAAAACATATTTCAGTACAGCAAAATTTCAACCATACACGACGGTATTGACAAAACATTTTTTTTCTGTTTATTCGAGTTGAAGGCCATTGTCCTAGTAAAGCATGTCAAAAGTCAGCCAGTTACAGCTTATTAGATTGGCTAAATTAATCACCAATCTATCAAGCAAAATAGTTATATGGAGCCGGAATTATGAACAAACAACTACGTCTTCAATTGCCTGGGTTACATGAATATTACAAAGAATGTCCTAAATAACACATTACTATGTTGGAGTTACTGAGAATAACATTATTTTAGGGTCAATTCTTCTTGTTAACAAGTTAATTTTGCGTATGTTTTCGTCAGTAATAATGATAATTCTGAGTATTGTTAGATTGTGTTTTCAATTAATCAAATTACTTATACCAGGTGATAGTTCTTTAGACCGAACGTCTTTAAGCTAAAAACTGTAAGGCCAAATTGGCCTATAAGCCGAATGAATTAATTCAATAAACATACTTCCAGACAGAACACAGAATGGATCAATCTGTGTGTGATAGATACGATCCTCCTAAATTTCACAGAGTACACCAAATATGCAAGCATCTCATATTATATTACATCAAATTAATTCCGTTGAAATAAAATATATTTGTAGCTCAAATCACACAGACTAAAGATCGTGTTTGCTATTCAAAGATGGTGTAACCTAACCCCAAAAGACTTGATTCAAATCTGAAATATTGCAAAGTTGAATTTTGCGTCATTTTAAATTGAGTAGATATAGAGTATGTCAAAAAAGTTAATCCACCCCATATACTCGCGGTTCTGGAACAATTTTTTGTCGTATTTTTAATCTATTGTTAGTATCTATTGATTGCGTAACGTTCTCCATATTCTCCATATCTGTGGGATACTTGAAAGTAATCAATATTTTTGTGTATTGTACTTAAAAAAAGTAACCTACATTTACCTAATTGATATTTAGCGTGTATATTCAACTACATGTCATTTTATAAAATGCAATATAAGATACTGTTCCAATACCAATCTAGTTGGTAATTGAAGAATTTACAGCTTACGTTAAAAATTCCGAAAACTAATGTAAAAACACCCGGAGTGGATATACTTTTTCCGTACTTCTAGGGTAGGAATGGAGATGTTGTTCGTTTGGGGGTGATATTCTGTGAGTCTAGAGAGGGTAAATTTAGAAACAGCCGAGACTCTGTCTGACATTTTTCAAGGAACCAAACTGAGCCTACCAGCGGTAAGGTCTCATGCCGGGCAAACAAACCTTGATGATCGGTCCTCATTAGATTACGTACGCGCATATGCCGATCGTTTATCAACACCAGGTGCAGAGCATTAGTCGCTAGTTTTTGGGGTGTGATCTACGATAATTTTTGTTTAAGCTACAATGCCAATCGTTGCCAGACGATTATGCGCGTGTTACAGTTTGTGGAAAGCCTAATAAGTATTGCGAATTGGGTTATTCGATTTCTTGGATCGTATCGATGGAAGGAGATTCTTATTTTCCCGTGGATTTCGCGTCAGTGTCTCTGCTTACGGGTCCACCCCTCCGTTTTTGGCCCTTCATACAGCGATATTGTGAATTCAGATCGGTAACTTAATTTGATCTTGCTATTAAGTGGAGCTGCATCCTTGCCAAGGGATGGTGGCCACCATGCATACATACCTACTGTAAGCCTTTTTATAAAAATCTAGTAACATCCGAACATTATAACAATATAAATTGCATGTTACTCCTGTTCGATTTGCATTGTGCTTAGTGCCTTTTGTATTGTATTTTGAAAATTGCTCATTTTGAACATGCCGCCTCGAAAAAGTAAAGCAACAGACAACGTTCCAGCTCCAGCAAAATGGAACGGAGTTCACAAATGTCCTTCATGATCATTGATTCATTCATCTTGAATTTTCCAAATCCCTCTCAAAAAAAAACCTAACCTACCTGTTTTTCAACCATACTGGTGCTGACTGTATCCTGGAAAAAAAAATTAGAGGTGGGTTATATCAGGGATATAACCGCGAAGTTCAAGAAGGATCACGTTGGTATCATCTAAATGATCATAACGCATATTTTCCTTAGAGATTCGGCCCATGTTTTCATGTTGATTCAATCAATGTCTACCATCAGCAAAGTTCTTCCGAACCACCAGTTGAGGGCTATTGTCAAACACTGACATTTCAGTTTGTCTCGCCTATATACTAGCTTTAATAGCTTAGCCCGAAAGAAGAGTGTCGCGAAAATGCAGTACAGATTAAAATTCATAAGAGGAGCGAGCCTCAGCTAAAAAATCAGACACCTGCAACAAAGTAAAATTGCAGCTGATGGGAGTGGCTATACCAATATTAAAGAAGAAATGTATATTGAAATAAAAAGAATACAATTTGACCAATTTGTTACCCGTTTCTGAAGACCCGGCAAGTGAAACCCGTATTTTCGACCTGTTCATATGTAGATTTGTATGAGAGCAAACGTAGGACATTCTTAAGTAAAAAATGGAACTACTTATACAAACAGCACCGAATCAAAATTTAAGTTAAAAAAAATTGAAAGTTTTAACGATAAAATGGTGTATGAATGAAGTCATTCAGTCGAACAAGAGTTATTTGTGTTCTAAATCTATTCACTTTAGCGTGACCTTCTAATTTTTCCAAATTTTGAAATGATACCCGGTATATTCGTTTTATTTCCAATAACAAATTATCCGACTCCACATTGAAATCTCCTGATTCTATAATAAAATGTTTCGAATCTATTATTTTGCAATGCGGATCGCTCCAGGCTGATTCATCATGGGCGATTTGCATTTCTCCTAGGAATTTTCGAATGCACACATCTGAAAAACTACGTACGATACAACTTGACCATGATGACGAATTCTTATCGATATCCTTTTCAACGAGTTTTCGCGAGTTTTCTGGCAAGCATAATGATATTCTCTATGTCCAGATAAGTCGAGACTATTTCAACCCGAAAGATCTCTTCGATTATATAGGGAATAGAATCCGCCATCTCCTGCTTGGTAAACCGTGATCTTACAAACTTAGCTAGCTTCTGGCGATCTTCAGCGGAAAAAAATACCAAAAATTCTGTTAACTTTTATTTTATGAACTTCTCAAACTGAGAGAAAATACAAAACATGTCTGATTAATAGTTTTTTTTTCGTGGAAAGTGTTTTCGTGCTACTTGAGAATTTTAGTTCACCTTATATTTGAAGGTTCTTACATGTCTAACTAAGATACATGCCATGGTGGAGTAGGATTTCTGTGCAACTTAAATTTAAAACTTCACCCCATCCAAATGGGAAAATACCATGGCTGATTTAACTGGAAATTCTAGGAGTATTTCAATGTGATAATTTTGTAAATTAGGCTGGATATGGAGTCTTACAATTTTGAGTATGGTCTTACCTGTCTTAGCTACGCGTTTACTAGATACAAAAGAAGGCCTTAAAGTTATACAATCCTGAAACATTTGCTCTGATTCTACTTTGTATTATTTGGTTTACACCAGTTATCGAGCAGAAGCTACTATGACAAAACTACTTGTCTTGCTGCGTAGCAAGTCCTAATGCAAATCTCTTGATAATTTGAATTGGCTGAACTAGTCGATTGTCGGTAATGTTGATAACTTGGGGATTCTGTATCGCATGTCTTGTAGCAGTTAGCCTATTTCCAGTAATATAAAAGCTATGTAATTGAATCGCATAAATGAAGATTTGGTAGAAGGAATAAGTAATTCTGTAATAGTATTCGCTTTGATAAAAATGCTATCATTGCTTCCGTATTTCTTCGACATTCGTTTATTAAGCCGAAGGTTCGAGGTTTGAGTCAACCCGTGCTCTCATAGTTAAGTGTTCTTCTTTTGCTGCATCTTTTTTGTGAAATCCAGCATTCAATTAAAAATGTGATGTAGAATTAGAATAACGTGGAATCTGTGGCGAACTAGCCCAGGAGGCTAAAAGTCACCTTAATAAAGATATATAAAAAAGTAATAACGTGGAATTACCCTACTGGAACTACTAGAAGTTGTATAACAATGCATATACAGTATCATTATTTTCTGCATATTAAATCCGAATTGCTTATAATCATGGCCCGTAGTATGTTTGAATTAAGTTCTAAAATGCAAATTTACTAACAATATATGATGTGTCATCGTTTCCACCGTATTGTATCATAAACTCAATCGGACTGAATCGTTAGATTTCTTTAATCGAGTGTTTTGTTACAGATTAAATCGTATATGATGTCAAATTTACTCACTTAAAAGGGCATTGCAATTTGGTCGTACATGGCCGTCACTTATGCACACCCTATTTTTACATTTTTCAGTTCGTTATTTTATCAAGTTGGATAGTCTTTTTTGATTTGCCTAACGTTGGATGCATTTTTAAAGAATTTGTGAAATGTTATGTTTGCGTGGAGTGAAACTGTGCTTGTTGGATATTTTCCCGCGCTTTCTTCCGAGAAACTATTAAGCAAGGCAACCTGGTTCGGCGTCTGTAAGCTGCCTTCAACTAGATCGTTAATAAGTGAAGTCGGTAAATCGGATCATCAAAGTTGCTTTTGGCAGACTTGGTGAGAATATTACATTCATACTTATTTTGACTGTTTAAACATGAAGTTTGTCAGAAGCAGATAATTTCATATCTCCATGCGAGGCTCTAGGAGTGGACAGTAATTTATTGCTAGAACGAATAGAAATGAAGAGAAAGGGTATTGATAAGGAGTGTATCGAAAAGTAGTTATAAACTTCCAAATAATAAAATAGGCATGAAAACATGGTTAAAATTAACATACTATTTCAGTTTATTATAGCTTAACATGTTTACAAAAGATCCAAACGGAAAAACTAGTCATCATGTTCATTTCTGTAGAATGCCCGTATCTTTGATTTGACACCTGCCATCAAATTCTGCACAGTGACCTTTGTGCACTTCCTGGATGCCGCTGCCCAATTTTTCTTAAAATCGGTCATGTTTTGGGACACTGTACCATCCTTCTTAAATATACGCTTGACTATTGCCCAATAGCGTTCGATCGGTCGCAACTGGGGACAGTTTGGTGGGTTGATGTCTTTTTCTACGAACTTGATGTTATTCTCCGTCAGCCACTGTAGAGTGGATTTGGCGTAATGTGCCGATGCCAAATCTGGCCAGAAGAGAGGAGGGGACTGGTGCTTTCTATACAATGGTAGCAACCTGTTCTTCAAACATTCCTTTTGATAAATCTCAGCATTTATAGTTCCTTTTGTATAGAAAATTGAAGAACGCAAGCCACATGTGCAAATAGCTTGCCAAATGAGCACCTTCTGACCGAATTTCTCCATCGCAACAGTCGTATCTGCGGTTGGCACACGTTCCCCAACAGATTTAGTATAAAACTGCGGCCCCGGTAGCGTTCTTGAATCTTCTTTAACGTATGTTTCGTCATCCATCAAAATGCACTGGTCGACATTGTCCGAAATGCAGCTGTACAGCTTTCGAGCCCTGGTTTTGGCACGAGACTTTTGTTCCGGAGTTTGTTTGGGCACTTTCTGCTTTTTGTACGTCTTCAAGTCATTCCTGCGCTTGATTCGTTGAATCATTCCGATGCAGGTCCTGAACTTCTTGGCTAGATCGCGAGTAGAGGCAGATTTGTTCCGTTGAATATAATCCACAACTTTTTAGTCCAAATCGGGGTTGCTGGAGCCGGGTTTCCGGCCACTTCTTGGTAAATCCTTGAGGGAGCACTCCTTACCAAACTTTTCGATGATGCGTTTTACACTTGCCGGGTGAACATTTACTCTTTTCGCAATCTGGTTGTAAGTAACACCCTTTTCGGTGCACCAAGTGTGCAGAATTTTCTTTTTAGTCTCAAATTCAATTCGCGACATTTTGAATACAACTTTATCAACGGAAATGAATGAACCGAATAATCATGTTTGACATGTAAACAAAGCAAATGGCGCTTACACGCCAAAAATATATACAGTAGTTTATGCGTAATAACGCATCGAATGTTTATAACTACTTTTCGATACACTCCTTAGTTCCGTACAGGGTAACGGCAGGCATGTATACTCTCCCAATACTGCCTAATAAGAGGAACAAATCGCTAGAACCAGATCAAAGCAATAGGTAGTATAAGAGCACGATCGATTGCATAACCTTTTACCAGTCAAGGGGGTATCCTCCCCCTTGGCTACACTGCATTGGGTAGCTTGGTAAAGGGATATGTGCCTCATCGGATACTACCGTTCAATGCACTCCGCTCGTTTTCAAACTTGTATCTTTCAATTTCAAAGTCTGCCGTAACCCTATACGGAACTATCAATACCCTTTCTCTTCTTTTCTATTTGTTCTAGCAATAAACTACTGTCCACTCCTAGAGCCTCGCTTGGAAATAAGAAATTATCTGCGTCTGACAAACTTCATCAAAGATCGTTGCTCTGCGCATGGGATATTACAAAAAACAACAATCAAAGTGTTGATGTAGAAGGAGATGTTCGCTCATCACCATGAGGCACCAAGAGTGAACAACAATGTTTTTGGCTAGAATGAAAGATGTGAAGAGAAAGTGTTGAAAGGTCCATCAGAGTACGGCAGGTAGGAAAATTAACAGATGTTTTTGAAAAACTTTAGTGATCGTCAGTCGGTGCGAATCAAAACAAACCCAAAAAAGGAGAGAGTTCCTCTCCCATGTGCGCATCAGTAAACAGAGTGCACACAATAGATCGCTAAGAATAAACTATACAAGCCACAGTGGTACATGAGCGTCTTTCCATGCGTCAATTTTTGCCTGTTGAAGTGGCGGACTTGTTCCGTCGCTACAACCTACCCCGCAGTGGGATGTTAGGCAAAGATTGACGTCCATGGTTCGAGTACCATTGGATACATGCCCTTTCGCTCAATTTTCAAAAACATCTGTTAATTTTCCTACCTGCCGTACTCTGACGGACCTTTCAACACTTTCTCTTCACATCTTTCATTCTAGCCAAAAACATTGTTGTTCACTCTTGGTGCCTCATGGTGATGAGCGAACATCTCCTTCTACATCATAATCGTTACTCCTCGCACGGAGAATACATAACATAACAATTAATGTAATCAAAGTGTGTTTAAACATGTTGAAAATATGAATATTTTCAGTCGTTAGGTTTATCAGATTTTCAAATTGGATATGGTGCTATCATGTCCATCTCTTCTTCTCAGAAAGCTAGCAAATTTTGCTTTAATTATAAGCCAAATAATTCTAAGACAAGAGCAAGTGCTCATGTTTCTACCGGCAAGGGAAAAATAGCGGGTAAATGTTGATGTAAATATGGTTTACATGATCGAAAGTTAATACGGTTTATATGATCAAAAGCTGAGACTTAAGGAGGAAATTCCTATGTTTCATCCCAGGAGATTAAAACGCAATGTAGTGTACAAAAGTTTTCATTGCTTTGCCACTCCCAACGGCTTATTTTTTTTTTTCAATATCCTTATTCAATTGGTACGGTATATCTTCGTTCTTAAAATTGTAGAGGAAAAAGAGTATTCGTGTAAAATGTAAAATTTATAAATGTATAATACCAATTTTTTTTTTATAAAAGCACATGTATTTTTACGTTAAGCTCGAGTCCCTGGGCACAGGGTATGATTGTACTTGCCACACAATCATACAATAATAATGCAAAAATAGTACCTGATATCGAAAGCTCTTAATTAATAACTGTGGAAGTGCATTTAGAACACTAAGTTAATAGCGAAGGCAATAAGATTGAAACGCTAAGAAAGAAGAAGACAAGAAAAGTGACCATTTCCACTGTTTTCAGAATTTTTTCGAGAGCTGGCAGTGTATGTGTAGAGTACACTAGACTAGGCGAATGCTGAATGTGGGGTCGTGGGCTTGAAGGAGTCATTTGTCGCTTAGATTTATAACCAGTGCTACGATTTGACAGTTGAATTCCCGCTCCATCTGGTAAAACGTTTCGTAACCTACTAATTTCTCTATTGGTCCCATTGTATCTAATGTTACGTGTTACAGTATATATATACCTGCTTATTGCAGATATTGTAAATTGTCTTTCTTTTTGAACCAATTATCTTTTGAATAGGTTTTGCATTGACTCGTATATACGCCAGCTATACGGTAATAATACAAAGTTCGTTGAGTACATTTATTCGTCGAGCTTACATATTCTCTATCATTTCAATACAACCACTTTTGAAACAGTTCAGACATAAGGCACTCTGATGAAAGCTGTTACAAACACTCCATTCTGTTTCTAACAGCTTTCATCATTCTATTCAATTCAACAAGAAACCGTTTCTTTTCTTATGCATACTCCGTTAAACAAGGTGAGAAAGTGTCATTAATCTTAACGATACTCGATCACTGAAACGAAAACGCCCACCTGCACTAATTGTAAGGAAAAACATCCAGGGCAGATGAATGAAACCTTTTCAAACTGCCAATGTTTGCACAAAATCACTCAGTCGGCGTTACCCATGTTTCAATTTTCACATAATGGCAATTTTAATGGTGATAATTATCAGGTGCAAAAATAAGCTTCTTTTAATCTCCCCTCATATTTTAATAGCGGACACTTTTGAAAAGTACTCCCGGTGAGCGCTTGATGCCGGACACCAATTAAAAGCGAAATTTATGCACCGTAGAAACTGTATCAGCAGCAGCAGCCTTACTAGCGGGCTTTGGGATGTCGATATCGTTTACATTTTTCCACTCGGGACTTGCCACGATTGTGTAGAGTTGTTCAAGAATAACTGTTGGCCCTTGGAAGTGTAAACGAAAAAATTAAAACTGAAAATGAAAACAAAGCAGTAGAAAGATAGGAAAATGATTTATGTACTGTATAATTACTTGTTCTCTTGAAAACCATCATGATAATTTGCATGCAAATCAATGGCACAAAGCTGTATGCGCACTCTTTGCTCAGTTAAAAGCTATATGCGCATCCGTTTGTTTACGTCGGCAGGTTCTTGGACGTTCTTGGACACGAGTGGGGTCAAGCCATTCATCATTTAAATATACTTGAGAAGAGAAAGTTCATTGAAATGAGATAATTTCGTAAATGAGCTTCTATGGTGAAGCTACTGGATTTGAATTCTTCAATAAAATTCAATGCTGCCAAAGTAGAACATTTTTTTTCTGCAAAGGCTACAAAAGATATAAAAAACTGATTCCAGAACTTTCACTTAAAAAAAACACTATTTTAAAACAACTTTTTTGAGCGTCTTAGTAGAACGATTATGATTGGGAAATCTGTCAAAAGATAAACTTCTAGTAAAATTTAGAGGAATTTACTCGCGTTTACTCGCAAAAATTTGAAAAAAGTGTTTCAATGTTTTATTTTTTATTTTTAAAAGGTTATCAAATGATGTGTTAATTTTTAAATGATTTCAGAAGAATTACGCCACAGACTGAGTGATAAAATCGTTGAAACCTAAGATTGTTTTATTGCTCCTTATTTTTTGTGGATTATAAATCCCCTGTGGCAAGGGTTGTTGCCAATCACGCAAGCTCTGGTAGACTTGTTTGCCAATAGTTCTTTTTAATAGCTGTATTTAAAAAAAATATATGATGGAATGTAGCACTTTATTCAACTATGTTTAAATGAGTTCTAGCAACACCTGTGCGTTTTTAAAATGTTAATTTGAAATCTATGTTTTTTGATAAATTGTTCATTAAAGATTTCGTCCTATTATTTTGTTAGTATTTATTCAATGACAGTAATTTTAAGTCTTTGTGTCAAAATCTCTGTGTCAATTTTAATGCATACCGACATGAGTCTAAGTGAAAATAAAAATTAATAACTAGAAACTACTAGAAAAACTAAGCATACAAATAATCTACTAACCAAATTTGCATATATAAATTATTATTACCAGCGGGAAACCACATTTTAAATTGACCGACATTTTACAAAAGTCTTCGGACTTTCTATGCCAATAAAGGGTTCGTTTTATATAATATATAATATACTTTTCTTAAATGGCTGGTTTCAAAATATCTGAATGCTGGTCATACAGAGCTCGCAAAAATTTTCAAAAAAATATAAATATCAAAAGAAAAATAAGGACCCATTGAACGAGTATTTAAGACAAGTAAGGTGTGGCCCAGTTAGAATTAGACTATTGCGCATAGACTCATGGGCATATGTAAACTTTCGAGGTAAATTAGTTAAAAGTTAATCATCTCGATTTTGAAGAAATTTGCGGATCTTTCCTGGAATACGTTTCATCATCCGGCGCACATTATTCTCATCCATCGTTTTCGCAATCTTATTCCAATTAGTTCTCAATTCATTGATGCTTTTGACAATACTGTCATTCACCTTCAGATTCTTCTTCTTAATAGCCCAAAATCTCTCTATCGGTCTGAGCTCGGGACAGTTTGGCGGGCTGAGTTCTTTCGGTATTAACTGAATCCCGTTGGTTTCATGCCACTGCGGCCAAAACATGACAGGTTCATTGTTCGCTTTTGGAGACATTCCGTTCTGTAAAGCTCTGAAATAAATGTCTTATCAGTGATGAAAACCTTGGTCTTCCTATCGCAGCTTCAAATGCCTTGCCAAATCATGTATTTACGTGCAATTTTATTTGCAAACACATACTTTAATTTGGCAGGAACATCTCCCCGAGCAGTAGTCAAGTGAAATATCTCGATCCCGGTAGCTGTTTGAAATCGGCCTTTACATAAGTTTCATCATCCATGAGGAGACAGCCATTGAATTCTGCCAACACCTGATCATACAGTTTTCTGGCACGGATGCTGGCCACATTGTTCTGCTTTTGATCCCTATTTGGATGTACGGCACGAAATGACTTGAAGCCTTCCCAGAGATGAATACGTTGCCCGGAACTGCGCGCGGCGCGAAACTTTTTGGCGAAATCGCGGTCTGAGATTTTGGGGTTTTCCTTAATTTTCTTCATGACTTTGTTCCGCAGTTGACGTTTGACAGTACCCGCCCGACGCTTGCTTTTAAGCTTGCGATCCGTCGAAAAAGTTTCTCTGTACTTTTTCAAAACCCGCCACACGGTATTTCGGCGAAGACTTTAGCAAGTTTTGGCCCAGACCACGAAGGTTTTCCAAATGGATCGCAGCAAGCCGTGCTTTGAAGCTGACGTGTTTTGCTTTTGCTGCGTTGTTTTCGCGTTGTTCGTGTTTCTTCGGATAGATTGTGCGTCGGTAGTTTTTACCATTTCTCGTTTATTAGTGCTTAGCCCAGCACCCGAACGAGCTTTTCAGCATTGGATAAGGAATTTGGTGAGGTCGTTTTGTATTAAAGGAAATATACGCCAGGATCAAGAAAATGTCTATTTTTCTGGATTATGGAAGTGTGAAATTTTTTCACATATCCACTTGATTTGATACGAAAATACTCAAAAAGTATTTGAGTGACAACAACGGGAGATGAACCAGCCCATGGCTCAAAATCTCGATTATGAAGGAAAAAAAAACATAAGATGTCAGAGTTTACAAATCCGACCACTTGCTGAAAGAATTAAAAATGGTTGTTCCAAAATCAATGGGCCACACCCTAAAGGTCTAAGCAGTCGTTCGGTGACTGGATAAAAAATGGATCATTTATTGAAAATACAAAGCACATTGATACAACATCTAAGCAATCGGAATAAACCGATTTGTGAGCTTTTGAGACATAAAGAAATTTAAATTTAGCGTCAATGCAGACACAGTGTAGCCTAAATTTGCGCAACAAATAAAGCTCAGAATTTTTCGCTTGTTGATTGCGCTTGGAACGACTGTTATTCGCTCACCTAGTAAGATTACCCAAAACAAAATCTATGACATCATTTAGGAGCGTTTATTTGCACCTCTTCCACCCAACCAATAATAAAACGTGAATAAAATCTCTATCGGTACGTTTGTCGATGAGCGATCATCAACTAGCAAAGTACAAGATCGAATCCGCAAAAGGGGCCAGCCTTGCCCATTATGGCTGCACCAAAATAATAACAATATAAAAGTGTAGGAAACGCACTTTTTGCTTGTAAGTAAGTAAAGTAGCCAATTAATATGCAGAAATTTTTGCAACATTTAATTCTCCTCAACACTCGCACCAAACCAAGGCTAGTCCGTCGTTTTATTCTGTTTTTTTTTTCTCCTTTCGCCCACCTCCTCCCGTACGATGGCTACCGTATTACAAAACAGTGGCTAGCAAATTTACTCCCCACATGCATATTGGCTATCCTTTGGCTGTTTGTTCTACCTCACACCTCACTCAACATCAGGGCGTTTTATTATGTATGACTGACATGAAAATATTCAATTTTTCGGATGAATATTCATTGGCAACTTTAACTTTCGTAATTGTTTTCAATTTCAAAACTGTTTTGTACTGCCACACTGGGTCCAATTTGTACTCATCTAAAACTTTGAATATATAGTAGAACCGAGTGCAAGTAACAGCTGACCTTCGCCTCTAATGATTGAAATTTGTAACGGTAATCTCAGAGAGTCGTTTTTTTCTTTTTCTTTTTCATCCATTGAGAACTAATAAAGCAATAAAAAAGCAGTTGAAAAGTTTAGGATTTAATTGTACTGTCACGTAAGAAAACCATAAAAATGAGGGTTTCTCATCACTGGGTCACTTTTTAGCCATCTTCCTCTCTCACACACTTTCCTTCCGTAATAAGTATGATTAATTCTTTCCAGGGGTTTTATTACTTTCTTCTCGCTTGCTTTCGGTTGCCGTAATGTTGCATTGCATCTTCACAACAGTGACCTCCAGTGTCCATTTAAACCGGGATTGGGAGACTACGACTCAACGTTAAGCAAAAAATCAAGGACACACACAATATTCGTTTCGTGATCTTTTAAAATCGCATTTCAAGCGCAAATTGTACATACACACACTCAAGCTCACACGTAATTACTGTCAAAATATTGTCAGACCCGGTGAATGCGAACGTTCCCTTCGGAGTCGTGTGGGGGGCGATAGCATGAGCTTTATGCGGCTGAAATTCAATGACCGCATGCATGCATGCATACCTTCCCGTGTGCACACAAGATGATCGGGAGGGGAGCGCGAAAAGGAGTAACATAAATTATATTTTTGAAGAAAATCAGCATAACAAATCGTTTCAGAATAATAAATAACAACAATGATAAGACAGAAAGAAGGAACTGGAGAAGTGTCTGTGTGCGCCAAAAAAAAGGAATATTAATAATAAGAAAAGTCGCTCAAACTAAGAACGAACTATGGGAGAAACGAAGAAAGGTATTAATAATGAAAATAAAATTTATGCGCGATTCAATGACGAGACGACAGGGTTGAACTGTGAGAGGATACGGGTACGATCCCACCATAAGAAGACATTTCTTCTCGTCTACGAACGTGTCCAACGTGTAATTGCAATAATCAAGCCCAACGGTTGCATGATCTATGTCTTATATGCTTCTGTCGGTCTACAGCTAGTGCTATGGCATGTCTGATCACAGAAGATGATTATCCGGTAGGTAATTTGAGTGAACAGCATTTATACAGAGATTTATTGCACGGGATTAAGTCAACCTGTAGGATCAATTGATTTATTCATTCTCATTCTATCACGCCGTGGAAGCTGGCAACACTGAAGCCATAATTACCACTTGAGAACGTTTCATATCCATTGATGAAAAAAATCTTCCAAGGGTAGATTTCCTCGAGTGTATTTTTTTCTTATCAATTGCCTTGCCTTGCTCCCTTTCAAATGAATATTTCTTGATTTATTTGTTGTATTTTGCGAATCTTTTTCTTCGCTGATTCATGTTATTATACTGTTTTCTATGTTTCTGAGCTTTGTTGAGTTGATCAGGCCTTCGAGAAAATCACATATCGCAAACACAGCTTAAAATGGTTTTGGATTCTAAAGTAGAGCATGTCCTCCGAAGGGTCAATAATACGAAACAATCACAAAGTGCGTTCTCGTTCACTTACGTGTCAAAATGCTTGATTTTTTTTCCTCTGCCACGCTTCGCTGCAAAGAATCTTGAAATATACAAGAAGAGCTCTGTTTTCGATAAACCGGATACTGCGGACCAGTCAGCCATCGACGTGCACTTTGTTGTTTTCTTCTTTTACATTCCTTCCAACCAATTTGGTTGAGTTGGTAAGCGTGTTCGAAAGCGAAATTTATCGTTCTGAAATTTTATTAATGTGGGAACATTCGTCAGTGATATGGAGCAGTTAGTTTAAACCTTTATTTGTTTGATGGATGCCTTGTGACATAAATGCATCCATTGATTATTTTTCGATTTAATTCGGTGCCATATGGTAAATGTTAATTTTTAACGGCTCGTGACTTGTAGCAGCTTGTAAACTGTGCATTCCCATCACCTTATATTTCAACCTGCCCTACAACCGAGAAAGTTATCAAAAATATGTTGTTATAACGTTTTATTGGCCTCCAAAGCAATTATGTTCACCTCCGCGGAAAAGGGAGATAAACTCAAAACACTCGACAACAGGTATTATTCGCAAAGAAGGAAAGGAACAAAAGATTGAAATCGATAGATAAACTCTTTGCCTGGTCGGTCTGTCGTATTAGTGTACTTGAAGTCGGGAAATTTGTTATTATAAACAAAATTATTATTATTATTTATACATGAAGACAGAATGCCGTCTCCGAGCGCCTAGACGTTGCGGTCGTCGGTTTCCCCCAGAAACCCAAATGTAGGGAACATGAGACAGAATCGATTCAAAATTATCCCCTTACGATAAATGCACTTAACCTCACTTATTTTGTGCATCGATCGGAGCGGAATAATAAACCAACGACTTGAAAACCACAAAGCATCTTAGAGTCTAGGAAATGCGAAAGGAGGTGCAATAATAATAGGAAATAATCGGAAAATTGCATAATGGCACTTGGCGGGTCTTCTAGTGAACAAAATCATATGTTTACTTCAATCTGATGTTCAGGGTTGGTGGTTTCGAGGGCAAAAGATAGGATACTGATGATTATGATTATGATTTTGTTTCCCAAAGAGTACCCTTCTTGGTGTACTATTCTGTGTCTATTTTTTTAAAAGCTTTTTACAATAAAGTTATGAAGTTAACAACCTACCCGTACCACTGATTATATATTTTATCATTCCTGTGGGCTATGGAAACATTCTCTGGCATATTT
Organism: Aedes japonicus; assembly: GCA_034211315.2. Classification (NCBI taxonomy): domain Eukaryota; kingdom Metazoa; phylum Arthropoda; class Insecta; order Diptera; family Culicidae; genus Aedes; species Aedes japonicus. Next base: position 806,435 of record JASCZW010001046.1, on the reverse strand, counting down.
ACCCGTTTAATTTTTACCGAGAAATTTCTAGGTCACTGCACTGCTCTCTGAGTGTGGCGGCGCCGGTATTGATTTTTGTTTGATTTATTCCACACAATGCCTAATAAAGCATTCCAAAAGAAACGCCAGAAACCACCTCATAGATCCCTTCACTCACCATAAATTACCACCAAACCACCGTCATCACAGCTATCTTACATAATTTCCAAAAACAACGCCGCCAAGATGCTCTACAAAAGCAAAAACACAAAACAAAACACCAAATTAAAAATCGACTTTTCTATTGATCGATTCAGAAAAGTTATTAATTTATTGCCGTTCGATTCCCGTCTCTCTTTCACTACATCACACACTGCTACAGTAGAGGCTGGAATTATTGGGACTTTTTTTCCACTATCAAGAACAGCAGGTTACCCCATTAGAGTACCACTTATGAGAATGAAAAAAAAAAAATGGTACGTAATAACATGCAAATATTTAATGAAAACAAACCATAAATCATATCAGATATCTCCGCCGAGAGTGAAGAACACAAACACTCACTTGTGCCTTCTTGCTCGTAAGACTTTTCTTAGGATCGATGTTCGCATGCCGGTTTTCCTTGACTCTTATTCTGCATAATCACAGAGAACACACACATACTCTCTTTTGATAGCAGCGGCGACGGCGGCAATTCGATCGTGGCATGGTATGCCATCAAATCGCAGCCAAACCACAACACGAACTCAATTCCTCGCGTATGTGAATGTCCTTTTACACAGGGTTGTATCCTACTGGAAAATTTCTCATGTTGAACATCCCTCAACGATGCTGAGGCATGCATGCACCCATGGAACGGTGAATTAGCCGGTGTTGCTGCCGCTGCAATTGCCGCATACTGGTGGTGCACAATTTATTCAAAGCGAAAGCCTCATTGCGATTCGAAGCTTTATGAAGTGTTGTTATCTCTGGCGTATTGCCACCTTCAGGGTGTTCATTTCTCCTTTGGCGGCAAAATGTCGGTTAGTGTCTTTTGCAATGATGAGACCCCGCGTAGAGCGGCTGATATGTGTGTGGGAGTGTTATAGATTCATCATTTGTTCAAGTGGCAAAAATGCCCCTGTGGAGTCGTACAGAAGAAGTAGGGAAAAATCTTCCTCGTCGTAGGGATTTTGCGTCTTTCGCCTGCTTCTGGTGGAATGCGCTTCTGCCTAGTTCTAGCTAGATGCTTTTATCTATGCTAACTAGAGTTGCCAGTGCAATGGTCCGGCCTCAAGGGTCTCTTTTTATTGGCGAAGGACGCTTACCGGAAGGTAAATGTAGTTCAGTGTGCTGTTCCACTGCGGTAATGATTTCCTTCAACTGTGCGAAAGGCACGGCTTTTATGATTTACGATGCGATGGTGTCGAGTATGCGGTGGATGTTTCAAACTGACGAACGGTTGCTCCGGACAGTTCACATGCAGGCCGCGTGCAGGTTGATCGCGATGGTTTCACTATGGTTTGAAATTATCAATTAAGGTAAAGCGGAGTACGATGCACCCGCGAGGAAAAAATGTTGGTTAACTTGTATTGAACAAGTTAGGAAACATTTAGTGCTCATGCTAAGAATATTATATTATAAAGCACAAGAATATTATCAAAACATAACAATAATGAAAGAAATAAAAGTGGCTTTGATCCTCTCTTACCCTATTTGAAATTATCATTGATTCAACGGATATTTTCTATGAGCCGTTGAAGGTCAATTTTTCAAAGAGCTGGTAGAATGTTATCAGAAAGTCTATGATACATTGTTGTCGTAGCTAGCACTGCTGTCGTTCATGACTCATTTCGTTTCACTTCGATCCATTTTTCAATAAAAATAGCAAACAAATATCATGTGGACATTTACCAAGCATCCTTTCGATACTACTCCAGTAAATCAATATCAATATCAATTTTGTGGGAAGAGGCTAATGATTGCTGAACGGTGAACGTGAGATAAGACTGTTTGTAAATAATTGATCTCTTATATGTAATACTTTTTAGTTTCCCTGCCACGCTTTATGTAAGTTTGAAATAATGATTTCGAAATTATAAATTTACTAAAATTATCTCAGTACAAAACCATTTTACTATTATAGAATATATTTTTCCTTCAACTAGTCGAATGTAACATGTAAACAAGGTATAAAAATGGAATTTACTACCACTGTAGTACAGTGGTAGTAGTCAAATTTGTATTTCCCAAAACCATGGCTCGGACTATCCGGTGACATCGAGCTCTCAGTTCGAAGGTTTGTAAATAAAATGGAGAATACACTGATCGATTTTGTTTGAAATTTAATGAAAATGTATCAATGAAAGTTTGAAATGAAAAAAAAAAATCTATTAACTTAATTAGCTTGATAGCACAAAAACATATTCATCAAACATGAATGGACATTAAATAAAATCATCACTTCCGTGTACCATCTTTGCCTGTCCTGGAATGCAAAACTTGCTAGCTTGAAATATAATTTCACATGATGCAACCCACAACTTTACGACTGACTTAACACTGCAATAAACACTTCATTTGTAGTCCTTTTGAAAGTATCTCTTACCCACATTAATGCGTCCCGCTCCAATGGAACCACCTGAATGAATGGTAGAAAAAATAGCTATGACAACCTATCACCCCAGCAGCGTGTGAATCTGCTACCACCAACATCGGATTCGTTCCCACTCCATTGTACCACAAAGAGCCGACGGTAAAGGAGCCAATGGTCAAGCAGTAGTAGTCAGTTGTTAATCCGATAAAGCTTATTTATGAATAATTACACTGACCGTAACAACGCAAGCCACCCAGATACGATAATACCGTCGGCACCTTGCGCCTCAAGTTCTCTCTGCCAAACACATAAAAGTAAGCTCTCAGAAAACTGTTCCACTTGGTAGCTGCTCACCGGATGCACTCTTGGAAGAAACCTGCAAAAAAAAAAGTTTGGCATGCAATTTATTTCACAGGAGTTTAGCGCAAAATAGCATTCTTCTAATCCCAACTTTTGCAAATGATATAATGCTGATTTTGAACTATGTTTCTTACTTCCGTATTTGTTAAAAGTTTTTACCAAAAAATAAAACTTGACTCAGAAAATATGTTCGCAGCGCTCCTTCCAGAACAAAACCTGAACTGAATTTGACGAGCAAATTTAAATCAACATACGTGCGATGCAGACTGGTTCCTTTTTAGAATATTTGGCAGAGATCCGGAAAGGTGTGTGGATGGCGTGATAAAATGGTTGTACTTCACCGTTACCATAGTATGCATTTCCCATGCTCTTCACACTCATCGTTCTCACTCGTTCGCTCGCTTTAAATTTGTTATTCATATTTCTGTGTGTTTCTTTTATGCTTCGTTCTTTTTTATTGTATGTTGGCGAGCCTCAGGTATGCGCTCACTTTTATGTTTGTGTTGCCCTGTTTTCATTGATGTGTAAGATATGCTATCGCTCATTTGCACTTGTGGTGCCGGCTTCCTGAGTCCTTCTCTTTTCTCCTCACATTTTTTTGGCTACAACAGGTAACTCTCGATTGTTCAACCACTGTTGAAAAATTGACTTATGAGCTGCAAGGTGAATCATTAATAACCTCTATTAGCTCTAATAGTTCATAAATATCACAGCGAACCGAGAAAATCGTGTATTTTAATATCATAGGTAAACATTTGAGGAGACAAAATTATGTTTACTCGCCAAGCGGGAATCTTCTCACCAGACGATGTCTGCTTGGAAAATACATAGCTCATCGTGGAAGGCAGGAATCATCGTCGTTCTTCTCGAATTCACATCCACCACAAGTCCTACCGAGGAGGACTAGCTTGTACAACAAATTTCCACACTTAATAAGTTAGCACTGCTTTATGGATCGCTCGGCATGAAATAATCTCCCATCCAGCAGCAATTGTGTAAATAGAGCGTTTTTCTACTCCTCTACACGAGTAGCACGTACACTATGGGAATGATATTGCCACCCACTTGATGGCGATACATTTTGATGAATGAAAAAATCGCTCCTTTCATTTTCCTCCTGAACGGTGCATGAAGATCAGTTTTGGCCATATATCAAACTTTTCACCATAGTCCATTTCCGGTAACACTTGGGGAAAAAAGTGCAACCAGAGAGAGAGTGAGAAAATTATACACGTGTTCTATCAGGCAGTATTAAATCATTTTTCATTTTTTAATGGCGTTAGCGTTTTTAACTTCTATTTTCAGCGCTGAAGAGAGATTTGAATTGAATCCATGTAAAATCTTTCGAACCGACCAGGTTCCAATCGCCCTTGGTCAATGTTTCCTCAGTTGACATAGGTCATGACGCAACAAACGGAAAGGCCATTTAGACCCTTGTCGTCTTTCCACCGAATTTCATCGACACCCCGCAAATACACACATCGTCCATAATTTTATGTTCAAGGCTAACCGGCATGAAAAGTGAAGTTATAGAACAAGTTGCGAATTTCACGAAGGGTATTGAAGGGACAAACCTAAAGGAACCTACACTTCTGTCGGTGTTGGCGTTGACTGTTTATTTAAAGGGAAATCCTTTTTCGCTATTTGAGCATGTGTTTTTGAATGCCGACAAAAATGGGAAAGCGTGTGTAAGAGACATTGCGAAACTTGCGGCGAGTGTCCAACAGATTGCATGTGCGAAATAAATTTTCCCAGTGGAAATATTTACTCTATATTACTTTGCACACCCAAGTTTTCCCCGAGCAATGCTACCAGCGCACGGGAGCTTTCGGACGTGGTGCGAGAATGGTGAACCATAGTGTGAGAGGAGTTTGTTTTTACGTCCGTCTGGGCCAGCCGCACTGGGAAGTGAGAACGAAATTATTTATGGTGTCTGTCTGCAAGGAGAAGAAAATAAATTAAATTTTACATGCTGACTGGATAAACCACAACTTCACAAAGATTTGCGAATTCTTGCATAACGCCACAAATGAAGGAGAATGAACTCTGATCGATGGGAACGGTTGTGAGATGTCAGCTGTGATTGATAGGAAGATTCCCTCCGGTAAGGCAGTGACGGGGTGGATCACAAATGGATATTAACTGCAACCAGCAATTGAATGCATATTAGGCATATCATTTCATTCTATTATGAGATGATGGTTCTCGATTCTCCATTGTGAAATGGTAGTAAGTTATTGGAATTAGAATTATTACAACCAGATTTTGATATTGTTAATCATGATATTTGAATGTGATTTGATTCTTATCAAGATTGCGCATCCGTTAGATTTATAAAAAAATATAAATATATGTTTGTAAACAAAACATATATTTATTGTATAGTGTTTTTCTCGTCTTGGTTAATATTTTGTTCAAGTAATTGAATTTTCTTGAACATCAAAAGTGCTTAGACGAGAGGGTTCAATTATCATTCAATGATGTTGATAAAAATAAACCAGACCATGTTTGCGAAAGTCACGTAAGTGAAGATCCAAATAAAATAAATTCTTTTGCAAACCTCTTAGTGGTTCTAATAACTTTTGGAAGGTTTTGGCAAAAGCTTTTGGAAGCTTTTGAACGTTGTTTGTTCTTCGACAAGTTTTAGAATTATTCTGAATAAAATGAAAATTAAACATCGGAAATAAAAGCTCTTTCATATATGAACTGTAGTGAGCGGATGCTCGTAGTTACTTCAAATTAAGAAACAGGTCAAGTCCATAAAAAATGCGATAAGTTTCTATCGAAAAATGTAGGCTCAAGGAGAGTTATAAATTACCCTCCTCCCTCTCCTCTCTCCCTAACACTTCATCATTTATCGTTTTCTTTATTTGTTTTTTTTTTCATGAAAATGTGGGCTTGATACAGACGATTACGATTTTCAAGCAAAAATCCCGCTTCAATTCAACTCGAGGAAAGTACACTCGTTTTGTAAGGATAGTTGATAATTATCTGTCCGACATGACTTTGAAGAGTTATTTCTAATAATGTTTTGGAGCGCTTTGCTCTATGGTTAGTTGAATCCGTTGTTTATTAGAGCCCCGGCCCATTCCTGATCTGGTATAGGAATTGTTCGTCAATTAAAATACGTTGACTCACTGCAAATAGGGTATGTTTTCTTAATAATTTTGATATAAACAGACGTGAAAAAGAGTTTTCCATTTTGACATAGTTAATATAAAAAAATATCCTCAAAAACACGTTCTTCATTTGTTCAGTTGTTCTTTTCGTCTGTGTTATTGGTTAACTCAACTGAACACAGACACTGTCTACCATATAATTTTAAAGTTGTTATGAAATAAAATTGAAACTTATTAAACAAAAGTACTTTAGTTGATATATACTACCGGACCTGTTCGGACCAAATGTCGTCAATATCTTCATAATTTAAAGAGCTTGCTTTTATATACATTTTTTTATTGTCTAATATCGTCATGTATCGATAAATTAACTTGAAAAATATAGTTACAAAATCCACATTTGGTAGATGCCAATATTATGCCACATAATATTCGGCTAAATTCAAAGATCAAAAACAGGCAGTAGTTCTTATATTTAGCTCTACCGAAAAGTTTTTCAATCTACGTTTCATGCGAATCTGGAAACATTAACAGAACAAGTTCCTAAAAATATGACTCCAGTTACCAAAAAATGGGATTTTTCGGCGACGAAGTCAATTTTTATGTGTAATGTAATGTTGATGGGTTCGATATGTAGGGTTCAGGTGGTTTGTTTCGTGAGACGACCCGAACACGCGAACATGTTACAAATCAGACTTCAGGTCATAGTATCAAACACCCCTTCAATACTAATATTCTTTTCTGAGTATTAAATTCTTGTGCCTCAGTGTTAAGAAGTCTTTTACTCGGATGACCCCATCACCCAATCAACATCACAGTTAAACAATTATTTAGAAACCATACTTTTATTCTTATCGAGAAGTTGGATTTTCCAAACATTACATTTATTTTTCCCATCCCAATCCTATCCCGTTCCATCCGGTCAAAACTTGGTCGACTCAAATATGACGTAGTTTTTATAACGTACATTTATAAAACTTGAACAAAATCCACGCCGACTTCGCAAAATCACTCAATTTTGCAAAATCAACCGTGGCGAATGTTATAAATGTGTTCGAAAAGCGTCTGACGACTGCCAGGAAGCCGCAGCGACCGGAAGAATAGTGGCCAGCATTTTCAAACGCAATTTCAATTTTTCGATCAGTGATATTGAAATCAAATTGGGAAAGTCCCATACAATAGTGCAAAAAGCAATGAACGAGCCAGGCTGTCAACATATGAGTTAACACAAAACCAATACACAATTTTTAGGCGGTTTTCACATGTAGGCCAAAAAGCGAAAGTTTCGTGTGAATTGGCACTGTCAACTAAGATATTTATGTAACGCTTACTGCCTTTCCTGAAGAAACATAGTTGTACGGTGCGCTTTTGGTCAGACCTCGCTTCTTGCCACTACAGAAAAATTGCTCAGGAATGGCATAACGCCAATAGTGTGCAAATCGTACCTAAGGAGAAAACCCCTAGAGGGGTTGAGCTGTTTAGTGGAATACCTGTAACTAGAAATCAGAAGAAAAATTAGTATTTTCCATTTAATTCCAACTACCTTTGCTTATCTTGACAGATACGCGTAAGAAGTCTGCACATTGTAGACGAAATACACGTATATGTCAAGATAAGCAAAGGTAGTTGGAATTAAATGGAAAATACTCATTTTTCTATCATTTCTAGAGAAAAACCCTCCAAACTCGCCGGAGCTGCGCCCAATTGAAAAATATTGAGCAATCGATAATATAAACCTCAAGAGAACTATAAAAACAGTTGGAAGTGAAAAACCTTTCAAGGTAAATTGGCGTTCAGCAGCAAATAAGGTGGATATAACAGCGGTACTTGATTGAAATGTGAAACGTAAAGCCTGACAGTTCCCATTTGGAAAATCGGAAACCTAATCATCATTTTGATGAATTTACCCTTCCATTTGTACCGAAAGGGTTTCAAAAAAATACAAGAGACAGCCCCATGGAATTATACGCAAAGGTGACTTTTGACTTCGTTTCAATGTCTAATTAATGATAAAATCATGTTTTTAATATTTCGTGACGGTTGCAATTTATAAAAACAAATATTTTGTGCTTTTGCTTGGAAATAATATAGAAACCGTTTAAGTTTCCGAGCTGTTTTCGAGAAATTGTACACACGATTCAAGGTATGCGACAAAAGGAAAGCTGAAACTACCTCGGCCACTGCTGTCTGCCAATCGAACGGTATGTTAGATAAATTCCAATCCAATTTTCAATGATCTATGTTTGATCAATCTTCTTCGTATGGCCTATTATCATCTTTATTCATTACCCAGCAATACTAATGTCATATTTGTAACAGGTGTTAGCAGATTATTAAAATCAATTACCTGCTAATTACTAGTATCTGGTCATGCTGATGTTGCTAGTAAATGCATTTTTTACACACATTAGCGATCATGAGGATGGCTAGCTTATACCGTTCTTACCATTCAACGTAGCGCTCTACCGAGTAATGGCTGCCAATTAGAGCAAACACAAGCACCTCGTGGTTGCACCAACTGGGTGTCAACCAATTCACCACTGGCTTGGTTAACCGACTGCATAACCATTGGCTGCCTAGCAACGGTTGCCTAGCAAAAGAAGATAGAGGCATCAGCTACCTGACCAATGGTTGCTCGCCAGTACACCCTCCAGGGTGCTTGTCTATCACAAAAGTTCAACTCAGTAGACGCTGTGATTCTACGCCCCAACAAAAAAAAAAAAAAGGGTGTGTGAAAATGTACCCCTCATATATCCTTCATTGCTGCATATGAGATTTCCCTTACCTAAATTTGAAGTCAGTGAAAGGAAAAATAATGTGCATTTTATAAATTTACTCTGCGTTATTTGCGTTATTTTCAATAATTTAAGGTTAAAAATCAATAGTTTTAAATATTGAAATCGAAGTGTCGCATCGATTGGTGCAAATTTTTTGAAAATCTTTTGAGAAACGACTGAGATATTAACGCTCATAACCTGACCACCTTTCGTGACGGTTGCAATTCGTTTTTTTTATATTGAACCCCGGTATAGAAAACAAAGACGTAGTCAAAATCTCAAACTATGCCGATATTATCACACATCTTACATTTTTTCATAAATCCGGTTTATATTAAGAAATGGATGGGTCTCAGCCTTATGAACTCGACTGGGTACAATGATTATCCGTTCTTCTTAGTAAGCAGAAGGTCGATAATACAATCAAAGGCCTATCCCTTTCCTTACTATTTGTTACTTTGTCTACTGCCCTTCCATTGGCCGCAATACTTTTTTTTCTTTATTAAAGAGACTTTTAGCCTCCTGGGCTAGTTCGTCTCTTTGGCCGCAATACTAACCACAGTGAATTTCTTTAGATAAATGAATCCCCAGTAAACGATTTAAAAAAAAAATAATAATCCTTTCTCACTGATTTTTCTTCCCGTGGCGCAATATGGCAATTCAGATGTGTATTCGGTCTCTAATTACAATAACTGTGAACTAATAATCCTCTTTCCCTAAAATACAATTAATTAGCGAATTTAACATATGAAGAATAACCTTATTATTCAGTTTCAAGTTTCTTTGAATTCGATATTTCTGATTACTACAATCTACATACAAATATTACAATCTTCAAGTACTTAATGTTGATTTAAAATCACGGTAGCAAGAGTTAGCTTGAACTGAAATAAATAGCTAGCATGTTATCATTCATAGTCTATGTTCCCCCAGAAGAATTGTTTATCATAATCGAGCGTCAAAAAGATACGTTCAAAACTCGTTGCAGCGGAAACATTTATTTCGAGGAAAATTCGGACCACTTAACAGATTCACAGAATATTCTTCTGGTAAGCATACAAGTCTTTAAAAAAAATTGTTCCGTTATTTCTGATTGTATTCCATAGATGAAACATATCAGAGAATTCTCGTAAACTTGCAGACGATTTCTCGGCTTCCTACAAATCCAGTTTTACGTCAACTTAAACAGTTTTGGTTTTGCTATTAACGGCCATTCACACCAAAATCCGGACAAAGTATTTATTCTGTTTTTTAGTTAAATCACTACGAAATGGAATGAAAAACTGTTATGTACATAACCAATACATAGACAAACGTGAATCACACACATTGTTTAAAAAAGCGCATTCTGTATTCAAGATGACGCTGTCTGAACTAGCACGCAGGAAATATTTGGAAAATCTGCTAGAGTCGTTGTCGGTGCTCCTTAATCAGCCAAGATACATGAATTTGTCTGTGCATCCAAACTTTAGATGAGAGTAATCATCGTCTTCTCGTGAATGACATTCTTTCATACATTTTATGTTAATCGCATTTAATTCCAATCATGCTGGCTTCGGCTTTAAATCAGGTGTACGTTTTCTTCACCGTTTCAAAATTGCTTTTTCAAAATAATATCGTCGAAACAAAACGGTTGGACAGATATCCGGAAATTTAAAGTCTAATCCTCCTGGCTTCAGCCTTAATTCAGATGGAATTATATCATCGGCTAAGCAAAAAAGGTGGGCAGATTCTGTAAAAAATGAACCACTCGTGCCTATCTCCGATCTACGAATCACATCATTTGAAATGTTGTTGTTAAACAGCAAACCCGAAAGTCTTGATGGCCTTGCCGTAAACTTTTGAAAGATTTGGATGAACTCAAGAGCGTTCACGAAACTCGCCTAAACCGTATCACATTTGAAAATCCATATTCGAAAATCTAATCCGTCTAGCTGCGCGGATACCCAAGAGTTCCGTTTAGAATTGCTCCACGAATTATTTTGCAATTGGTGAAAAATGCTGCAAACAATTTGAGCGTGTAACTTGTAGATGACGGTCAGCAGCGAGATTGTTTATATTGAAACAGTACTTTCGATGAATACCCTTCATCATAGTTGCAATTAACATGTACAGAAAAGATATGAATTTTAACAGAAGCATCAAATTCTCCTTGTTCAATTGCAAGCCAAAAAAAAAAACGTAAACAACGAAATTGTTAGCAATCTTCTGAAACAGGCCTGATTTGGGTGATACCTGGCTCAAGTTCATATAAAATATCCCATGGATTTATGTAAAATCTAGTATTCCATTTCTGTGCATTAGATAACTCAGAAAACTACATGTTCTTTTTTCAAACTGTGTAGTAATTATCGAAACGAGTTGTTTCCAGTTTTTTTTTCAGTTTTATATGTGTGTGTGTTGAAGTTAACAATTTCAATAATTTAAAAAGATTACTTTAAAATGTGCTCTACAAATAGGCAATTATGAACCATTATTATACTCATAATGTCAGTGATTTCCCATACTAACTTTATGAGCTTCTTAGCAACCTCTAACAGTACCAACCGAACCAAACTGCACCGTGGATAACCGCAACTAACGATTAGAGCCCATCGGGTTGGGTGGTAAAAATGGGTATGTGCAATAATCGATGTAATTAACAGCACGATACAACTACTCCCGACCACTTTGACCGTACTAGATACTTATACATCTGGTTTCCACATCACATAAAATGAAAATACAAACGCCCGCAAAATTAAAAAAAAAATGTATGTATCCGAACCCTTTTACGTTTAAAACAAACACCTCGTTAATCGAAATAAGTTACGACTAGAGAACTCTCCACCGGACGGCTCTGTGGTTAATTCTTCCTTCGCCTCTCAAAAGTGTAATAATATTTAATAATTTTTACACTCGCTGGTTCGACTTTGGCTTTGATGAGGCGGTGGACTGAAGCGCGACGAATTGCTCGGAAAGATGTTTCGATAAACAAACCTTCGCTGGTGAGGAGCGGAGCGGGTGTTGAAGCGGTGGATATCTGATGATTTCTTGTCGTTTTGTCGTCATGTATTTTACCCATCTTGTTGACCAGAGTCCAGCTCGTTTTCGAGTGTCATGTACGTGTTCTGTTTCTGTGAGTGCATCTGATTATGATTAACTTATTGCGATGCGCCAGGAACAGAAAAGTGCCACTCGTCATCATTCGTGCACCAAGAAGCAAAAAATAACTTCGATGTCGTGTGGCATGTGAGAAAGCTGGTCATCATTATGGGTGCCCCATGTGCGTGGGCAGTGGAGAACATCATTGCGCTAGTTAGTATTCACGCCCTCTCGTTTATTTTTATTACTGTTATTACTGTTTGCCCGAGCAGTTTCATTCAGTTTTGCGAGTCAGTGATTCGATGGATTTGCCTCCATTGGTAATAATAATAAAGCCATATTCGCTCTGATCGATTCGATCCGATGGATCAATGTTTTAACCTTCGGTTTACTGAACAAAGACCGAAACGTGATCACACAAAGTAGGTCAAATCGTATCTCAGGATGTGAGTTATGTAACTTCCGAACCCCGGTGGCGGCACAGCTAACCCATCATGTTGCGGCGTCGCTAGAATATGTATGTTGTATATGTCAGACGGCGGCCCATATTGGCGGGCCAGTTACTCTGGCGGCGGCGCCTAAACATAACGCGCCGAACTGTTGCGCGCGCGGTCTCTATTACGGTGCAGTGTGTGAAACATTAACCATACTTTCTTGTCGATGCAACACACCAGTTGGATTTTCTTCCACCTTTGAAAGCATACAGGCAAATCTACACTGACGGTAGCGCTCAGTAAATTGCCTCGTATACGACGTTAAGTAACACTGGTGGCGCCACTGGACGACATCATCCAATAAAGCAATATTTGAATGAACTGACCGGAGTGATGAACATGGAACAAACGAGTATGCACACATTGATAGTGGAAAATTAATTTATATTATGCATAAAATATAAAACGTTCGTTGCCTACGGCTGTTGATCACTTCAGCAACGACCACCAGATTTGATATTAAAATAAGCAGTGCATTTTATGAAATATAAAACTCAAAATAAGTATCAATAAAGACGCCATAAAAATGATAATCTGCTTCTAAAGAGCCTGATTTCGGGGAGTTTACATTTTGCTTTGGTATGATTTTCGTTCCGCTCCGGCTCTGTTCTGCCGCGGCTCGTGTCAAGTCGACGAGTGACTGGTCAAGTTTATAGCTCCATTTATGTCGTTCTTCATTCGCCATAATCGGCACTAACAAAATATTCCCAAATAAATTTAATCCCCGGTCACTCTGGTTCTTTTCACGTTTTGATTCTCCCTCCAATCCAGTCAACAATCAACAACGGGTCAACACGCTAGTTCTAAGCACAAGTAAACAATGCTCTTAGCATAAGTGTAGGTAGTACTCTCACTCGACAGCATGCCTTTAGCATGTGCTCACTTATCCACTATAGCATACGTACAACCACATGGCTCTGGACCTTCGGGAACGTTACATGTTTACATACATATTTTCTCATATTTTGCTTTCTGCCTCACTCCGTCAATTGGCCACTCACTGCTGAGCGGCACACCCGGCGGTAGAACTCACGTCAGCTCAGCTGTTTTTAGAGAGCGATGGGTGGTGAGCACCAAAATTCTACTCCAATAAATACCTGCGCTCGTAGAGTGTGTCTGCTGTTGGCATGGGTGTTACGAGTGCATGACGTCACAATCGGTGTCGGCTGTTTGTGTAGTCGTAAGAGGTACCGGCGCGTTTTTTTTTTGCTCTCCGGAGGAAACGTAGGATAAAATGTTCAATTTATGAGACTGCCAGCTTTTTTCGTGTTTTTTTCCTTTTCGTTTTCTGCAATCAATTTTTATGGTTTTAATGCAGTACAGACTTTCGATAAGAAGGTTAATTAAGACATCACTGGACGATTGGAGGAAGTTTGCATGAATGGTGTATTGCCGGTGTTGCAAGAAGTGTTTCAAATCTTAAGCCGAAGTAACCTAAGCCCGATTGGCGGATCGCCAAAATGGTTTACTTCATTGGCCCGAAATAAAATCTCAATTATTACAGCACGCTCGGACGAATATCACTCATGCCACTTACCCCATTTACCTTGCAAGAGAGAAAAAAAAACGCACACGTTTACAGCAAAAAGTGATTTACGCGATTTGCCAAATAATTTATTGCACTAAATGTTCAATTTATTAACAAGCACATAGTATAGAACGTCACTGGAAAGTGTGTGAGTGTGCCAAGTTTTTCCGTCTTTTGCCCATTCCGTTTGTTTGTGAAAAAAAAACAAAGCGATGCCGTCCTAGTGGGAGCTTCACAGGGACCGGACAGAGAAATGTGAAAGCTTTTCTTTCCAAAGCAAAAGACTACTAGGCCATACGAGAATGGCATTGTGGCAGCAATGATAAAAGTACACCACAACATCGGCTCTAGTTTGATTTAATATTTATGACCGCAATCTGGCGTGACGGAACGGGTTCATCGGATTTTCGGCCTTACATAGTCGGATTGCATTTTTTCCCTCTCGTCTTTTCCTCCTAGCCTTTTCAGCCAATAGCAAATATATTTGCGATGTTTGTTTTACATGCTAGCTGTCACACATATCGTTGTCACAGCATATTAAAAACTCAAAATGAAAAACAAGCAGCTGAAACTTGCACTCGTATATTAACTTGAACGGTGGTTGAGTAAGACCTTGAATAAATGACAGTCCACTAGCCGTACTGCGTACGTGGTTCAAGGAAGATTACCTCCGTTCGATATTCAATATGTGTTCTACACAAATGGTTATTCGTTTTTTTTCGGGTGTGATTAAACGAATAAATTATATTCCTCCAAGCACAGCCACACATGGTACAGAAATTCGCAAGGCGCGAAAAATAATGCACACCCAAGTTTCTCGTTGCTTCCTCGAGCAATGGTCACCTGACGAGGATCATACAGCAGTGAGGAAGAGCAAAAAGAAGCAAAGAAAATGACGATCAAATTCAAAAAGCCATAAATCTTACTTACATGACATTTTTCGCGGTAAGGATTCACGTTGTCTGCATATTCTTCTCCTCCGCTCCGACACACAACTGGCTGGACTTAATTTCGTTGCAAAGTTGCCCAAGAAGTTATAATATCTCTGCTGGGATGTTGCGGTCGTCTCCTTCATTGTGTGGAGGAGCCAGACGTGTGTCACAGTTTCTCTTCTGCTGGAATATGAGATAAACAGTACAGATTTTGCTCAGGAATGCTGATCCCAAGATGCAAATGGAGTTGTCTTCTATTTGGAGAGGTCGGTTCATTTAGGAAAAAAAATCGTAGTTATAAGTTAGTCACACATACCAGCCTAAAGTATCATTTGATTAATTAATGCATTCTGTCAGTCACGCACTATTTCGATTCTAGGAGCAAGAACTTCTTCTGCATATAGAGAAGAAATTATTAAGTTATCTCACGACTCTGTCGATTGTAGGAAAGATTAGGTGGGTGCTATTTAATTTCGTTAAATTTTAACCAACGACAAGCAGTTGCATTCGGATTGTACCGCCTTATTCTATTCGGTTTCGACAGTGATGTGAATGACGCGGAAGTTCTACAAACCACGTGACTGAATGTAATTAATGAAACAATCTCAAGAGATAATTAAAACCGACGCTAATGGCGCACTCAGTTCCCATTCAGTACTACAGCGGAAATGGTCTTGGGGAGGTACCAAAGCGGAATTACCGAACCGATAAGTAAAAAATCCGGGTTTATATCGTTAGATAACTAAACCTCGATAAGAGTGACACTATTAATTCTAAATAGTTAGACCTTTCCTTCAATGGCCGATTGTGAGTTTCCGTCAGATAGTTGTTCTATATTCTGTTATTCTGCGAGCTCGAAACAAAAGTCTTCCATTGGAACCGGTTTATCTTCTGCTTCGATACTGGAATACAAAAATTAAAACATATAAATAAAAATTCATTCCTCCTTACCTCACAAACACACACCACAAACCACGCCATCCGTGTCTTTCCTCACGTGAGCGCACGTCAAACAAAAATAAAAATTTCGTATTCGTTGTCGTAGCAGCGACATACTTGAAAAGAAGTTTCATTTTTTTTTATATATATGTTAATTCGTTTCTTCCTCAACACACTTTCTTCATCCCTCTTCGGATCTTGAGATCGGGAGCGCAAGAAATGAGGAAGATCGAGAGCCGAGAGTGCGTTGTCTTTTCAGTGGGAAATTTATGGTTCCACATCCAACCATTTTTATTGCTTCATTTTATCAAACATGATTTAAAGTCACAAGGTCCCAAAACAGCATTTCAGTGTGCGTTTCCTTTACCGCATGCATACTCCCCCACCATTCTTTTTGGAGCAGAAATTAGCTGCCGTTGGCTGCGTCCAGTGGGACGAGAAGACTTAGAATGCCGAGGGGTTGCTCAACAGTTGTAGCGGAAAAGTAGACTAAGGCTATATTTCATCGCTTTATCAATTAAGAACATGTTCAGCTGGTGAATCGCTTTCTGGGTCGCCGTAAGAGGCAGGATGTCATTTGAACCAAACAGCCAAAGAAAAACGAAACCTGCTAAAAATAATTTTCAATTTAGACGCGAGACGGACTATTAAGATATCGCTCTCTGTCTCAATGACATATGCAAATTAAAGAAATGGGTAGCAGATTCACTTGTAGGATCACGTAAGGGTAGATACATAGTTGCAATGTTGATCTCTGAGGCAGCTTTAATTTTCCTGTTGGATTTTTTATGTTTAGCTACTTGAAGCACAAATCACATTGCATTGTTGAGAATAGGAATGACAAAACTCCCTTAGCAAATTATTGTCAACAGAATTCCATGAAATTGCTTTTGAACATCTTTCTCGAGTAAACCACACCCGAGAGATTATAGTGATTTATTAGCGAAGGGCTGTTTAACTGGAGAAAGATTAAAGATTTTAATTCTCCATTTTAAGGAATCGAACAAAAAACAACGCTACAAACCGACGGAAGATGGACGAAGCTCTGTGTGCACTCTGGCAAATACAAGAATAAATTAATTAGAAAAGTAGGGTTGACTATTTTAATTTTGTTAGCGGTCAGCCTTCTGGATTAGTGCTTACTGTGATTACTTTTATGCAGATTATAGCGTTGAGGTTGATTACTATGCGTCTCGGTCTGGGTGGGTCTAAAAAAATTATTCAATTTAACGGTCCGGAAAATTAATGGTTTTGCTATTTCAGAATTTGAACATTGTTTTGGCAATTCTCGAGAGATTGATGCATGATTTATAACTGTCTTAGATGAAATGTGGCATTGGCTATAAATTTAAACAATGAAATATGTTAAAATATACATTTTGTTTAAAAATTAATATTTCATGTAAATTACCAGCAATTATGTTGGTACACCTGTGCGCCCTTGTCTTTTCTGCACCCACTTCAAGCTATGCTACTTGCCGAATGAAGCCAAGCCAACGTCGGTCGGTCCTAGGATTTATGGCTTGTTTGAGCTTCTAAGATCCCCTGAGCCAAAGCACCGAAGCTGGGCAAATGGTGCCGCTGTGTGCTGTTCGCTCTCACCCAGACAAAGAAAGTTCCTAGCTACAAACGCGCTTCGTTAGAAGATTTTCTCCAAGACGTGATTTTTCCGTTCATCTTCCATCGCCGTCATCTGCATTTTGGTTCCGGGCTCCGTTTTGGTAAGAAGCAGCAATTTATGAACGACGTGCCACAGGCCGAGATTGAAAGTTTTGCATCCTCCTGGACTGGAAAATACACACCGTTTTCGGTAGCAGACAGAGATAAATGAAGATTAATTGTAATTCATAGTTGATTATGCACTGTAAACTAATGCTCCTTCCTTTTCTTCTCCTCTACAGGTAAGAGATACTCAGAATCTCTTGCGGGCACACTTCTTCCAGACTGGATAGGTAAGTTGCTTCTCTTTTTTCAGTTTCTTTACATTTAAGTTAAGTTTAAGTTCGATTAAGTTATATTCTTGTCAAAATTTCCTCCAAATTCATATTATGATTTATATTGTTTGATGTAGTATTTCAGTTGACTAGAGATCAATAAAAGATTCGATTAGTTTGAGTTATGATCCTTACTAACACTTGTTTGAGTAACATGATTTTGAATAAAATACAGATTGCCCAGTAACTTCAAGTGATGTGTGATGTTTTTAAATGTTTTGCCGACGACGGTATTGTTTTAAAAATATCAAGCATCATTTTAAGACAAAATGTAACGGAGTTAGTTTTTCTTTCCTATTATTTTCTTCCGCTTTCCTATAACCTTACTAATCCACTGCTGCAAAGTGTGTTGCCCGTTGGAGGTAGATAACATCATGCGTAATTGAGTTCGTACTGTTTTCCCATAGCAAGTAAGTGATTATTTCGTAACAATACTGGTCCATGGCGTTTTGAAAGGTAAACTTACTAGATGGAATTTGATGAGGTTGATTACCAAGGTTAGATAATTGGTTTGGATTGTTCTAAAAGTGTATTTTTATGTGTGTATATTGTAGTAAGGCTCATGTATACCCTTGGGAAATAAGCATGAAGTAAGTTTCTCCCGTTTAGAGCTAACCCACTTATCTGACATTGAACCTGTTATTAGTAGGTTAAAAATAACAAAGGCATGGGAAGATGACGGTAACAATGAGTCAAGAAAACAAACTGACTGCACAAGACACAATAATCAACTTCAATCGATTTCCTTACCAATAGAATGAACAGATACGAAAAAGAAATCAAAGTACCTACAAAACTGAGATTAAATAACGGGTGAAGAAAATTGTTTATTTAAATAGCACTGAACGCAAGACGCAGTGTTTGGGAAAGCGAGCGCCCACTATACGAGACGCTGCATTGGCGTTGCATGGTGAGGCGCCACTTAAACACTTTTTGGAGTAAACAAACACTTGAAAGTGTTATTTAACTGTTTACATTATACCGCTGGCCGTATCTTTTCGCTTTTATGCTCTCGTACCGGCTGCGAAAATAAGTTCGATGCGACGCACGACGATGTTCTCTGGGTTGCACTAGAGCATGACACATCTATATGTAGAACATAGGTTCAAGCTGGCGCTATCACGACATACTTCGATTGATTGGTTTTTAATGCAATTATTATTCTTTGAATTGAATTGCATGGCAAAAAAAAAACAGAGTGCAGTTTGGATTTGTATTCAATGAAACATAAAACTTGTTAACATTTACCCTTTTTTTGTGAATAATGGACGTGCTTATCATTTGAGGAGTTATTGCAAAGAAATCCTGATGAAAATAAAAACAATACCTAATTGAGAAGTACATTATCAATGTCGACACGCATCAACCGAAATTGTGTTAAATAAGGTAGGCCGCAATTCTAATGGGAAATAGATGCTGTTTCCATGTATGACATTCCACGTTGTATGGATTTTCTTCATCTTATTTATCATTGAAAATTAATCAAACGAGGTATTTCTAGAACGATTCTTCCGATTCCATGGACTTTCACGTTTTGGATTGAGTGTACGTCTTTGGCAGATACATTCATTCCATTTTTCGACTGTTAACTATTTTATCTGTTCTTGTTTGTGTAGTAAGTCATACATTTTTTCTTTTCTCCAACGTTTCGGTGCAAACCAACGTTTCTTAATCGTAACCAGAATTTTCAACTGTTTCAGGTTGAACGAACATTTAAAATGGAAACCTAGTTGAATGACAAGTTGTCGAAAATAGAACCAAACATGTTAGTGTAGATACACACTACCAAAAGGTCATGTAAATTTATGTGCTCTGAGACCGACACATGAGAGTGGCCTTTAAGACATGAGAATCAGTCAAAAGAAACGAGAAAATCAATTCAATCAAACAGACCTTTTGTTGAGTTTCGGCCGTTTCTGTTTCAGGAAACTTAATTTTACACGATTTTTTTGTTTTTGTTCTTTGACGTAAATAAAATTTTAATGAGGGGAAATGTTATAATTTCTTATTGTATAATATACACTTTATTTTTCAAATAAATAAATCATTCTTTTTGGAATTTTCAATTCCCGAACACAATTTATTTTTCAAATTAATCAATACAGTTTTGTACACATAATAAAATTTAAATAAATCAAGAAATGATACAAATGGTTGCCGAAAAACAAGAAATCGTTTATTGTTAAGAAGTATAGGTATACCATGAATATATGTAAATGATACTTAGCGTTTTCTCAAATAATGACACACTATTTGTGAAAATCAACAACAACATTAGACAGGAGATACATTCCTCGACATATTGATAATTTTTGTTAGTTGAATTACTTTGCCATTTGCTTGCAATCGTTATTGGAGAAGCTTAGTACTGTGAGAATGTTCATCGAGATATACCTGTGTAAGGCATACATTTTACATTTTCAAGGATTAATTTCTTTGTTTCGAATATATTTATTCTAAATCTATGAGTTTTCTTCAATAAATATTGTCCTTCAATGACTGTGTAGTTCTTTTAGCGATTAAATAATGTTGTAATACCTCAATGTTGATATATTTAAATATTTTTGAATATTTTTCTGCTTGGTTCCATATCGAAGGAAGGAATAATCTTCAATGTAATTGAGGAATCTGAGCCAAAGATCACATTGCCAGATTTTTTGTTTTGTTTTAATAATCATTTATTTGTACAGGCTCAATCGAATCAACACATTGCCAGATTTTGTTGTGTATATATGTAAGGTGGCCACCATCCATTCTTAGACCTTGTCTTGTATTCTGCTCCACAAAGAGCAACTGGAATTATAGGTCTGAGTTCACAGTAATGCTGTTAGCTTTCAACAGGCCCGTTTTTTAAGAAAGGCACGTTACTTTTACTGAAATTTTATCTTGGATGATGCTCCCTCTCATCAAAGTATATGGTCAATGTCATACAAGCTACAGAAGGGTATAATTTTAATGTTATATAATAAAATCATTAAATATATTGAATGCTCTACTTTGCTCCTCCAACCATTATTGGCTCCATAAGGATGTTATCCATCTGGTTGACCCCTGATTATAAAACACTGAATCAAATAGTATACAAAAGTTAGCAGATAAATTAAATAAGTGTGAAACAATAATGAGTAAATTGAAAAATCGTCGTAGTCGTTACAACTCGATCCAACAACAAGGTTGAACAGTTGGTCAAAAATCAGTCAATAACCCGCTCTTTATCCACAAACTGTTAGCACCGGGGAGTTGACATTCTCACTCTCCTCATTCAAGTCATTTCAGTCGGGTTGCCCTGATGGTCCCTCCCATATCCCAATTATAAGAAAAATCTACGTAAGGGAATATAATATACGAATGGACAAAATATACCTAACTTCCACTGATTAAGTAAAAAAGGGAGAATTATGTATGTATTAATATTTTAATAGTCCTGGAAAAGATTTAGTTCATTCCAATTATCATAGACAAAACTCCAGTTAAAATAAATATGACTTTTTTAGGAAAGCAACAAAAAGTGCCTATAAAAGTTGTCTTCATACAGTTTTTATTATTATTCATGGATAGCCATTTGAGTGATTGCAGAGCCCGATGTGATGATTTCAGAAAAAAAATGGAATGTCTTATTCAGCATCACTAAACACAAATATCAAAATAAAATTCTCTACTGGTTATAAACACATGTCAGTCTGAAAATGCAAATAGTAGTTGAAGTTTAGAAGTTTATGTTAATTTTACGCCGAATTTCTGAAGAAAATAATACAATTGAGCCTCTAATGCTTGAATGCTCTTAAATTAAATGTACACGATCTTCAATTGCACTCCTTCACTTCGCTATTGACAATTTGATAACATTACCCAGGCTACGCCAACCAGCGTCTCAAAATTTTAACCTGCACTCTTTTGTGGACGTATGACTCGTAGAGGCATGAGAACCGGAGGTTAGTCACATCCTCTTTCCAGGTTGTCAACTCACCATTTGAAGCCCAAGATTACATTACAAGCATTTTCTTCTTTTGATTCAATTAGACCAAGCTCGGGGTGGCCTCTGCTGTATACAGAAGTTGTTTAAATTCTATTCGGTTCACAGCTGCACCTTGTCAGCCTCGAAGTCTGCAAAGGGTCCGCAGATCGTCTTCTACTTGATCGATCCTCGTTGCTCGTTGCGCGCTTCTGCATCTTGTGCCCATCGGTTTTTTTTTCGAGAATGATTTCAGCTGGACTGTCATCCGGCTGCCACGACATGCCCAGCTCTGTCGTAGTCGACCGATTTTAGCGGTGTGTACGATGGGGGGTTCTCCGTACAGCTGATTCGCCTCCTCCACGTTCCGTCTTCCTTCTACACTCCACCGTAGATCGTACGCAACACCTTCCGTTGAAAGACACCAAGGGCGCGTTAGTCCCGCACTAGCCAAGTTCATGTTTCGTGGCCGTAGAGGACTAACGGTACTAATTAATGACTTGTAGATGGTCAACTTTGTAGTTCGGTGAACTTTGTTCGATCCTAGCGACCTTCGTAGTCCAACGTAGGCACAATTGTCAACCACTATGCGCCTTTGTATTTCTCTGCTGGTGTCGTTATCGTTGGTCACCAACCAGCTCAGATACACGAATTCATCTACTGCCTCGATTTCATCACCGTCGATCTGAACGCGTAGTGGGAGGCCAACATTGTCTTCTTGTGAGCTTGTTCCCTTCATGTATTTTAGTTTTAACGCATTAATCACAATCCCAATCCGACTAGCTTCAGTCTTAAGTTTGATGTTGGACAGACTTTCTGAAGTTCGAGCCACTTGTGCTATCCCGGATCTTCAAAACACATTCTCCAGGGAATGTGAAATAGCTAACACGACAAACCATCTGTTATTGAAGAAACGAATCTTGTTCCTAAGGTGCACATTCTCGCATTGATCGGAAACCATCTAAGTATCACGTTGGCGCATTCTGCTCAGCACTCCAAAGCCAGTGTCCAGCTCGTTTGTGGTGCCAATGCTCTGGAAAAAAAAAGTAGCCGCTCGATGCCCGCTTTCCATACCTTCTGTTCTGTCCTGCAAAGTTCTTGAAGTGCTTTCGAATTCGAAGTTGCGTGGTTGAAGCTCGTCGTAGATTATCCTATCGCAGCCGTAGATTATCCTATCGATTTGTAGTTCTATGTTCCGAGTATCCAAATGTAGTCCTTTTTTCGTCGCTTAGGTCTTTTCCGATTGTTCCGGTCCGTATTAGCTTCTTTATTATGTATAACTTTTTTATTTGTTGGACTGTTGGAGATGTCTAACGCCCACCGTCCGGCAGTGATTTTATGGAAGAAACATGTTTGCCGTTAAACGAACTGTTCTCGACTCGACAAACATTTTTAGCCAGGAAGTTGGAAGGTGATAGCTCTGTTGGATTCCAGTGACCCTTTTCAGAATGCCTGGTTACTCACGTCCATTCCGAGGTCACTTACAATAAACCCCGAATAAACACAGTACAAACATCAAATGGATATAGGTGCTGTGCATACATTTCCATCATCAAATCTTATTGTTTTGAGGATGGCACGTATTTAGCAGTTCAAATTCAGATAGATCTCACTGGATATTTTTGCTGATGTTCAGTCTACATTTGGACTGCTTCCATGTGATGCTAAAGGATGCATTTATGTCTCTACAGAAGTAGCACTTTGCTATTCGGCAAATATTTTCACATCATTGTTTTCGAATGGAACAGCACGAATACAGTTAGAACTTCGCGCACAAATGCATTACAATCATAGGTAAAAAAACACTTCCGAGAAGAAATTCAACTTGAAAAATCACAATCATTGGGCAACAAAAAAAAAACTTCACAGCTCTCCATCTGTACACCACTTGGTGAGTGCATCTGAGATTATATGCCAGCCACTCATGCGCGCATGCGCGTTAGCTTCGTTCTTTGCTTCTGACCAGCAAATGGCCGTTTTCTACATTGCACTGGTTTTCTTTTGTCTCTTTCCACACACTGCCAACAATCAAAATCCTCCACTATGAGGCGACTCTATATCGATTTCTGAACCATCAAGTCACTTGCGACAAAGCGGAAAAATACTCTAATTTAATCATTTACGTCCGCGTGACACAATACTAACTGCACTAACAAACACTACTAAGCTGACATTAACTCTTCCTCCAGGTTCCGGGGCGAAGCTACAAGAAATAAAAAACGGGAGAAAACCACCGACCATCACAAATTTTTTGGAAGGAATCGATTATATTCACTACATCTTACACAAAACACGTGGAAATTTTATGATTTCACTGTTCATTTAAATTGAATTACGAATATATTTTTGAATTTAATTTTTCGCGAAAAGGACGCAGCCAAAACAAAACACGTCAGTTTCCAAGCACGGCTTGCTGCGATTCACGCTGCAGACTGTTGGAGATAACGTTTTATTGGAAAGGAGTATATTTTGCCTTAGACTGTCGATCAAAATATCCTCTTTTTTTAACGCAAAACGTCACGCTTATTGTTATAATGTATCTAGACTACATTTGGTCTGAACTGCGTACATTCTATATTGTGAAAAAATGTCTGTCGATGATTACCTTAACATTATATTTTTTCAAGCTGCTCAAGTGGTTTGTTGATTTCTCGAGCGCGAAGAGCGTAATGTATAATGAAAACTAACAATACCAATGGTGCTTTTGTTATTTCGAAATTAATTTGTAAATTTAAACAAATCTATAAAATGTCCTTAAAAAACAACGCAAGAAGAATTTCATGAACTCTGCACTGTCTAAACATAAGAGCAGGACATGTTGCAACAATTACAATGTTTAAATCTAAAGTTTTTTTCGACTAAATCTCGCAATGCTTATCTATAACAAATCAAATAAATCAATAACTAATACTTAATTCCATATTTGTTAATACATAAGGATTGCAATTCTGCCAGGCACAAATTCACCAAAGAATTTTGAAAAGTATCATGAGAATATGTATGAAAATAGTAGAAAGTGTTGGTTTTCTTACACCCCAATAAAAATACTAAAAACTGCTCGACTTTGACAAAACATAAGAATAATATAATTCATTACTAAGGTTGAAGAAAATCGAAAATAAATATCAACAAACAGTAACAAACATTCATATTCGAGCGTGTTACAAATTCCTATATTGACCTTAAAAATTCACTCACGAACAATAAAAATGGCCTAAATGAGGCAACTAAAAATATTTGAAATTTGCAATTTTGTCAATTGAATCAGTGAGCTTTGTATTATGATATGTAATTTGATCCTATTTTTGCTATCCGTACGAAGTTAGTTGTGAATGATTTTAATCTCCGATTAAAAGAGCAACAAGAAATTTATGTGTACAATCAGCTCAACTCCCTGTAGGAAATATTTTTTCCTTCTTTTAACTGTTTTTGGCGCTCTTTTCGACGATCTTTCGCCGGCTCTCAGCTTTAAAATTTAGATACACTTCCATAGTGATTAATTGAGATCTTTCTATGCCAATCATACGCATTCTTGAATTTGGGTGACATGCACAATCAATCGAAGTCAAGGAAATTTCCAATCCAAAAATTTCGGCTTGGTAAACCGTATTTTCATAGGTTGTGCTGTCTGAGGTCCCAATGTTAAAAGTGAGTTTTTACCAAAAATGATCTGTCACTACATTTCAAAGTCAGTTGAATGAAACATTTTCCAAAATTAAATTAAGTTAAAACAGATATGGAACACAGCCAAAATTGCACAGTTGTTGTGAATCGTCTAAATATATTTATGTAAATTGAGGAATCAACAGATACAACTAACGGTACTGCTCGGAAAAAAAGCAAAAGAAACCTGAAATACTTTTACATGCAAAGAACTAATTATACTTCATAGAAAAAATGGAAGTGCCTTCCGAGACCAATCTGACAGCATCTCTGTAGGTAAATAAGAACGAAAGTCCTTAAATGTACTTGATTCATTTGGGATTTTTAATATTGGGGTTTTTATTTTATAGAGGAAAGGCTTGTAAGATGGAACGGCTTGTAAGATGGAACAGCGCTACATTTGACATTCACAGCGACAACACTATCGCGCTGACAAGTGTTAACCTCATTTTTTTACTATTCTTCAATTTTCATTTGCTTTTGGAGTGAATACACTCATTCGATTTATCTCATCAGGTTTCAATGTTCGATAGTGTTGGCATAATTAAAATAGCAATTATTTCTTGAGCTTAATAAGTGGAAATTTCTCATGGATATCAAAAGTTTAACATTAGTGTTGGCTAGCATTTTTGGTGTCTTTTTATGATTTTTTTTCATTTTAAAACCTATGAATGATATTTTTATGTTTGGAAATGCCATGGAATCAACAATACCATGAAATATAACCTTACATTTTTCGAAATTGCAATTTTTGATGGATTACGAAAATAGGCCATAATTTTTTTGATAACTATAAATAATCAGTTCCGTGGGCAAACTTTGAGCCTTTAATTCCTCTTTTGAAAGATCTTGAAAAAATAAAACTATGCATGTTACGAGCAAAAAGTAAATCGTGTTCCATCTTACAAGCCATTTTTTACGGATTTTGAATATAGGCCATAACTTTTTTATGACTATAAATAATCAGTTTCTTGGCAAATTTGAGCCGTTTAGTTCTTCTTTCGAAAGATGTCTTTGGATCTGCGAAAAAATAAAAATTATACATGTTACAAGCAAAAAACGGATCGTGTTCCATCTTACAAGCCTTTCCTATACTATTTGTTTACAAAATTAACTAGCAAACAAGACAGTGATACTAATCTAAAGTGATTAACTATGTATTTCAACTTAGCGTGACTAACAATCTCCACACACTAGATGCTCCTATGACACGGTAAAAATTTCAGTAGAACAGAAATTGTTGTCAAGTAATATCCGGCTACGACAAATCACTGCTCAATATTTCTACAATACAGTCTCTTCTGAATTTACCCCCAGCGTACGGTGCGCAATAAAAATCGACCACGTCACGTCGTCACAATCAATGGGTGGAACCAAAAGAATGATCAAGGAGAAGAAGGTGTTTACTTAATCGATGTTTATAGGAATGATTTGTAAACAGAACCAGCGTTCCTCAGGCATCCCGGTGCAGCTGGTGCGAATTTTACATGGTTACCTTCGATCGTGCTAGAATCTTTCTTCAGGGAGCGCAACTTACTACTCACCTCGCAATACAGCCCTGTTTCAATAATTGACCTTCTCCCATGCCTGGCTGGTTGAACGTAGACGGTATACACCCTCACTTTCGCTGGAGGCAAACATAAAAGAGAAAATCCAACCATGCGATAGCTCTTCTCCACTTTCCTACGACCCATCGGGTATCGTCGGGGATTTTGATTTGGCTGTTTGGTTTTTATAATACCGATAACTGGTTTTAAGGATTGAGATCGATAAATTAGCATTGATTTATCTCTGCTCAATAGACCAACCTCCGTCGGCATTTTGTTTTTTCTTCTGTGAAGTAGCTGATCTACACAAGAGATCAATCAAGCTGTTTACATTTTGCATCTTTTAGCTGCTACCGTGTAGCTAAGCAGGAAGATATATTTTTCTTTATGGTGTTGCTCTTAGTTGCAAAGTTCCTCCTGCTTGAGGGTTTCCCATTTTCGTGAATGAACCGTTACGCAATCCACCGTTGTGGCGGCGACGGACTGGATGGCTGAAATTGTGGACTATTGAACGATCGATATTTTTGTTTCGTCCTGAGTTTCTCCTGGAACCGTGGTGCTTGGGAAATGTTGGTGTTTATTTTTCACACTATAATCTGTTTCTGATTGTTCGACATGTGTATCTTAAAGACATCTTAAATTGCCTAGAAGCATCAGTCGCTCGAAAATAATTCATAATTGATAATTTTATTCACCTAATTAAATATTCCATACACTGAATAGGACGCAGTCAAAAGCGTGTGAGTCGTGAAAATCATGTTAGATAGTTGTCTGGCTACTCATAAAATTCAAAGCATTCAGCTCAAAACAGTTTGTTTTGTATTTCGTACACACCGCCCAGGGTTGGGGAAAGAGCGCAAGTTGCTGATGGTTATGGTGATTTCAGATTATGATTAGCGATAGCCACTTTATGACTTGTTTTCACAAAATCAACGGTCTCGTTTGGAATTATGATTAATCGTTTTGACTCTTCCATAAAAGACAAGATGAGCAAAACGATTGTGAGCAGAATAATTTGGTTTGTTTTTTCTCACACATTGTAATTGTGGACATTGCAAAAGCACATGATAATTGCTGGTCATAAATCCACTCAGCAAAACCCTCCGCCAATGGTATACCAACTTTGCACAGTTAATAAAGGATCGGGAGGTAGTAATTAAAAGCAACTATCGCACATTTGGACCGATTACCACAAGGGGCTAAAACAAACAATAAAACACTTTCAAACAACCAGCAATAACCATTTAAGTTCGACTTCTGTTCAACCTGTGAAGGCACTTGTAACTTCTTTTCACCTTTAATTACCCTACATTTTTCCGCTCATGGGAATCTGCAAGGAGCATGGCCCTTTTAACCATGCCAAATCCAGCGGAGGCAGGCAATAAAATACATATACATAGGCATAATCGAATTTATTCCTCATTCACTGCGTACAGGAACTTCTTGAGTTGTACGCTTTTTTTTTAAATGGCCTTCCGAATGCACACATGTGAGACAAGCCGCCAACACACATCACCGTTCAGTTCAGGCTACGAGCATAATAAAGCAGAAAATCAGCAAGTGAATAATAGCACTAGCAACATCATCAACAACAACAACAACAATAATAAAAATAATGGCTTTAACCACGCCCTAATGTATTTTATTTTTATACCTCTCTCATTTATGCTCGACTTTTTTTTCCCTCTCGTATATTTTCCTTTCGAGCAGTCCCACTAATACATCAACATAATGTGCTCCACTCGCTTGCTGCTTCTGGTGAGCTATCTTACCGACGTCTGTCTCCTCTGCCATCCTCCGTTGCGGAAATCCTACCCGCTGCTTGGGTGGAAATAAACCAAAGCAGATCTGAAGCCATTCTGCACATAAAGTATCGGTAGAAGCGTGCAAAATTCCGATAGAGGGTGATTTCCATCGTTCGCGCTGAGTCAGAAATTTTCATACATCAAAGGCTTCCCGGGTAGCCTTAGTTTTTGGCCGTTTTCAAATCGGTATTTTCAGAGTGTATGGTGCAAATGGAATATCACTTATCCTCCCTCTGTGTGTGGCCATGGCGGTAAATGGTTTGGAGATATCTAGTGAGTATTCTCCCCTATAGCGGCCTAAACAGCACCCACATCAAAGCCGAGGGGACGTTGGCGGTCACCGCTCCTGAAGGGACCTAGTTTCGTACATGTGTATGTCTCTGACGGCGGTTTCTGTCCTGATGTTACATTTAGAGCGTGGATACGCCGAGAGCAATGCTCGGGAAGAAGTTGGATGATTTATGTGTTGACATAGTTTAATTCTTTTTACCTCTGGGCTCCCCTTCGCTGTACTATAGGTACTGTTGGTATGGTTTGGTTTATTGTTATACCGCTCAGCCATTGTCGACAGATTTTCGGTGGACCAGCCGGCAGAGTAAGATGGGTACACAAGCGGGAACGGCGCATGGACGGAAAAATCCATACGCAAGCAAAAACTGTGTCGCCAAAGGGATTGCGGTTTTTGATGGTAGGACAGAATTAAAGGTGAACGATCGAATTGAAACAGGACTGGCTGAGTGGCTGTACTGGGCTTTTCTACATGAAGTTGGTGCATATTGGGAGCGTTAAAAGAGTATCAGATAATTGATGCTTTAAGCAAGAGTTTTATGTAGTAGAATGAACTCTATGTAAATTACGGTCGAACATTTTCAGCAATACTTAGCTTTGAAATTATTTATTGGATATGAAGATTTATTTCAAGAACATCATCATGATATCCCAAGTATCATTGTTGGTTTTATTGTGTTTTTATGGCATTCTTCAAATTTAAACCATAATTGGCAGAACTGTCACACAAAAAACGCTTCTTTTGAATCTTGTTCTTCCATGTTATCGATTTGGCAAGACGTTTTGGATTGTTCATCGAAAAACAAAAATGCGGAAGAAGCACAGATTTTGGCCTTCTAACAAGCTCTCAACAATCTATGACCTCTCAAATCCGCTTAAAAAGCGAGCTCATGATCGACTTTTGCTTATTAATTCTACCTTTCTATTTAGTCCGATCAAGTGATCGAACCTTTGAAGGACCATTTTCTCCAACAATTTACTAAGGCATGCAAGCATAGCAATCGGACGGTATGAGTTATGAACCGACGCTCAAATACCAACCTTTTGCATAGTTGTATCTTTAACCTGCCTCTGCCCCCCAGTTATCATCGTCCTAGTACCACGGAAATTCTTGTCACCCAGAATCATTACCGGGGACGGTAAAATAGAAACTGAATTCCAAAGTTAACTACGGGTAATGGACATTCTGTGTGGAACGTAAACTGAAGTTATGCAAAGGTCTTCATTGTTTTAATTTATTTGACAAACAACGCTGTTGACGCCTGAAAGAGCTGGGAACTATTCATTATAAGATATGATTGACGCTAAGAGGGGCCATGAAACAGTAAATTGCATAAGGTTTGATTGATATGTCGGAAGCAAGGCAGAAAGCATGTTTTTAAGAGGATCTTGCATATTGAAGAAGTTAAAAATGAATGTAACAATGTCCAAAAAAGCTATCAATCTTTGAACGGACTTTGAATCTCTCTGTGGAGCTTCAGGACTAGCGTTTTGACTTATTTTGTCGATTTTGTGTTATGAAGAGTCGAAGGCCAGTTAAAAGATTTCATTCCTATTGGCATGAACATGTTTCAAGCTTCTGTAGCTGAGTTTTGTTATTCTACGAGGCAGTTTTGGAATATAACGTTTCCTTTTTGAAGATCCTGGCGTGTGTACTACTGTAGATTTATGTTCAGAAGATGAACCAGAATCCGATTCTTCTGAAAAATTTTGTTCATGTTGAACGATTGTTCCAGACTTCAGCATTTCTGCAGAAGTCTACCTGGAACATCCAGTAATGGAACGCTGCACTTTATCGGATTGAGTATTGTACCTTGGACACAGGAATGTTTTTTTTTTACATGCATAGCACTCAACACTTCTGTTCAAGTTCTCGGCAGTCAGACTTGCATCGGAGATAACGTCATCTATCTTCCCATCTCGCGAGGGCACGTAGACCTACTATTCAGTATTGAATACTTCGTGGTCAGCAATCGTATTTATTATTTCATATTTCCTCACGTCTACCCGCAGTCTATTAATCTCTCTTCATGTATCGAAACACCAGGATACTTACGCAGCAGTTTTCCTAAGACAACCCAAAGTCCCTTTGAAAATGGATGATAGTTCTAAATTCGATTCATTGATCAATTAAATTAAATGCTATTGAAAAAAGGTGTTGTAAATACTATGCAGAGGGAAAAAAACGAAAACAACTAATAACTATTGGCAACATATTTTAACTGCCTTTGTTTCTCCCCTATTTGGGGAGACAAACAATTGCACACGATATGAGGCAAGATTTCACAACAATTGTTAATCACTGAGCTCAAACGTTCGATGGAACAGCAGCCCGTTGGACTGCTGCTGTAATGTAGTTGGTTTGATATCGATGATTTATTGCCATGATGTTGAAATGCAATGATTTGTTATGTTGTATTCTACTACGAAAACAAGAAGAGTCGAAAGCTACTTCTAGCTACTGCTCATCAAGAAAACCCACCCGGAAAAAGAGAACATACTTGCAAACGAGTGACGCTAAGATACGCGGCACACATTGTCCAGCTCAGTATTCGTTTCGGAATGATTTAATGAAAATGTCATCAATGACTCATAATCGCCACGATTGACAAAACAAAACACGGCCATCTTCACTTCACCAACACTTAAAACCGGCAAGAAAATAACTGCACGTGTTTCATCTACCTAGAAAATTTTAACTGAATGAACGCTTTCGGAGAAGCTTCAATTAAGTTGGCTCAATACAAGTTGTTTAAAAGCTGAGAAAGTACTTATGATGTAGGAGTCATTCAGCAAAAATAGCAGTCAATCTGAAAAGTAACATACTGTCTGCTTTGTTTCATCGCTGCTATTCGGTATTGTTTTAAGTCATGGACGGCAATGACAGAAGCGTTTATGTGCTGCTATTATTCAAAGTAGCTGAAAACATGAATAGTGGTTGAGAAAATGTTGAGTAAATGCTCTTCAAATCTATTTTCGTTTCTTTTAAATTTACGTTATATTTGTACCCCTTTCACAGAAGGTGTGCAGCTTAGTGCTGAGGAAATAAGCTTTCAATGTTATTTGTATAATCATTCATACATCGGGATTTGTTATGCAATATTAAATATTTCGTACCATTTATTATAGAGACAAACAAAACCATTTTTCGAATGCTTCTTCCTTTAAAAAATGTTATAGTTATATGTCTAACTTTATCCACAATTATAAATTGGACACAACGTTTACACGTTAAAAAAGGGTTTCGGTCTAGAAAAGCATTTGTTGATACCAGAATGTGTATATGATCATTTTCTGGATGTTGATTGTTCAGCATAATTAACCACATTTCTTGCATAACACAAGAAAAGAGCCTATCGGTGTGGATTGATTGTTTTCATCGACGTTTTCTTTGGTTTGTAACTGCCAAACAAATGGAATTTTGGCTAGTTAGTTTGCACTCAAAATAACTCGTTCTTTGAAAAATGCTTTTACAACTGTGTTGACCACAGAAAACAAAAAAT
Organism: Aedes japonicus; assembly: GCA_034211315.2. NCBI lineage: Eukaryota > Metazoa > Arthropoda > Insecta > Diptera > Culicidae > Aedes > Aedes japonicus. The sequence goes on along the minus strand of JASCZW010001046.1, from coordinate 773,896 downwards.
ATTAAAATAATCGAGGAACAACGGTTTTTAATAATCGAGTAAAGTTTTACAATTCCGATATTGTGAATGTTGCATTGATAATAAAATATTCTTGATTATATGATAAGTGAGCTAAGTAAACCGGTTGATTGTTCGGAGGGACAGTAATAATCAAAAAATTCTCAATAACATTTATCAAAGTAACAAAACCAATAATTTACTATGAAATTGGCTATTGATTACATTATTGGACAATAATTTCGCGCATTTTTCTGCCTGCCAAGGTGGCGCATTCGTTAGTGCCTTGACACACAGTCCCCACAGTGAGACGTTAGGCAAAGGAATGCGTGCTTGGTTCGAGTACTGCTATATCCAAGCCTTCGCTCAATTTTTAATATTCTATTCAATTTTCACAACTTTCCGTACACTGACGGAACTATCAACACTTTTTCTTCATATCTTTCACTCCAAGCAAACATTACTGTCCACTCTTGAGGCCTCATGGTGATGAGCGAACCTCTCCTTCTACATCAATAATTTGTTGCCTTGTAAAATTCTCAAAAACCACACGGCTGAAAATGAACATTTTCTCTCAAACGCGTTTGTTGTGTTTCATGGCATGACAAATTACTGTAATGTCATACAGAAGGCGTCAAGAAGAAATATTTATTCTGCGAATGCTTCCTTGCACTACAATATAATATACTTTAATATAATATACTTTAGTAAGCACATCCAATGAGGTAGTAAGAGAGGTGCTTTTGAATTAAAAAATCTTGGTTTGTGTGAACAAACAATCAACAATAAACGACCTGACGTGTTGGCCTGGTGGCATACCCATTTTAGTTAATTTATGAGATATTTGCACAAAATATTGAATTATCAAATTATCGCAACTTATTTTAAAATCTTCAGTTTGGTGCTACAGTTTAAAGTGAATCGCTACCCCATGTATCTTTTCCTATCTTGTATCTCTGCCTCGCAAACTTACCTTGCTATTTCAAATTGATAAATCTCTATTGTTAGTGAATGAAATCCAATCGAACTCCATCAGATTACTCACAGCAAGTTAGCATAAAAACTGATGGGATTAAATTTTCAATATTTAATACAGATTCTGAGTTATATCAATTCTAAATGTTGAGGTAATGGCTGCCAATTCGGTCAATCATCGTTATTATTCAGCCGTATCTGAACCAGATGACCAGGGAGCTTGCACAAGTTTGGTGTAAGTGTGGTACTATACAAGTTACCAAATGTATGGTTGATCAAAATGGGTTCGTTTCTCCAAAGCATAAACCTTTGCTTCATTTTGATTTCAAAAGAAAACATATCACTGCTGTTTTAGAGTAGAGGCAATTTTCAAGTGCACCAGCTAAGAAATATTTGACTGTCTTACTTAAAACTATGAAAATATATTTCACATCACAAAGGAATACACTTCAGCCACGTTCAAAAGTTCCAATATTTCAATGACGTTCCATCGATAGGAAATTTGAAGGAAACATACGGGTGGAATTGAATTTAATACTTTACAATAAAAATGCATGTGCATATTCTCTTGCCTTGTTTCATGTCAACTTTACTTTGTTTCACACTTAACTGCTATTCGGCTCATAAAAAACAATTCAACAACCAATATCGTCAACTACCGACGGAGCAGTCAAACGTCCAAATATCAATTCTATTCAATCTATTCCAAGCTTCGTTCACGTGTCAAACAACAGTTACAATTTTTTCATTGCATTTCGGTGACAAATTGCTGATTGCTTCCAAAATAAACCCAAAAACATTCCATCACCAGCGTCAATATTTGCAGCAATCATTTATGCTCTCTGAATAAAGCAGTCACGCGAATCAGCCATTTGAAAAAAATGTTCGTATGGCGAAATATTAAATCTGGTTACAGCACACACATTTCACCAGTTTATTCCACTAGACAGGAAAAGCAAACAAATGTTGTTCAATTGTTCTCTAAATAATTGATGATATTTAAACTGTTCCAATTAAAATCTTATACCGAGCTTGCTCAAAATGACGTCACGAAGCAGTCATACGTCGAACCATCGATCGAAAGTCACAAGTTAAGCATTTGCGTTGGTATTGGTGTAATCAATCGCACTGTCATACTGTGTTGGTACGGAAAACGAAAAGTTATGGCGTCGCGAGGCACCATTTTTCGCGTGGATTAATCTAATACGTTCCAATGTTTAATAAATCAAATAAATCGTTATTATTTCACTTTCTGCATTCACACTCATCCTTTTCCTAGTAGCTGGTAAAACATTAAATCCGTATATTATCCTAAATCATCGTAAAATCTTAATGTTAACACTAACCGCAAAGCCAACTCCATTCTCTGAACCGTCACAAACACTACGTATGCCGCAAGCATCAACAAACCATAAAAAGCGGCGCGTCACGATGAAAACAAAACATAAAATTCAACATGAAACGAGTGAGTACTAACCATTTGAGTGTAGTGGGTTGAAAGCGGAAGAGCGAGGGGTGCAACATGGCTGGTTTCGTTGAGTTTTATCCATCTCTCGTTTCGACACACTCATTCTCTATTGGAACCATTCTCATTCTCCACCCATTCCACAACTACATCCGAAGCATAAAAGTTTCGTCAAGTTGGCATTGCCATGCACGTATGGAGTTTGATATTCTCTCGGCGAGAGAGAACCGGATGGTATTTATAGGCGGTGAGCGAGTTGGAGAGGCGAGCATGGCTGCCATAATTCAACGCTACCGCTGCTGCCGTCGAGTGATACCTACCTAGATAAATAAAGTTTAAAAGAAGCACCGGGGAAAAACGCGTGCGCGCACACTCTTTTATCGAATGACGCTAATAGAGCGATGAGAATAGTCCTGACTGGTGCTGGATACTTATAACCCGCTTTCTTACGGGCGAACGAAGGCTGAACCGCTCCAAACCTATCATTATGGCAATCGAGGAAAATTGCACAATTATAGGCAAATATCAATTTGTGATTTCATGGTGAATTTACCGGGTTGATTTTACTCTTAAACGAAACAACTTCATTGAATCGTTACGACCGTGTTGATTGTGGGTAGAATACTTCATGAGAGTCTTTCAATGCTCCATAGTTGATCGATGGATACGGTAGGGTTGCTCGAAATTACGAAGACTTGCTGTTCCAATGATTGTAGGGTTCAGGCAAAAAGCCGATGAATAAGCTTAATAATGTCGTTCGTTGCTGTTCCCTTTCTGCCGTTTAAATAGCGAACAGAACTCGGTGATCGACTGGCCTGTTTCACCGTTTCATTCGTTTAGGATACCTTGATATAGCAATCTTCTTTTTGGTGGCTTGAATATGTTTATAATGCCCCCTAGAAGGTTTGTAAAAATTTATGTTTATATGCAATTTTGAATTCCTTTTGTGTTCGACTGGTTGTTGTTTCGAGTTTCCTTCTATATCTCTAAGCAGCGATACAAGACCAGTGATTTAGGGTACGGATTTCTCCTTGCTTCCTTCGACATCGTTAGACGATAGAACTTAGGATCAACCTGAAAGTCTCAACGGTTCGCGTTTAGTTTTTGCTGAAATTTAGGCTGATACGGTCAGATAGTGTGCCGGAGATGTTTTTTCATACATATATAAGAGTGAAAACAACACCAGTTTTAGAAAGTGAAGTTCCTGCTGTTTGCTGATCTTTTTTTTTGCCAATACAGTGCGTAAAATTGCCTACCAAAAATATCGCACCGGGTGTCATAAAAAATATGACACCGGCATAATCAATGGAGGAACCCGGCTTCGGGTGCAGAAAGTGCAACAACAAAAGACAAAAACAGACCAAAACATGTCAACTAATTGCAGCCAGTGGTAGACAGTTTTATGGTGTTGCATAATCGTGAAAGCAATCTGTGTCACCTGCAGTGATCGGAGCATTCGTGGAACAAATTTTTCTTTTCTCTTGGAAAGGTAAACCTTGCCGATTTACCTGCGAGATTTTTTTTTACAAACATGCTGCAAACAACAACTGCACACGAATACTGTTGTTCCAAGTGCTGTCCTAGTGAAAACAAAGGAACTAATTTAAATTCAAACTTCAACAGCAGTAATAAATCCCGCAAAATGAAAATATATTTCTTTGGTTCGAGAAAAAGAACAATTTATTACGGATGTGGGCCCCACAGCGCACTCAAGAGAAGGTATGTATGTAAGTAAGAGAAGAAGAAATTCTCAGTAAGCAGCGAAACCTCCAAGGGAAGCAAAATTCCTCAGGGAAATCTATGAGTCAACGTAGCATACCATACATCCCTGTTCTGCGACGGGTGCGAAAGAAAATCCTACTAAATTTAGTACTGGTTTATGCTTTATTTCTTCTTGAATCGAACTTGAGCAAACTCTAACCCGCTTGTAGAAGAAAAGCTGGCGTCTGCCTTGAACGGACTGAGATTTTGCTTGCTTCAAGTCCTTTTTGTGCAAACTGTAGGTATAAAGTTTTCGATATTTATAACTTAACTCGATTCCAACATCCACAGACTGAAAGAAATATGTTGCTGTCATTGTGTGTGTGTGTGTCTGTGTGCGCTGTTCCACACGGGGTGTGAATTATATCAACTAAGCTTAAGGGACAGTGAAACGGAAGCACTTTTTGTCGTATTCTCTCTAGAGTCAGGAAATGCAAAAGATGCTTCAGCAGCAGATTTCCCTGCCGAGAAAAAAAAATGAGAAACGAACCGAAAGGATGTAATAAATATATGATTTGAATAATAATTTTCCTCCTTCATATTCGGTAAGGCTGGTGGCATACATTAAATATTCACTGAGTGTAATCGAAATCGCAATTCAACTGGAAAACTATCTCAATTCAGTGTGAAATAGCTTTCCTCTGGAGGTAGTGAATTAGTGCCATTGAGGATGTTAACAAACCACAGACGCCCTTCCAACTGCATATTTTACTGGGACAATTATCTTCAACGTTAAGAAATTGTTTTCTCACTCCCACTCCAACGAATCGATTAAAAACAACCAATTACCGAATAGATTTTCCGCTTTTATTGAAGTTCAATGTGTGGCGAACCACCACAGTGAAAACCTACGTTGATCCCAGACGGAATGTAGGGTGGGAAATTAAATTACGATAAATCGAATTTAAAATAACACTGCGAGAGATAATTTCAACTTTATTCTTTATTTATGCATCGATTTTTTGCTTCTTCCTTACACCAGTTTGGTGAATAGGAGAGAAAATTCTCCCGAGACCATTGTACAATGTCGAAAGAGAAATAAAGCTGGTGTTGGAGATTTAAACGTATCGAGATAATCATTTGCCGTTGGTGGAAAGCAGGAAACACTGATGTATTTTTCTTTTCCTGAGCCATGGTGGAAAATGGATAGGCAACTCCCACTCTCTTTGGTTTAATCCCACCCACCGTTTGGTATTCGGTTGAAAACGCTTAGTAGATATCTAATTAAACTTTCATAGCAGTAGGTGAACAACTCGTACGAAAACATCATGGAACTTCATGCAACAAATTACCAACAGGCTAACCGTGTTAAAATATTTTTATATGTTTTGCTTTGCACTGCCGAAAACCAATTTATCTAGGTTTGTCGGTTCAAATAAAACAATAATCATTACAATTACTCCAGCCACGGGCATCGCGCATTCACCGCCCGTACGGGGTGGCACAATAATTTTCTATATCTGTATGAAATAATTCCACTTTGGCTGCATAGTGGAACCGGTAGAATGTGACAACAAAAATGACTCTCCGTGCAACCAAAAAGCACACAAACGAGCGAAAACTTCCGAAAGCATCGAGGATGAGTAATGTACCATATAGTGTTTATTATCTCTCTATTATAAATTTCCAATGTTGAGTCTAGGAGGGAGGCAAGTACCAGGGAAAATGGCACCAAAAATGGAAAATCATACGTGAAATGATCGTATTTGCATGTATGTGGATTGGTGCTATTGGTACCGCTGTTGTTTCGCTATAAAAGCATTAAAATATAAAATTTCACACAATTTTGTTTGGAGGCACTGGAATCCGTAGGTTTTGGTTACCAGAGTAGCCTAGGGGATAGGGTGAAAACATATAGGAATGTTCTTGTATGTGAATAAATAAACTCTATAAATTCATACAGAGGAATAATTTTTAAAGCGGACTGCAATTTCCCGGGGTCGCAGGAGGAAATGATAGTGCGACACTATAATAAAACAATAAAACAGGATGGAATAAAGCTGATTTTCCTATAAATAAATCGCACAGAAGTTAATACAAAACTTACCATTGTTGTTCGATTTCGGCAGCGTAATGGAGCCATGGTGCTATTTTGAAATTTTATTGCTGTCCTGGATGTAGGAGGGCTTGCAAATGTGTTATTTATGCACATCCTTCGATACGATACTTCAGCATTGTTTGTGCCCTATTCTACGAGTTCAGGAAGAAACTTGCTCTCAGGAACGAACATACAAATTTTATAATTAGCATTGTTGTCCGGACTATGGAGCAACACTCAGTAGTTTTCCCTAACGCCAATCGGAAATGATAAAATTCATTTGATTATACCGGGATCGGGGCCACCGCTGGAGCTCGAAGCTGTAATCAAATGCTATTATGTGCTGCTGCTATGAGGGGGCCAATAGCAATAATAATCGGCACACCCCCACTAGGGCACGACATTAAGACCGAGCGTTAGTAATAGAGCGATAAATCATAACGCCTAATTGGCATGGCATTTTGCCTTTTCAAGGCAATAACTAGAGAAAAGAACGAACTTTGAGAGGTTATGAGGTTTTGATGGCATTTATGTTCGGTGTTAACAACTCTACAAATAAATGAGTGAGGATATTGTCTCACTAATTTTCTAAAGTTTTCCATTTTGTTTGGATCCTATTCTGTGGAATATGGATTGAAAAATTTATTTTTTTATTTTCAAGTGGGTTTCAGTTTTCAGCGCGCTTGCCACTGGATGATGTCACCTACTTTCTAAATTTCGTACTCATCAACACTCCTCGTAACTTCTTGGTATAACTTAAAACAAATATACTTACCCTGCATTACTTATTATGTTTTTATTGCGTTATTTTATTTATTTGAAATTGGAAATATCTTCCCAACATCATGGGATCCCAGTAGTGAACAGCAATTTCTACTAAAACCAAAAATGTGAAGAGAAAGTATCGATAGGTTCTCGCAGGTTAGAAATTGAATAAAAATAGTTTGAAATTTAGCGTAGGGCTTTTGTTAGGCAGTATTTCGAAGCAAACGCACACACTTTTGCTACACATCCCCATGCGTGGTAGGTTAAGGCAGGAACGGATCCGCTACCTTGACTGGCAAAAATGTACGCGCTTGATCGAGCTCAAATACCGCCAATGGCACAGAATGGTTTTAGCGATGTGAAATCTCTGTTTTTACACTCCCTAAAGACCACATGGCATGGAAATCAATTTCCAGAGTTCTAATTTTTACCATTGCCGATCTGCGATCTGTCCAAATTACAATACTTGTTTTTGATTACTTCCTTAGTTTGGTCGGGAAAGCTGCAGCTTCAAAGCAATACCATGCTCAATGTGACTGGGTTCTTGGTTTGGTGTAGGAATATTGTGTAAAGGAAATTTTTTGGACTCCCTTGGCATAAGGATCAATTAATCTTTTTTTTGAATTTTTTAAGAACCGTATTGCAAACGCATCATTGCAGATTGTCTAATTCTTATCAGATCTTTAGCTTGGGTTGTGTTCAAAATATATACAAAATGACGCAAGCTTTAAATAACGTGAAATGATGCGTTCCCAGAAACTGATTTTAAATTTATCGGAAATGCACCAAAGTTAATTGAACCATAACGTATGATCATTCTTGCCACACAAACATACCAATGCAAAAAAAGGTACAGGCATAGAAAGCTCAATTATTAACTATTGAAGTGCATTTAGATTACTCAGTTGAAAGCATACAATTAAATCCTAGAAAGTGTGAGCTGTTTAGTGGAATACCTGTAACTAGAAATGAGAAGATTAGTATTTTCCATTTAATTCCAACTTCCTTTATTCCTACAATGTGCAGACTTCTTCAAGGTCGTGTTCTTACACTCGACATACAAATAACTAATCGCGATAAGCAGTGACTTTTAAATATCAAGAGAGAAAAATAGAAAGAAAGAAAAAAAAATCATCGCATAATAGGGATTATTCCGTGACGTTTAATGTTGTTTACACTATTTTTTCATTATTAAAAAGATTTTTAAAGGACTTCTAGCGTATTAGATTTTTAAAACTATAAACTATCTAAAACAAATTGAAAACTTATTTCAATGGATCTTAGCTAGCATATAAAGTGAACAATTTCTCTTCAATATTCTCATATTACTCGCACGATAATGGTTCACTATCTTTGACACAGTATTTCTGAACTTTTAAATTGTTGCGAAGGTTTTTTTTTCTAAATTAAGCGCACTCTTGAGTATCGGTTGAAAATGGTCGTATAACCGTTTGGTCAGGTATTTTAATTTAAATGTTTTATCTGATCTAATAATAGAACAGATAGACTCTTTGGTTATCGAAAATGACTCGATTCCAAATCATCAATGAGACGTAAAAAGCATTGCGGGAAAATGCTCAGGCATGTTTTCGGCTCCCGTGGTGGTTGTTTTTTTTTCATGAAGAAAATAAGCTGTATTTCTGGTGCGTCTCTATTGGAAACTTTAGTATGGTATCTATTTTTTTTTTGTAATAACGGAACGGGAGATAATAAATGGTTTATTTTGTATCACTGACATGACACTGACAAACTCTTGAAATGTTTATTATACATTGCACTTATGTTATGGTATGGTATGTTTCCCATGACTCGGCCTAATAGGCTACAGTCATTTTCTATTGTAACTCAATAAAAAAAACACAGGTGCAAATTGTTTTTATAGATAAGTTCGTTGTTATTCACAATTAAGACTCTTGACTCGATCGATAAAGATGTAATGTTGGTCTATAGGCTTCATTCAAAATCGACTGATTTTTAACATTTTTCATTGAAAGAAATCTTTGTTAGGATTTTTATTTGCTTATTATTTTATAGACAATTCATTGTGAGCTATATCCTTTATTTAACACAAAATTTTGCAGATCAAATTAAAAACATACTGCCACAAGATAATGCATTGATTTTCGCTTATTTTCGATCACCACATACATAAATAATAGTTCCTAAAATAAAGTTGTATTGAATAAATAAAATAAATTTTTGAAAAGCTATTCTATTTAAAAACATTTAGCCACATACGCTTAAGCATTGATTGAATATTGAAAATTCCAACATTAGAAACACCAAAGTTAGAAACCTTTTGTTTGTAACTTGTCTTCAAAACTGGGCCTACAGTTCTCTTTCAAAACCACTATGTATGTTTCAATATTTGGATAGTTAATTTGGATTTTGTGACTATTTGCGAATTACGTGGGTGTGTTATGAGGAATTTAGATAACATTTAGCGAAATTTTAAGATTGTGAAGAATGGAATCATGGCCAAACATTCAGGAAAAACGTAAACCTCACTCAATTACATCTCTTTAAGTTGATGAATAAGTTCTCAATCAATTAAAAACTAGGCAATGGACATGATATTACCGTGACTTTGTTAATTGTCGTTGAATTTATGATTTATGGTGGAATTGTAGTGACGCTAGAATCGCGATAAACTAAACATTCAGCCAATTATTCCAAAGTTATTCGTATCCCAGTGATATCTCGTGGAAGCGCAAATGGCATGTAAGCTTCGTTTAGACTGCCTGTAAGAACATTTTGACTGCCTGGTTATGTCGTTGATATCCGTGATTGATTAGTGATTTTAAAGAGATTGATTTTGGATGATCTAAGTACTACCGAATTATACTTATATAAGAAGGGTTCATCAATGCCATTTTATCAGAGCCAGTGTTTTTTTATTCAAGTTATAGCTACAAACTGTGTAATAACTGGCCACTCACAGTTTAAAATTTGTATTAAAGTTATGTAAAAATGTAAATGTAAAACTTTCTTCCTGAAATTTGAACTCCAAGAGACAAAAATTTAACAGTATTCTTATTGGTTTTCCACAGTTGTTAGCTAAGAAAATTCTAAGCTTACCCCAAAACATTTAATTGTATATTGTGTGGGATGCACAATGCACAGCGAATTCGAAAAAAAAATCCAACTTAAAAGATTTCCTCAACTGACCGGGAATCGAAGCTGCCGCCTCCGCGTTATTCACTTTACTGGCTAGGTTATCTGAGACCCTACATTCGGAAGCCTGTGATAGGGAAATTCTGTGCTTTTAGTATGGAAACAATAATGATAAGAAGTCACATTTTACTTGAACGATTTTAAATCGTTTACATTTGTTGATAGATACTTTCCAAAATTGAATTTATATTCGTGACAACTTCCAACTGAAGCAAGTATCTAAAAATCGTGAAGTTATTAAGGGAAAAGCCTATTTCAAAGTGAATCATTTTTTTGTGACTATCGTCAATTTTCAAATACCCTTGCCGTAAGAAATAGTCTACGCAAAAAAAAAGTGCCTAGCAATTATACCAACGGATTATGGTTTCTAATCCAGCTGTTGGTCTATTGATACAAATAGCATTTCGCCCTATTTTCTCAAATGGGTCATAACAAAACTGCTAATTTATGGAGGAATAACAGATTGTTGAGAGTTCTACAAACATTTGTTGGTCTGAAAACACATTTGAATATGTGTGCCGGTGCCGGTTTTGTAATGGTAAGCGTGACTGCTACTTTGCAGGGTCTTGGTTCAATTCCAGCTGAGGAGGGTGAAATTTTTCTAAGGCGAGAAAAAAATTTTTTGGTCACGTTTTCCTTCGGAAGGGAAGTTTTGTGTTGATGAGTGCGATATAAAGGATGAAAGTGCATATCTTCGGTGGTGAACCAGCCTTAGTCTAAAAGTCATTCTTAATACAGGAAAGAGAACTAGATATTGAAACGGCTGGTGGAGAGCCACATTGGCCAATCAAAGTAAATAAAAAAACATAAGGACGCACATTCATGATTGTCACTCTTGAAGGTATCATATTGTACCTCTAGAGCTGACGTGTTGTTACGTTAAATAACTAACGTTAAGATTAGAGATATTTTAATTTTAATATTTCGGCAGGATGAACCAACTATCAGAGGTGGACATGTTGTGCTTTCATTCTTCTACTTAGCATTTCAAGCTTATTGCTTTCACAACTAGCTTGTTGCTTGCTCTCAACTTAGTGTTCTAAATGCACTTCCACAGTTGATAATTGGGAGCTTTCGATAGCAGGTACCATTCTTGCATTAGTATGGTTGTATGGCAAGTACAATCATACCGTATACCCAGAGAAGTTTAACGAAACATTTCTTAACCACACCGGTAATCGAACCCAGCCAGCTCCAGCATTTTGTTGCTTTTTAGCTGCGGCTTTGCCCACTGAGCTAAGGGAGATCTGGGCTTTTATATCTCTGAAAAAGCTTTAAAATAACGATGGTCAAAATTACTTTGCCTATGTAAGTCTGATGATACTCATTTCCAACTTAAACCAAAAAATCTGTTATCGCTTTATCTCGCCGTGTTTGATTTTTTTTCGTGCATTGACGATTCTTTTTAACCTGTACACTTGCAGCATTTGATACCAAAAGCCTAAATAATCATCAATGTAGGTAATTATTTGGACAATCCAAACATATTATCTTTTTTCTAGACTGTTTTGCTTGTTTGATTGGTTTGACTAACTTGGCAACTTAACTTTGTGTTGTGGATACTTTGTTTAAAATACACAACTGTGAAAGCTAACTCATGCTAGAATTTATAGTGTGACTACTCACATAAGAGTCTTTTTCAACTGTATAGGAATAGTTGGTTTAACAGCACTAACCCTTTGCATACTCAAATATTTTATGTGAAGGACTGATGCTGAAATAAAAACAATATTTTGTTCATTCAAATGTGAGGAGCTTGAAATTCAAATGAATTCATTGTTTTTAAATAAATCTCGTCCGGCAATTAATTAACCAACATGGTCTATTTTTTTTTAATTTGTAAAAAATAATCCTCGACACCCATTCAGCATTTTTCAAATACCAACTTTCGCTTCAAGCACGTCACGTACCTGCCATATGGGGCAAAAAATTAAACCCAAAAATAAATTCAATCTGTGGCCACAGCAGCCCAAAACAGTTCATCGTCATCCATCCCGAAACCTTCATGATTTACTAACGCCCAGCCGCCGAAAGGAACATCCTTGAATTGGAAAACTCCAGCATTCATCGTCGGTTCCACCGAGTGCAAGTGCACGCTCATATTTGTTTAATCGCCGCATTGCCTCCGGGAAAAAACGAACATTCATTGCTGGCGTGCTTTCGAAAAATGTTCACCCGTGCAGTGTGTCCTCGGCGTGAAAGCCATGGCCTGTGCAGTAGTTTATGACAAATTTACAGCTCACCCACCATGAATCCCACGAATCGGGGGGCTTTTATCAGTCCCTGGCTGACTGGTTGCTGGTGTCCTTCGAACCCCTTTAGGCATTTATTCCTCGATTTGTAATTTGCTCTTCCAGTCCTTGGCCGGGATGAGGTGGTGGTAAGTGAGCAGAGACGCTTGGAACGAGAATACCACTCCCGCCCATTTCAGCTGATAATAAACCAATTATATTTTTTTTTGCACAGTGTGAAAATTGCAGCCTTGGCGGCATAACAGAACAGAATGTGCATTGTGCAGTATCTCAAACACCCTTCGGCTCATGAACTCTGAGTCATCGGAGCGAGGTGCGAAATTTAAGCAAGAGGAAGGAAAGAATCACAATTGGAAAATAATTGGGAAAATGAATTATTGATTCGATTTAAATTACAATTGAAGCGTAATTTTTAATTATTAACGTGACGTGATTTACGTCCAAGTTGGCGAGTTGCTGAGTATGAATGCATAAATCAGTGACCACGTACAGGAATCGCAGAACCATTAAAGCATTGATAAATTACTCTTCCTGGTTGGAAGAAATTCTTCATCGAAAATGTCAAATACTTGAGATAATTAAATCATGTCTAGAAAGGGAAGGAACGTTTTTTTGGTATCCCCCATTCTCCATTTACACACTGGATGTAATCTGACTACGAAGTGTACAGTGAAGAATCTTGATAATGACAGAAACCCAGCCTCTGTGAGACCCGCTAACTGGATGACCGTCCACATCGATGTAGTAGAGCGAGTTAAGATGTCTGTCTGATTGCCTTTCGAAAACGGGACCGGGAAATAAAAATGTTAAAAATCAGCCAGAAGAAATCTGAGGAATGAAGCATCTTTCCATATCTGTAAGCTTCTGGGACCGCTGTGTAGCACCGTATGAATAATTTATTAATTTCAACTAAAAACGCCTGTCACTCTGCTACTAAATGACGCTCTACGATGGTTGATTCACCGCTTTTGGAGCAATCTCGAGCCCTGGAATGACCATATCAAGAGGAATTGAAATAACTGCGCTCTGAACAGCTCTTCATAGTCAACCATTTTGTGCCATTTTCCGATTAAAGCAAAATTAAAATACATAAATTATTCATAAAGTTGCCAAACGAATAACATATCGATATAAATCAATTTAAAGAAGAAAAACGAAAGAAAAAGGCAACACGTTGAAAGCTTAACAAGGCAACGTTCCTCTCCACACAGCAGCCAGCAGACACTGAACTACCAATCAAATATGGTCGATGGCTGACTTACGATACATACATTTTCATCTCATTTCTGGTGTTGTTGCAACTCTGGCTCGGTTCGAATGGCTCAACGTTGCACGCCGTAAAACGCAAAGACATCCAGTTATGGTGCATTGGCGTTGCAAAGATTGGCTCCTTTCTCTGCAGCTAAACCTAATAAAGTGCCCTTTTAGAGTGGCATGAGTTTTCCTTAATTTTCTACTATTTTGCTAGCGATTGTCTAGATTTTCCACTCCATACTCTCGAACCGGTTCGTGACCTGCTCGTGGCTGCTAAAGGAGTCAACCAGAAGAGGCTCATAATTGAATATGTATTTCATCGTGGCCGAACAACAACGGTGAAAAAAAAGATCCGATTGTTATGCAGCTTCCCGCTACTGGTATAACAAAGAGGTGATTATCTAAACATTATTCATGCTGCCACCACGACCGCTGCCCATAGAGAGTGCTGACATGTTGGAGGAACCCTTATTTAAAGTGATTGCAAAAATCCCGGTCGAAAAGAATTCGCCTAGCATGTACCGAGGCTATTTTGCGCAACTATGCTGGCTGGGTGAAATCGAATTGAACTGGAAGAAGAACAGTAAGAATCCGAAGCAAAGTTTGGAACGAAGAATCACGAATGTAAGGCCAAAGCAAGTCATTGGATGGGGAATTTTTCGATAGTGCTTGCTTTCCCGCGGCAGACCTATACACCGACGTTTGCGTGATTTTTACACTAAACGACTCCATTGAAGATTTTTTGTTTTAGTTGATTTCAAATGTTCCAAGTTCAAGTTCTGGTCTCTTTTCCGATTAGCACAAGATCGTTCCTGTTATGAGTCATTCTTGTCACAAAACTCTGTTGCACCATTTCGTACTTGGAAGCTACCCCTTTTCCGCAATAATTGTTTGATTTTTCCACTGTATCGTTGACCCATTTTTTTTTATTTCAAAGGACAAAAATCAACAACAAAACGCGGTTCCATGTTGTGTAGTCCGACGTTGCATCCATCCTCACATGCAAGTTGATAGTTTTATTTTTCGCTGAAATTCGGGTGGTCCAGGAAAGGTGCGCTGTTTCAACCAGGAAATAATTTAGTCTCCACAAGCGTGCATGCTCAAAGTAGTTGTTAGGTAAAAGCAGCAAGGCAGTAGCAACAAAAACAACAACAACAGCAACAATGCACCAGCATCATCGAATAGTTTTCTTGCCCTGGCGATGAGGAGGCAGATAATGAGAGTCATCGAGCGAGGCCAAAGGCTAATGCTTGGGGAAGTGGTTAGCTGAGTGCTGAAACTGCGGGTAAGGTGGAATTGTATTCAATCTATTTTGCATGTAGCCACGTTCCGTTGTTGGCGAAATCTCTCGTGACCGGGATGCTGTATATGTGCTACTAGACAGGACTGTGTCTGTGTGAGTTTCTGTATTTGCGAGTGGAGATGTTTTGTAATTACTGCATTAATTAAGTGGAAGTCTTAAGAGCGATAATTCTAATAAAAGGTCGAGCGTGTGGTAGAGAAACGAGCAAACATTCCTCATTCTGTGCTCGTTTGGTGCCAGTTGCTATTGCTGATAGAGGATAGATTGTGGATGCGGTTGTTGCAATAACAAACACGATAATTAAATTTTTGAAATAATTCTCTACTCGGTGAAATGCTCCGCACTAGCCTTGAGAGTTGGTAACCACAAATTCGTTGCATAAACTCGAAGTCAATTAAGCCGGATCACTGCTCTACTGCAGTGTTTCATATATCTTCGAAAGTATAACTAGCAGCACTTTATTTTAAATTGATCCAAGATAAGATTGCCGTATTCCATGAACGTTGTGCAGAGCATCCGCAAGCACGATTAATGGGCTCTTGATCTGTTGTTCCACATTTTGGTGAATATATCTTCACAATCAATATATTCGTAGCATTCCAAGCATTTCTTGAAAATTCTACGGAAGGAGTACATTTACACAAAAAAGTCATTCATTCACAATCAGACCTTAACCGATCTTTGGTGGCATACATTATCGAAATCGAGTGCTTCCGTACCGAACGAAGAAACGCGAGAGAACGCGTACATTCTCATGAATAATGGATCGCTTGATTCAGCGAAAGGAAGCTAGATTCCCTATCATAAATCTCTGATATGAATTTCTTTCCTCCATGACGCATGACTCGCTGTTAGCGGACAAAGCAAACGGAGGGAAATCTTACAGAGAAAATGGTTTCACGAATTTTGCTGCCTTGCGATACGATAAAACATTCCTGCAGGCATTCGCAATATTACTAATTTGACACGTAATTTCAGCCTGAAAACAACCCATTTTCTTATCGTTCCCCCAGAATGCGACCCTTTTGACTCATAGAATCACGTGCCATCATTGCTTTCTTGCTCTAGAAAACTCATCCCACACTCACCAATAAATTCCGGTAAAATTTGATCAGTAAAAACAATAATTCAATTTAAGGAAGATTTACGCTCCCACAGGAGTGGTGCAATTCCTCAAGATTCGTTCCAAAACGAAAGCATAAATTCGGAAAACTCGTATAATCTCACGTTTGCTCAGCAATTGAACCAACTTTGGAATGGTAGCCAACTCCCAAGCGGATTAAAATATGAGCCAAAATTTATTACAGTCATGGCGCCCTCAAACCCCGACCAACATACATGTATGTAGGCTAGTCTTGGAAGTTGTTGAATTTTGTTCCGGTCCTGCAGACTGGCTGCTGCCTTTGCGTTTTCGGGATTTATTGTCTAATATTGCTTCCCTTATTTATACAATCGATGGTCATTGATAATGAACTGTTGGAAAGAGCGCCTGCACAAGGAGCATGGCCAAAGTACTCTCAGCCAGAAGGTCCTCGCCAATGCCGAAACTCATGCACACCATTGCGACAAGGGAAACAGTGCGACTTCAGTACAGATAATTTCGCCTTCGGTTTTAGATTCTAAATTGCACGCATATGGTCAATAAATTTTTGAACAAAATTGAGACCGAAACATTCCGGGCTACACATTCGATACGAGTCTGGGTTGGTGCTCTTCTCTGTCCTTTCAAGCGATCTGTGCGAGCTCTTGCCAATAGCATGTATGCTCTGGAGCCGAGGGGAAAAAATTGAATGTGAATAAATTTGCAATTGAAAGTTCGCCAGGCTAAAGCAAAAGTCCGGAGCAAATTTCATTTATTAGTCGTCCAGTGTCGTGTAAGGGTTAGAAGCGAACCATCTGCTTACCCTGTTCTCCGAGTAATACTGCACATATTGGCAAAGGGGGAGGCTCTAATCTTTATTTAAAATTCATTGGCACTTAATAGCCATTTATCAAAAGCCATATTTGACCACTGATCCCGTACTGTCATCAGTTCAAATCGAAGGATTTTATCCGTCGCAAATGTGTCTAATTTATATGCGAATCTCTTTTGATCGACCTCTAAATTTCAAGACAAAAGATGGATCGAAAGAAAGATCGAAATAAGCTACTGCACCCGAAGAACTGGAATCAATAAAATTACTCTTCTGTAATTTAAATTGTGCGCAGAAAACACTGCACTCGTCCACCACAAAAGGTGGCCGTACGACTCGAGGAAGAGTTAATGTGCGACCATATTTTTTGACCCTCTATCTCATGTTCTGCCCGTCTCGCTTACTCCTCTCGTGCAACATACGTTCACAACAGTCCAGCATCATTCTGTTTTCCAATTCGCTGAATCGCCGGTCGCGATCGGTGCATGTTTTTTTTTGCTCTCCGTGTTTCGCCTCAGCTTGTTATGGCAAGATCGAAAACATGGCATGGAAAGAAGCATAGCATCTCATAAAAGGAACGAAAAAGTTGTCGTTGTACGTTTTCTTTGTACACTTCTTGGCCTTCCTGGCGATTTTACTCTTTCTTTACCACACTGAACTGGCTTTTGTGGGCCGTCTTTGCTATGCTCTTTTTTGATTTAAAAGTTCATACTCAAAATAGATCTCGGCACATCATTAAGAAATATGATTTTGTAAGTTTATGGCGTTCCCATTTGCTCATTCTTCAGGCAAGAATTTATTTTTCCTTGCATTTGAATGCTCATTCGAACAGGGTTCTGGTTTCACGAACTGCACATTCAGAAACAGCAGAAATATTATAGGTGGTGTTTAATATTTTGCTTGACTTTATTCATTTACGATCAATTTTTTAAATTCATTTTGCATTTTTTTATTTAAATTGTATAGAACTCTTCCAAGCAGAAGGACTGTATAAAATACGCTACTATTCATATATATTCTTCAGTATTAAAACAACTAAGTGACAATATGATCAAAATTAAACATTGAATAAAAAAAAAACAGTTTTGAGATCAGGTCATTCAATTCAATCCTGCAGATAAGTTTATAAAAACTAACCATAAAAATGATGTCAGCAAGACTGGCAGACAGGAGTTTAAACTAAACTGGGTCTATTGTATGGCAAAACTGAACCCATCACGTGAGTCTTCCGCGTAGCATAATTTCTAGATTGCACATACCTGTCATTTACATACCTGCTTTTTAAAAAAGGCACAAATGTGTTATACTTTTATTTGGTCGATGATAATGTGCAACCATGTATGTACAAATGCAGCGAGTTGAAACGAACGGAAAAAGGCTCAAGAATACCGACACGGACGCAAAGACGAAAAGACGATGGTAGTGGAAGACTAAATCGCGCTTGCATGCAATCTCTCCCGCTGCAATCAAGCAGTCCCTTCCCACGTGATTGTCGCTGCCTGTTCTCCAGACTTTTACCGCCGCCACCACCACCGGTGGAAAAGTCAATGGAGAATGAACCCCCGTTGCATGCTTTCGTAGACGTATGCAATGACACTCACACTTTCGAGACGTTGAGGTTTCTTTTATCCACACATAGGATTGCGCGAGTTCAAGTTTTCCTGGTTTCTCTCTCTCAAACCCTGGCACTGTCGATGTTCTTCTTGTTATTGTTGTTGGTTATTCAGCGTAAGATGGAAACAGGGGAACTGCGGAGGTTTTAAACCTGAAACAATTGTTTGTCAACGAAAGGCCATAAATTCCAATTGTATATCCGCTGCCGCCACCGTCACGCCGCATCGTGTCGCCACACCGCTGCTTCTCTTTTCACGGATCATGCATGTCACGACAACGACGGTGGTGGTAGCGAAGCATTCCTTTCCTGGTCCGTATGTACTGTTTGTGTGGTTATGTGTATGTATGTGTGTCGATCTTTCAATCATAGCGGAAAACTTCGCGTTGCATAAACCTGGAACAGCTTGATGGAAAATGTGTAGTTTTTATTTCGAGCTGGACTAATTTCTCATAACAAAATTTCCCTGAACTAAACGAAACCACTCCCCGAAATGCATTAAAAAAATCTTTACAGGACGATATTGAGCCTCTCTCATCCCTAAGCGTTGCCACTGAAGGATGATATTGGGAATGCATTACCTTATGATTGAAAATTGTATCTGATTTCATCACAGTATCAACAATCTAAGAAATTAACTGATAATATTACAGATTAACCCTAAAAATAATAACAATAATTTTAAACTCCTTTTCGGTACCTGCAATTGTGTTCTCATCTATAAGAGTTTCTACCGTTGAATAGACAACCAACCAAAATTAAATCATATAAATTTGCTTCATAAATAGCCTCAACCAGATTGTTATAAGTGGATTGCAAGGAAAGTATTATTGTAGTCCCTTTTTTTAGTAAAACAGTAAATTTGTACAAAACATTTATCATTAGTTAGGCAGCGTTCTGAAGTAGGTTGAGAGTTTAATACAGCTAGGAGTGATTATGGCTTGATATGTCAGTCAGTTATTCTATTTTAGAGTACCGAAACTCCCCCCTCTACTCCTAAAAGTATTGTCTGCTTGTCTGCTTGTAGGCTCAGATAAATAATTCGATTCGTCAAATACGTCCAAAGTAGCCGCTAGGTAGAAAGTTGAGCACTTTTCAAGCCATTGCATATATTTTGAGGCGCAATTATGTCATCATATTATCATCATCAGGCGATATTTAATTCATTTGTTATTTTACAAAAGTGAGCGCTGGAACTGTCAGAAACATGTTGGCATTGGAATGCTTCATTGTATAAATAAATACCTATTTGTTTATAGTAATATTAATATTACTTAATAGAAGAAATTGAATATTATTCGTTTTCACTACTTCTTATGTATATGTTTTACAACTATTTCTGTAGCACAGAGCTTCATCTTGGATTCATACTAGATTTCCGTTTCATGGTCTTATCAAGGAGAAAGCATGTTCTCTAGATTCTTTGATTGATCAGAGTATTCAGAGCCATAAATGCTTCGTTCGGCTTTTGAAATAAATTAATGAAATTTTTTGGTTCCCGTAATTGTATAAACATTATTTCTGTCTGTTTCTGTCATAATATTTCAACGTCTGTGTAGTTTTCTTCGCTGCATATATTACCCAGACTTTTCAACATTGCTGCTATACAACTTGAGTTGTCTCCTAGTGTCTGGTTTTTTTGTTAGGTCGTAGAACCACTGCGTCCACCGAGTAGAACTTTTATGGTATACCCCTGTTTACTATTCGCATCTTATAGGTTGACCACCATTTGTCAAGTGAACAGCCTTAGAAATCATCTCCTCTTAGTTAGGCATAATTTAGCTTATAAAACCCGCCCCCTCTCCAGGATTCACAGTCCAAATTTCTTTAGGTTGCATTTAGCCACTGCAAAGAAATTCGCGCTTTATGAAGCATCGCAACTGCAGAGCAGATGTTCCAACGTTTTGCGTTCTATGTTACAGCAGGACAGATATCATTCTAAACCTGACCAATGTTATTTAAATGATATTTACTCGGACAGTGTTCGGTTACTAGGCCAGTATAGGTGCAAATAACTCTCGCATTGAGCTCCAAGAGCTTTTTTTTCTTTATTTGAGAGATTGTCAGCTTTTTACTTTTTGTGACAGTTGAATTTATAAACCTCTTCGATTGAACACACTTTCTGGTGACCAACTGGGTAGTCATCACCCTTTGTTTAGCCCAAGATTTTAGTTCCATTTGTATGGCGCAGTATGATAAACCGAAGAATCGTTCTGGGCCAATAAACTATGCATTTGAACCAACATTAGCAAGCTCGTCTACCCTTTCATTACTTTCAATGCCACAGTGTTCCTGAACGCAGAATACATTTACGGAGATCTCTTGGTATACCCTTTGTAGTGGAAGAATGCATTCCCAGACAAGTTTGGATGTGCATTTATAATTACTCAGCGCTTAGAGTGCCGCAAGGCTGTCTTTATTTCCTCTTCAGACAAACGCGAATGCTTTTTATTATTGCAAAAATCTTCGCTTGGAACACTGTTGAATAATTTCCCTCCTAGTCATAAAATTGTTTTGCGTTTTCCTGCAGTCTTTGTAATACTTCTCGACTCAAATATGACCAAAACAGAGCAATTAACCAATCTTTTTATAACATCGTTTATTTCGCATAAGAAGGTTTTAAAGATGCATTGCACAACATGCTTTTAACATGACGATGTCTCATCTAGGTAGTTTATATCATTACAATAACCAATAGGTTATAATCAAGTTATTAAAAAGTTATTAAAAAGCAGAAATGCATGAACACAACAATTCAATCCAACAAGTGTCAAACTAGCAGATGTAAACACCGATCGGATTTGACAGTAATATTTGTTATAAGTATAATGGATTTGTTTATGAACTACCATTATTTTTTGTAAATTTTTCGTATCGATTAAAAAGCAGATCTACCTTAGCAAGATATCTTCTAAATAAACGGTTACAGTATTTGTCTAACAACAAGAAAAAAACCAATATTTTTTTATTTGAACTATAGCATGTAACAAGAATCACCATCAGCAGTTGATTCATTGAGACGGTTTTACAAAAAAGGCAATTTTTTCTAAAATTTCGGTCATTTTATTTCACTAAGAAGATGCTCTAATATGGTTATTATTATGTTATGAGAACTAACTCAAATTATTTGCAATCGAACATCATGAGTATGTTATTAGACTGCTCTCAAGATGTATTTTGGACTCAATTTCAACTTCACGCCATAGCTATGGAGAAAATTACAGTGCCGGTTGAAACTATGACTACAATTATCACTAAAAATTTCGAAAGCTGCGTTTTATTTTATCGATGATTAAGATGATACACTTTGAATAAGAAAGAAAGTTGCTCGCAAATTTATACATTTTTTTATGTTTTGAAAATACTCATAATCGACAGTGTAGACCATGTATCTTAATCCACTATGATGATTTTTGATGAGCAATTAAGCATTAACAATCTTTAGATTCCTGATATTTATTAAATTATCGATTTGGCCAAAAATGGTTGTCATTTTTTAACTATGAGTTGTGCATATTCTCCTCATAAACAAAAATATTTTTCACAATTACAACAATCTTAAGCATCTTTGTTATCTTCTGTTCGTTTGACATTTCTCAAAGTAGCATGTCGTGTTCATGTGTTTCTGCAATTGTTATTACTTTGGATTTACTTGATTATAACCAATATGTTATTATGATGCTAGAAACTACCAAGATAAGACATCATCATGTTGAAAACATGCTATTCAAAGTATCGTGAAAACGTATTAGTAATCCTAATTCTGTTTCTAAAAACATCTTTTGTGACCTTAAAGATGTCTCAAATAGATCGATTTCTTGCTCCATTTTGGTCATATAAGATGCCAGAAATAAGTTATGTGTACTTGAAAAATACATGGGATCATTTCTTAAACATGAATTTTTGAACATTACTTGTTATGTTACTTGGGGAATCATTACAAAAATTTCACCATCAATATAACAAAACATCCCAAACAATCTTCTGTCAAAACATGTGAGTATCTGCATTAAAGAGTGCTGTTAAAAAAAGCAAGGCATCCAGATTTTAAGTGAACGAAGCATTCTTCGGGCAAAAATAGGAATTTTAAAACCATCACTATCGTAAAAATTTCATCACTGAACAAAAAAAAAATGTGGGGGAATGCTTTTTCAGATAATATTTCCATCGTAACTTTTAGCTAATTTTCATATAATTCGGGATAAAAATTGTTCAACGATGCTACATTCTTGAATTACGAGTTTTTGAAATGAGCGACGCCCGGGAAAATCGGAAATTTTCAATTGTAAGGCTTGATAAACTTTTACAATTGTTATTCATAGAAATTTAAAATTATCAAAAAATTCAACGAAACAAGAGAGTTTTAGCACAATTACACAATTACACGTTTTAAACTATAATTCCAATACGACCACTTTGGATATGTTTACATAGCAAGCCAAAACAGCCGTTGATAAGCCCGCTATTTGATTCTGATTAGTGTAGCATTTCTGTCTATAAATTAAACGATAGATATTTTTTCTCTACACAGACAAAAATATTGAATTTTAACAGATTCGTAAAAGTTTCCCTCGTTTAATTTAAAGTAAGAGCAACTTAATTATTTGCAATCTTTCATACAACATAGAAAATAGAGCAATCTTTCTTACAACAGACCTGATTCCAGCGATATCTTGCTTAAATGTAGACGGAAGATCTCATCAGTTTATGCCAGATCTAGCAATCCCTTTATGTGCATTTCATACCGAAATTTTTTTGATGTTTCTTTCAAACAGAGTATTAAGAGGCCTTCTAAACAAGGTGGTAAGATTCATTTTTATACTTTTTTTTCATTGAAATCAAACCAACACGCAGTGTTTCATATTATTGTCCATGTGATCATTGTGACAAAGTTGGGTATACCTTAAAATAAAGTACATTCTTGTGGTTTTTCATTGGACGCCTAACAAACCACACTGAATATTGATTCAATATAAATTCTTCCTCACTGATACACTTTCCTTGCAGAAACATAGAAGAGAATTATGTTTATGGTAACAACGTATTAGCCTTTCTCTTTCAAAACACAGCTTGAAGGCGGCCAGACAAGCAAGAAAAAATTGCATATGATAGCGGTCTTCTCTTACATACTGTGCGTACGCTCATTATTGTGTTTAAATATTTCTGTAATAAAAAAAATTGAAATGGATAGGCATAATGTCATTAACATTTCTAACAACTAAGTCATTTAAAAAAACCCTTAGGCTTTTTTAGACAGACCTACTTGTATGGCATAGTATGCTTAATAAATCATAATTGCAGCTTTTCGCAGTCTTTAAGGTCACATCTCAAACAAAAGAAGCAATTTTGACCTTGTACACTAAAAAACGAAAATTTCCTTAAGCACTCCGTTAGAACATACCAGAAGTGACCTTCTTTATTTTTTTTTTCACGCTGCTTGTAATCTGAAGGATAGTCGATTCTGAAGTATATCGTCTATCATAAACCGATCGTTTTGCGAGTGGCTCGTTTTCAGCAGGGTTCGGTATTTTTTACAGACTTTCTCATTTGACGCTAGGTAGGCATCAACCAACAGGCTGGAATACCATCGCACACGTTATTCCTTACTCGCATACAACATGCACAAACAAACCCAAACCCTCACACTTTGTCTCCACGCTAGACTACGGCGACCATAATTTAGCATTTAAAAAGGATATACGACTAAACTGCAATGCATATAAATTTTATGGTGTTTTTTACGCTTCTCCCTGTTTTGGTTTTGTGGCCTGGCGAAATGTGTGTATGTGTTTTTGCAAGCTAGAAAAAAAAACTGCAGACAAAAAACAGCCAAGTAATTCTTATGTTTTCTCCTTCTGGTGTCCTTGCTTCTTTCCCAGCCAAATGAACGGTTTATTCTGTCTGTTACGTAAGATCGCATCGATACGGGATGGAAGAGGAGAAAATGAAAAACTTTCTAATTTCACCAATAAATCATATTTTTCTGCATTTATCCCGAATTCGCTCTCCCTCCCTGAGGATACTGCATCATGATGTGGCAACTTTCACCGATCTATGCTTTGAAGGTATTCTGAGTTTTAGTTCGAAGGTATCATTAGACTTACAACTCAGTTGGTTGAAGCTGTTCTGACCTGAAGCATCATTTTGCCAGTGATTTAAAACCAACATGAATTCAACAAATTCACCCGTACGTCCTATTATAGAGCTTCGGAAAGTAGTGTAAATTGAAAGTTATAATCAGTTAGTGCAGTCTGTATTTTTCATAAAGTTCTCTTCTAGCTTAATTTATTACGATGTACCCACTGCGCAACCTATTTGGTCGAGAACACAACCAATTGCTGGCACCTGAAAGGGTACGTTGCATAATATTTTAATAATATAATTTATAACTCAATATGGGCTAATGTGATAACAAACGCATTAAAACAGTTTTATTAATTGCACTCATTTTTCGGAGGCTCGGATTGTCCATAGCCGGCAGTCACCTGGCAGCAGCTTAACTCATGAATTGCGGTTGTGCTGGGGGAAGTCCCTCTTACCATGGAATAATCGTTCATTTTTTCTCCGGTGTGCGCGCCTCGATGTATCCGATGCTCCCGAGGGTTCAATATATTTCGGATGCCCTCTGACACAGCACTTGCAACTTTTCAACCTTTTGTATGCGAAAGAGCGTCCATGTGTGGGAGAAAGTGTTTGGGAACCGGAGAGAGGTAGTGGGGGTGATAAATTTCATGACTCCCTTGCACCCGCAGGCTTACTTGTACGACCCGTGTACGTCAGTGGGTGGGCGTTGGGAGCCTCCCAAAGAACGCAACTATAGCCTTCTAGTGCCTCCACGGTGGGTGGTAAACAATGCTATCCTCCCCTCGGATGCTGCCGTTGATACATAAATACAAACACTGATAAACTCGAAATGGTTTCATAAATTATACGGCCTCGGGTTTTTCATTCAACGTGTACCATCGCAGGATTCAAGCCTTGGGATAAATACGACGGCATCAGCCCTCCAATCAATGTGTGACTGGGTGTGTGTGAGTAGGTAAGGTTGTATTGTGCTCTCATACTCCAACAGATAAACCGAGAGAAGCCCAGGACGACCGACTAGGAGATAAACGTGTGCTCTACATTCTCACATCCATGCGGCCAGCGGAGACGCATGGCTAGAGATTTATCTCTCTAACAAAATCAAGGGACATAAATTTGAACAGTATCTAATTTTAAATAAATCGCCATCGACACTGTCACTCCAGTGGGAATAGAGGATACTTTTTTCCACCTAATGAACGATCGATCACCAGACTCACAAAGGACAGACAAATTGAACGTATTTAGCTAGTTAGTGATGGAGACGCATGGTTCGTCGCTGGGTAATACTAAGTTGTATATGTTGATAAATAGTTGTAAGGTTTCGATTTTATTAATTAACAATCGCTATCAATATAAATTTCTCCTTCTTTTTCAGGTAAGTAATTGCATCTTCATTCTAATCGTAAGTAAACAAATAATGAGAATTTACGACCACTACCAAAGATGCCTTTACAACAGCACTTATAAATAATTCATTCACCACAAGAGTTTACCCACTACCTTTGCAATCGATCCCTTAGGAAGTGCAATCCACAAAAGCCGAAGAAGTGTTTCATAAATTGAATTGCATGCAAATCGAGTAACGCTGGCAAAACAGAAGCTTTTTTGCCCCTTTTTCCCTTTCTCTCATGTCCAACTGCTACCTCACCGCGTTCAATTGTTCTGTTGATTGCAGATAATAATGAAAATGGATCAGAACGAAAGCAGTCCAAGAAAAAAAAATAGCAGGAAATCTGTTAAACTTCCCTCGCCAATTGAAGTTAGTGCTTTTGGTGGATAAGCAAATAAAAAAATTACCAAGAGAGCAAGCAAAATAAGTTTTTCTGGCGCTTTTATTTTTATTAAAAACGAATACTAGGAAAAGTGCGTCTTTTCCTTCTTCTTTTTCTATCCATACGAGAAAGGGGGAAAGTAGTGGAAGGTGAAATTCCCATATATTTCCTTGTTTTAACAATCCGTTGACTTTATACGGCTGTGCGGTCTTTTGGTTTGTTTTCTTTTTTATTCCTCAGAAAGACAAACAAATAAAGTTAAACGCTGGGAATGGGTAGTAAGTAAAACGATCTACAAAGGTTGCAAAAAATAGGAAACTCTTCCCACCTTCTTTGGAGCACTAGTCACGAGCTCAACCAAGAGTGGGAGTGTGCATATGCCGTTGGTGAGCATGGAGAGTAAATATTTTTATGCTAATATTATGATTTTATGTTCTATACACATATCGAAGGTTTCTTTTCATCCACTGTCGACTTTTCAGCAGCTGGAGACTTAAACGAAGCATAGCTAAGTTCCACAAGCGTCTGTCGTTTGACCTGTGTAAGGAGAGATGATAATATCCTCTGCTGATGTATGCACGAACTTGTGAGCTGCGATGTACAAGTCGCAGTCGAAGCGAAATAAAATACAATTTTGTGGAATATATGTAGTATTTATTTAAATTTTCCCGATAAAACTTTTTCAGTGCAAACGCTCACTGATCCATGTGCTGGATGCGGAAATAATGTTTTTCTGTTCAATCTTCTTGGGTCTTTGCAGAATTTGAATGAATGCTTCGTTCGCATTAGCTCTCCATGCAGTGCTGGATGATTGTCATACGGAAAGTATGAGAGGGCATCAAATGCGACCCTGATAACAACGTTGCTCATTTAAATTTATGATCTGCAAATATGGCTTACTATTTTGATACTGACTTATATCAGTTTCTTCCCTGGACTAACGAATTTGGTGTAAATTGTTCACGAAAGAGCACAGTTCAGGTACAGGTTTGAAAATGCAGCATCCTTTCAACCACCGAAAACGCGAGAGCAAGTAGTGGTTTCCTTCTTTTTCTGATTTATCGCTTGACCTCAATCTGGGCATTCAATTTGGAACATCAGAAAAACATCGTCGGCTGAGGTTGCCGCATCCTCAGATTTAAAGCAAAAGGAATACAGAATTCCATTGCGAATGAGTGTGAGAGATAATTCATGGACCTTTCCGTACCGACGTTCAGTCCGGTTTGTGTATGTGTCCGATAACAAAACCAATGGAACCAACTTTTTCCTCCCTAGATTTACTTTATTCTCTACCACAAACCGGAGGAAACGAGATGAATCTCAATTCGATTGTTTTTCCTGTGAGTGTGACCACAGCGATTGACCTTTTTATCGGATGGTTTGTTGTTGTTCTGCGTACCTTCGATTCAAAACTAGCTCCCCAACATGCACTGGAAGATTGGGCTCTTGGGTTGGAGTGATGAAAAATGACCACAAAGAGAGAAGATGAAAAATTAAGTTGAAAATTCATTTAGGTTTTGCTCCTGAAACTTGTTTGTTCGAATGAAGAATCCTAGCTTGGTCCACCGTTCTTGCAACACCAGCAGCGGCCATAACAATAACATTATCATAAAATTTATCATCCCAATGGCTGCAACATTCTTAAAATGTATTTTTAATTGAAATTTTATACCTTTTTTACAAACACACGCCACACCATTGCACTCGTGCTGCTTCTGATTTCAAGACTTTTTTTTCCATTTATGTTGAAAATGATTAAGCCTACCACAGTAGGATGAAGAGTGAGGACCGAGCGTAAAACAAACGAAAGCGCGGAACTCCTATAAAGCTTATTTATTATTTTCGCTCCTACGTCCAACCAGTTAGCGAATGCTGCTTGGAACGCCGTTATCTTCATGTTTTTTTTTAAATTTCAAGCGATGTTCTTATTTTTGGAGGGAATCAGCAAACACAGACTTCGATGCCATTATTGTGTACAAGCTGTGGTCAAGCTGTGTGCACATTTTTTTCCCGATGGCATATGATTGAACATGATTTATCATCGATTGAAAAACGTTAGGAAATCCACTAAACGTTTACAAATAAATCACCTGCTATTGATTTTTAAGAAGATTCAAAATTAAATTTAACAAAATTGAAAGTGTATGTGCACTGAAAATACAATTTCGTTTATGTTACGAAATCGAAGATAGGATTAATGGTTCTTTTCTTTGTTTTCTGCAACGTAACTGATTTGTACTTTTTTGTACTTTTATTTTGTTACCAATATAAAAGAAACATGTGTGGATGACTGACAGATCTGCTCTACCGACTCAAAATGTAATTTAAAAAAAAAAGCGCAATCGCGAGGAGTTGTTGAGCGTTTATTTTTAGTAAGTCAGACTTGGGGTTCGATCCTGTATTTTTGGGAAAAGCTGTTGGTTGATCTCACTAGGCCATGGTGACTCGTGAGAAGTTACTTGATTAGTGAGTATGAAGTTCTAACGAAATTTATTTCGTGCATTGATGATGATGATGAGATACTACCATCTATTGCAGCAAGGTAACTTTCCATAGCAGTGAAATAATCTTAAAAACGATTTGATCAGGATTCTATTGTTGTTTGTGATCTTCAAGCTCCTGTATGAAGGGCCAAAAACGTTTGGACGGGCCCGTAAGCAGAGACACTTACGCGAAACCCGCGAATTTAGGGAAGAGAATCTCCTCCCAAAAGCAAATTCACACACACAGCATTAGAGTCGAGCCCTCGATTGACAGAATAAACCCAATAGATGGGGTTGAAGAGCCCGCCCTCGTCCCGCGAAATGTTAACAATAGGGAAGAGGCAGTCCCATGCTCCTTTTCCAAATCGTTTCACTTGGGTGCCCTGATGGTCCCTCCCTTTTCCCGTTGTATATTATGTCGATATGATGATATTCAGTATTTTTTGTAGTGGTCATTTGATTGCTTACTTTGTGTTCGAAAAATTTTCTGGAAGTAAAATTGGTTAGGGTTTATACCGTTCTTTATGGCTCTGTGTTGTCTGTGTTGTATCATCAGTTACTGCATTTGAAGAGTTGACTTTAGGATGACCATATGATATTGCTCGTGATCATAGGATAGGGAAGAGAACACAAAGGAAAAAGGATTAGTGATTGGTAACACGCTATGCGCATGTGAGATTTTCATGGTGATATTCTCACAACGGCCGTTCAGAATGGTTCGACGGATACATATGAGAGATTATTCCCGTTGAGTTTTCGCTCGTTTCCTCAATTCCATCATGTTTGGTTATAGAATACAAGAAACGTTTTACAACGTGCTTCATTTGGGATAACAGGGCAACAGGGATAGCAGGGCAATGATCCCCCATCGCATCTTCAAGTGATCATTACAGGCTGTCCATTTGGTTCAGGCACTTTTGAACGTTGATGATGCAGCTGATTCACACATGAAATTTGCCGCGACCGACTCGATAGAACGCGCCCATACCCCTTTCTGAACCGAAGGGCAGGGAACGAATTTCATTTCGTGCATTGCACAAAAAGGTGTTACATTTCACCAGATCATAAGCAACAAGAATCTTTGATAAAATTTATGATATATTTTTGTACAAAATTCATTATACGAAACGAGTGAAAGCTAATTTACGAAAATAAATTTTCAGTGTAGGAAACGTTAGTTTTTAAAATTCTATCTTCATTGCGGCTACCTCTAGTGGGTTTGATTTAAATCTTCATAAACTTTTTTTTTAATAAAATATTGTATAATATTTTTTCAAGACACTCAAAACTACAATGGGGCTTTTAAAATTGGGACCGTCTATTGTTAGTGAAATAATGTTCATAATTAAAACGTTTTTATAATACAATTGGACCTTTTTTGATCTAGTGCTTTGGACCATAGCTAGCGTCAAATATCAGAGCATGAATTCATTCCATCAATGGATAAAAACACACTTATTTGTTGTGTGATTTTTCTCTATGAAAAAAATGCAACATTGGGTTTGGGAAAAATCTAACACATCAATTTGCATTGAACAATTCAGCGTGTTCTGGTATTAGTTGATTAGTGTGAGATTGTAGTTCGATGTGATACATAATATAAAAAAAATATCATTGAGAGTTAACATCGAGAATCGAAATGTGGCCGATGTGGTTACTACTCGGACATAATAACAAGTTGAGGATAGCTGGATAAAAGCCCTTTGGCAACTTGCTGACTGCCGAGGGACTTTGCGATATAGCGATAATGACAAGTGAATACGTTTTCTTTCAGGGCATCGTTTATTTCATGAAACGATTTGTGCATCATGATGAGCAAACTTGCTGTTTCCGAATCAAACAGGTTTCTCGCAAAAATTTCCATATTAGCGTGGTACATTTTTTAACGATATTGTCATAGTTTGGGTCTCTGTAGTATTTACAAGCTCAATTATATTGTTTGTTATTCATAGTTTTGAGATTTTCATGTATGTTATGCTAGTTATATATAATCTCGCATAAAAAATTGTGTCAGATATGATTTTTTTTTAAATCTTGATTAATGCAATAATAGATTTATAAGACATTAGATGATTTCACATATATGTATATAAATATATAAATCATGTTTTTAATAAGTATCTATGCTAGTATTTTTACCATTACTATAACAAAAGAGGAAGAATACATTGGCACATTTCAAAATCAATTTCATAATTTTCTGTTTGTAAGTCAATCTGACGATTTATTCCTATTAACATAAATAGTAGGGTAGATTTACCAATTGTGGTTAAACAATCCTATTATGGAATTCCATAGATCGTAACTGGAAAACTTCATAATAAGAAAGCACAGCAATAACTGAAACATTTACCCCATACTGTTTTGTATAAGTTATAATTTTTGAGATATTCAAACCTAATGTACAAAGGTCGTTTTATGTGTTTCCTTCATTGGAAATTATTTGTGGGGTTGTATAATTCCGAATTATAACCCCATTACAATTCCATACCTCAAAAAACACATTCGCTTGTTAATCGATTTTCGAAACAAAACAAAGGTTCATTATTGCTCACCGAAGATGTCTTCATCGTGGGATCGATCACTCATTCTTGAAGTGGTTCGTGGTGAATTGAGTTGATTTGTGGTTACAACTTTTCAAATGATGTTGTGAAGTCCGGAAACGGAGTTAAAATTGGTTTCTTTTCTTCAACCCTCCCGTTTGACGTTCAACACCGCTAATAATGACCATCAGCGAAATAGCAGGAATTGATTTCTTTTTCTCAACGAACGGTTCCAGGGCAGCTACTTTTGTTTCTTGATGATTGAGGAGAATAATTGAGGTGTAGTACAGACAGAAACTGCTTGTTCAATTTTGGGCTACGATTGGAAAGCTCTTGAAAATAACACGTTAGCGAAAATCGTTGTAATAACAACCGGCCAGTCGCTGATGATGTCGATGATGATGATGAGGTTGCACCATTTTTTCTGTTCCCGTTTCACGCCTGAAGGCAAAACTGCTTTTTTCGGTCATAAGCATACACGTTTACTTGGCGCTGCTTGATAATCACACAATATAAAAGTGCACTCGCGTACCAATCAACTACCGCACCCATTGCCTCATACCTTCCTCGTTCAGTTCAACCAGATCGCAATTGTGTTCATGTCCTACAATGAGCACACACATATGTACAAACAACACAATTCGACGATGAAGACAGAGAGGATATCTCAGTGCTGCAATAATCATTCTCTCATCTTTTTATCAGAATTTAAATTATTTAAATCAACCCTTTATAATGGCGGCCCTCGCGCAGACAGTCCCGAACTCATATGATGAAAAATGCCTTTGCCACCACTTGAGCAGTCAGGTGAAAGAGAGGGGGTTCAGATGAAAAATGTGGTACAAAAAGTGAAGAAAAATAAAATCATTGTTTGTGGTCATTATTTTTTATTCGCTTCTTCTCCAAACCTGATCGATGATTTTGTACGAAGATGCAACGGGCAACGGGTCAATGCAAGAGCATAATTTAAGGCTCACATCATCGTTCGTATATAGGTGGTGGTTAAGTGTTCCTTCTCTCCTCACCCAGAACACGTTGTCCATCAATATGCAGAGACCTCGAAGTCAACAGAAGGGATGGCAGCAAAAAAGGATTTCATTTTAATTTCAAGTCTTGTCTCTGCTTCCTTTGCGAAACGAACGAAATTCCTTGTCGGACTTGTTTTTTTTGCCTGTCTCCTGGCCTGCCTGTTTTCATCCACATCCAGTTGTTTTCATTACAAGTGCAGCTGAGTAATTTGAGTAAGCTTTTACAGTCAAGTTTAATTTTCTTTTAAAGTTGAATTAAATTAAATGTAATTACGGGCCCCTCATGGTTTCTCGACCGGCGGCAGCGACAAGCGTTGCTGCGTGATATGGTCAAATCGTTTTCATCGATTTTCCTTCGTCGCTCTGGAAAGCATTTACGTACGTATCATTAATTTTAATTTTCCTTCAATAAACTGGATCTCGAAAACATTCTTTACGTCTCTTGAGATGCTTGTTTGATTGATGTATCGCCATCACCATCCGTTTTCCTTCTGGGGTTTCGTTGTGATTTTAAATGGGATACTGCAATGTGCAGTCCAAGTGCTTCTTGATGATGTGACAATGGTCTCTACACATCTCACGCAAGCGAAGGCATTCCCTCCGAGGCTTTTGATGGCCCCGAGCAAATGGCCTAAAACCGGTTGCAATAAATATTTCGAAATTTTAGACTTTATGTTTTATCTGCATGTAAGGCCTCCCGTTGGAACCTTAGCTGGATGTGGTGGTGCTCCAAAGGCGTCCTTATTGTACTTCGCAAGAGCCTGTTTTCCACTTGGCAACATCAATTTTCCGCGCTTTCCTGAACTCGGCCGGTTGCTGACCGAAAAAGGACAAGCGTTTTTCCACCGACTATGTTCGCCTTTTGCACACGTATCCGGATTTCACGTGTCGTGTGGCCCCACAATGGCTTTTCCGACCGGTAGGTTAGCAAATGCCGCTGCTACATTTGTGCACGAGAAAAGACCCCAACATCGTGTCTTCTCTTTGTGTACACGATATATCCTTTTAATTTAAAGGGTGTCATCCCATTATTATTTAACAAAAACGTCATATAACATTGCTCCTGTGCTTCCCTCGCTGGCATAACCAGGAGACAAGATGGACCAACATCGGGGATCACGTGCCACTCGCTCTCACTTTGGTGGGTATGTTTAGTCAAATGTTGCGGCATGGAAAATTCACACGAAAGACTGTCCCATAGTGCTTCGAATCACCGTCCCGCATAGAATGCTCCTCTGGACAGTATTCTAAATTGGTTGAGCATAGTGCGACAACAGTGACCAAACGCCGTTATGAGTACGAGGACGACAACTAAGGACGATGAGAACGGTCCAGGGAGATGCAATTTTCCGTACAAACGACCAAAATAGACTGCAGGACAAGCAGAACCAAATAGCAGTAGTGGGGAAAAAAAATGTTGTCGTACCAACTCGGGAACGGGAAGAACAAAGTTTATTACGCTTTTTCCACCGAAAACTAATGCTGCTACGAGAGCAGGACACACACTTTACACTTGCTTTAATTCCTTTCTTTATGTAGTGTACCTTCCGTTATCCTTTCCCGTCGTCCATTGAACGAATGTCCGATGGTTGCGTGCTTCGAAGGTTGGTGTGTAGTGTTCAACTCATTCCGGTGCCATGGGAAATTTATTTATTTGGAATAGATAGAAAATGTCTAAAATTTTATGTGATGTAATTTATTTTAAAGTGACAAATGTTATTCGAAATCAAGCCATTTGTGTTTAGGTAACGTTTTTCAGAGCCAGTGCAAGCGGAAAAGACCCAACTCAACCCTGTCTGACTTGCACGGTGCCAATGGATTTATGACCTCGGTTGAGGATTTATGGTTTATTTTCCAAAAACGACACAACGCGACAGAAAATGGAAAATGCAGCACCGAAACCCATCCGCTACCAAGCGGTGTGTGGGTTGAAAAAACAAACAAGCAAGTGTTTTTCGATGCGGCTTTTGTCCTCCAACCTTTCCGTACTTATCATCTCCCCTTCGCCAAATGCCCTATTCTGAACAGGACCCTTTGCATGTCCTTGCCGGTGCATTGGTAATATAAATATTCGACCAACGGAGTCTCAACCGTCCCGGACACGACAACTATTTCACAGTGGCCGACAGGATAGACGACGACAATTTCGACCGGGTGAAAGAGATTCATAGCAGCTCACTCTAGAGCTGCAATGGTGTCGTTTCCCCGCGTGAATGGTATCGTTTACGCACCAATAATCCTCCATGTTTCTTATCACTTGTGTCGCAGAGCTCCCCTCATCCAAAAAGCTAATTTACCAAACAGATGCCGTTTCCAGAATGATTTACTGCCTCAAAATTAGTCACCATTCCCGCGGTGCACTCAACAAAACAGAAGATCGTATGATTTAATTCGAGGAAATTTAAAAATTTAAAGGCTTTTAATCTACAGCTCCGAACAATGCTTATCTTGCAAGCACGGTTTCGATTTCGTGCCCTACTTTACATCCGTTTTTCATGGATAAATTTATCTAGTTTCACCTTGGGCGAAAAGCATTAAATTTACCATACCATAAATGAGGTGGTGGTCCTTTGAAGAGAAAGATGGCAAACATTCACATCCACCGCTTGTAGTTGGGTCGCAACGAAAATATCGTTTTCCCTGAAGCAAGGATCCACGACGCTATTGAACGCAGGAAAAAGCAAAAATCGTTGATCCTGCCAGTGGAAAGTCTACCCAGTATATATACCAACATTTTATTATTCCCGATACGATTTTTCGCTGACTGTGTGCACGAACCAGAATAGCACGACTGTGCGACAGGATGCTTTATCGGAGTCGCGCTTTGTGCCCTCCGGATGAACTTTGGTTGGAAAAGAGCAGTTGAAAGATACACACACCAGTGCTCAGTCGGTTGAATGGAAAAGAAACAGCCAACAACAGTTTTATCACATCTCGCCGAAGATTTGCAACCGTGTGCCCTTCCTTGTGCTATTGTCGAGGCCGAACCGGAAAATCTACAACCGGGCGACATACATTTTCCGTAAATCCTTAAATTCATCCAATTTCCATTCATAAATATCACCGGTATTTTCGCCACGGGCTTATTTACGGCACCGAAACGGAAGATCTGTGCCTCGGAAAAATGCGTCACCGGAAGGAAAAGCGGACGGAAAATAAGCTTGCACTGTATGTGATCACTCTTGAGAATTATTATCTTTTATACGCTTATTCACACGCTGAAAGCTGCGTCCATGATAGAGTTCTATTTTCTCAAAGACCGTGTGAGACCACCCACCGGTTGTTGAAAATTTCCACCGGGAGCTGGGAGGAAAAGAGCTTATACCAGAAGTCTATAAGAACTAAAACCTCGCTCTCAGATGAGTAATGCCACTATCAACAATAAGTAGTAAAATTGTGTGGAGAGAGGCTCCTATGGTGGCCTTGTTCTGACCCTCCAATCCGAGGGAGCTCAAAACACGCTCGGAGAAAAATCTCAAAATTTATTAGGATTTTTCCACACTTTATTTATAACACATGTACGGGGATGTATGTGCGGCAAAGTGAGAGGAAAAAAATGTTGCAAAAAGCTCGACCGACCCTACGGCTCTACGACTAGAATGCCAGAAGTGACTTTCTTTCGCCATTGCCACTACTGGCAGCGTCACATATGTGTATTCGAATGCTAGCCAGACAACCAAGCGCCACTCTGGCAGGATCTATTGAATTAGGAAAATTTATTCCCACATAGATTTTTCCGCAGAATTTATGCTGACAATTGGTTTAAATTATGAAAAGTATACAATGAAGCGAACACTCTCTAGTAATTTCATTGTGTGTTGTATAATTCACATCCTTTTGTGTGTGAGTCTCGGGTGTCGACCACATTTTTTCTCCTCGTTCGGCTTTCGGATTTAGCTGCAGTAGTTTCGCGTAGCCACAGTTGGAGCTCGCTCGAGTGTGGAATTGCCAGTATAATTTATCTTAAAAATTTCGCTCTGACTTCTGTTCTACTGCATAGAGTTAGCGTTTCCGAAACGATAAAATTTGGGCCATTGCTAGCGAGCTGGTGAGTTTTCCTATCTGGTGAAAGCTGGAAACAAATTTCTTCCTCAGTATGTTTAACAAAACTTAATTATGTTTCACAGAAGAACGATTCACGCGGACATTGTGGCTATGTTGAAATTGTGAAACAATAGCACAGGTTTATCTATACCTTATCTCTGTTCTAACTTACTCCGTGTGTCTGTATGTTCCGCTGGAGTGCAAATACACACATACCCATACACTATTGTTGGATGATCCTAGTATACATCTTAGCAAACACAAAGAAACACGTCAAGATTTACAATGCTCTGTTTCTTTAGCATACCCATCCCAAGGACATTTGTTAGAGAAAAAGATTTCTGTATCGTAATTATTTATAAAACTCAGCCTCCTCTTCGCTCATGTACTTACTATCCAGAAACTGAGAAAGGGGAGTGAATTTGAACATTCCCCAAAATTTTCTAAAGCTAAATCCTCTTTTAATACCAAGGACAAGCTTTTTCAGCACTGCTCCCTGCTTGTCGGCTACCGTCTAACACCAAACGAGTCGAAAACTTTCCTCCAAAGGATTTGGTCTACGTATGAGAGCAAGAAGGATTTTCAGAGCGATTTATGGTTGAGGCTGGTTTTGCTACCCTGTCTGTATGCTACTGCACCCAAGTCAATGCCGGGAGCCAACCCTACAAGCTTTGAAAAGTTGTTCGGGGCTTAAACTCTATTTTAAAGCTCAGCCAAAGTTTGACTTTTGTTCTTGTTTTCCAACCTCCTTCAGCACCCTGATATCAGGATGGGCCACAAATCAAAAGTCATTATGATGCTTGCGTTTCTTGCTTCATGTTTATCTTTGTTCATCTCACCTGGTGCTGGTTTCAGAGAATCCAACACTCCAACATTTGGGAAGTGTAACTGGATGTCATTTTACAAATAAGCATGACTTAGTTACTTCCGGAACTGATTTAATACCATCGTAAAATATGCCTCAGTATTCAATTCATTTAATTCACTGTGTTTTTGATAGTTTCATGACCCGCAAAGTTAATTTGTGCTGTATAGATGTGTAGATGGGACATTTTCGGTTCACTTGATTCTGAATCTATGGAAATGGTTTGTTTGTTTGTTTGTTTGTTTGTGCAGTGGCAACCAGTCGAGACTCCCTAAAGGAAAAGCATGGACAAACTATTCTTGTAATCAAATAAAGTAGAAAAAGTAATAAATCCAGGGGAAATTCCTGAAATAATAATACCATAAATATGCTTCACTCAGGCATCCCTATCATGCGACCCTCGAATTTTCTTCTCACA
This sequence comes from Aedes japonicus, assembly GCA_034211315.2. Classification (NCBI taxonomy): domain Eukaryota; kingdom Metazoa; phylum Arthropoda; class Insecta; order Diptera; family Culicidae; genus Aedes; species Aedes japonicus. Next base: position 736,147 of record JASCZW010001046.1, on the reverse strand, counting down.
AAAGCATATTACTCTCGGAGAAAGGAGCATGTTCTTCGACGGCATTTTTCTCCTAGATGTTATTATTTATCTCACCATCTTTCCATTTCTGCCTTCTTCCGTCTCCCCCTTTATTTCGGGGTGATGGACAATTTACTTGCTTGCATAATAGTACAGTCAAATTCAAACTTAGTCGAATTGATTATTTTGAACAGGCTTGATACGGAGCTCCATTTTTTCTCTCCAAAACACAACCATTTGTAGAAGTTGATGCTGGGAAACCCTTGGCTTGTGATGTTTTCCTCACATATTTTTACGTTCACAGAGTGAGTAAAATGTCGGTTGGATGGTTGCTAGAATGACATAGTACCACTTTCCATTTGGAAAGTGAATTAGAACTCAGTAAAAACCCATTACTCTTCTGACATTGTTTAGAATAGAGTAGCAGCAGTGGCGGCTTGTTTTAGAGAATAGTTCAAACTGTGGCTTACTTTAGATTGTACCAACTTGCCTGGGCGGTCTTGAAACATGCTGTTTTTCTTACACCCGTTGGCGGCTCGGTCGGAATCTTTACAGAATAAAGGCTCTCTATAGAGTTTATAAACAAATAATCAATTTTCTAGATATATTTTTGAACACTTTCCTGCTTCTATTTCCATCTTCAAAGCGCATGAAAGTATCCAAAGATAAATGTTTCGACGGAAAACACGCATCTCCGCCAATTTTTCTTTTCTTCTCGCTTTTGTGTGTTTCGTGCGCGACGCCAATGTCTGCCATGGTTTTTTCAGTAGACAGTACGAGCGGGTCGGAAGGGAAATTGAGCCAAGATTTACTAGCTCGATTAATCGAGCAAGCGGTTAACTTTTTTGATCTCTACCCTTGGTTGTAGGAAATGTTCAGTGATCGAATAGGGTTTCATAAATTTCTTCCATTTTAATTCACTACCTCACGCGCAGCGCTGCCTTCGATGGTGGTGGCCATTGGAGACCTGAAGTGTGCTGGATTTCGGTTAACTCTGAGCGAAATACCAACCAAGCCGAGAGATTCATGCGTGCTGAGAATTGTGATCAATCTCGCGGCTCGTTGTAACGATACAGCTTAATTTTGGCCGCGAAAATCTAGTACAAACCTGATTATTATTTTTTCGAAATTTCAAAACATCTTTTGGTTTTGGATTTTACATTCGCGTCTTTCTGTTTGAAAATATTCTTTTTGAAAATAATAATTAAGCTGAAATGAAATTTGAAACTGTACTTAGATTAAAACATGAAGTAATATTTCATCGTTCTTCAAAATATAAAGCCAGTCTATGATTAAATAAGTTCTTGTTTTCCAATGAATGTGCTTTGCCGAATAGGTGATCATTTTTTTCCATCTGCAGGTGGTAAAGTGAACAGGCATCACATCTGTGGTATTTCCAGCAGTATGTTGATTATTCGCTGACGCTGAAACAATTTCAGCTCTTCGTTGAGCTCTTAGATATTGGGAGGGTTGTTCAGAGTAATTTTCATATGAATTACTGTCAGACAGCGCACCACTTCATGCTTCATGGTGGAAACTGTCATCGGTGTATGTTTGTGAAGGATACATTTTTTTAAGCTTGACGATTCCGTTTATAATGATCAACTAGGTATGCCGCTATTGTTTACACATGATTCTGAAAGCGGCTGTTAATCAAATATAATAGGATTTTTTTACTAACTTTGTTTCTTTTAGGTTTAGATCGACTTTGATAACCGTTTAATGTTAAAAAAACATCGAAGATGCGAATTTTCGGTACTGAATTTCCAAGTTCAGTATTTCAAAAACTTATACTTGCTTAAGATTCGTGCTAGATATTATTTTTTATAATTTTTTTAATTTTGTGGAACATTTCCAACAGCCGACCGATAAAAGACGGAGTAAATTTTTGTATGTATATTTTACAAACAATTATGCATCGTTATTTCATAAATTTCGTGAACTAATCGGAAGAAGAAATTACAACTTCGATCTGAATTAAGGCTATCATAAAACAAAAAAAAATGTACCTACGTGTTGGGGATTATATTAAGATACAGTTCACCGTGATTTAAGATCAATGCCATAAACCCTTGATAAATGTTGCTTGGAATATAAATCTACCTACTCGTCACAATCGACCTACATTGTTTGGGATTTGGTTCGTAAAAAAGGGTATGTGAACAGAATAGTTCAACATTATTTTTTTAAACCTTATTTGGTTTTATCCACCTTTGCAAGATGGCATGAAGATTATTGAAGATGAAGACATTATTTTCTGTGTTCGTGGGTCGAATTGTTTCGTGAACGAGCATTTCTTTCGATATCATCTTTGTTCCTTCTGCTCAATTTATGAACTCACACACAGTGAACATAACACATTGTGCGTAGTTTTTGCTTCTGTTGCAACATATGGGGATCTAAATTGGAACATCTTGGGATCAGATTTCGAACGGTTAACGTTCAGTTTTCTTAATTTTTGCTTCAATCGACTAAAACTATGTCTAATTACTTGTTGCGCTAATCAAAACGTGCAGTATTGGGCAATAAAGTATTGAAAATTAGCAAAAGATAGTGTCATATCTTATAACTGTGAAAATGACTGGATCCGATTTATTTTCCGTGAGTACTTATCACACAGACTTTGCTATTTAATAATATGTACTAAGCTGAGATGCTGTTTTGAACTTGTTAGAAGAAAAAGATTAAGCAATCGTCAACTATCTATGACAAACAATGCATCCGGTAAGAATAAGGGTAGCAAAGAAGCCACAAGGGGAGAAATATGGCTTGTCCTCAAGCTCCAACGTCAACTCGGCAAAGATTGTTCATTAGGGCACAACTACCAAACGTAACCAATGGCTTTTTTCGCGAATTTCTGTCTACCATTACGGTACAGTTTTACCTTGAACGACTCAGTGCTTGGAAGTATGTGCGAAAATTGGGGACATTTTTGTTTTTCTAGCCACAGTACATAGCGAAAGATCTGGTCTCTTCTGCAATATTTGTCAAACGTGTATCGAAAGATATAAGGGGGGATATACTGTTAGAATGACCAAAAATTTCAATATTTTTTTTTTTTTGCATAAAAAGTTAGTAAATTTCCCGTAGAAAACGCTCCTGAAACCCTTTTTTCGAAAATCGAACTCCAAATGTTTCGTTTCATCGTTTTTCGAAGACGCCTTCTTTGCGCGAAGACCGGTAATTAAAACTTGCAACGCGTTTTTCTCAAAACAGCATTTTCGGAGTTTATGCCGGTGATAACTCAAAAACTAATTATTCGATTTTTTCAAAAAAGTTACGCCAAAAGTGCATTTTTTTTCCTTTTTCTACAATTCATCAAATAACAGTTAATGTAATTAATGTAATATTTTTGGGTTTGCAGGTTTCAGATCAAAACTGCGACCAGGAGAGCCGGCACAAGCAAAATGCAACGACTTTTTCAACGCCCCCTAACGGCTGCCATTTTATTGAAAAAAAAATTGAAAAGAATATTTTTGTATACTACATGGATATATATGAGTTGTAAGAAAGTTTCAATTGATTTGAGTTAAAACTTCCCCTTGAATTTTTTTTTTCAAAAATGAGTTTTTTTCTCGTTCTAACTGTATATCCCCCCTTAAGAATGTTATGGACAGTGCTTGCAGGAAAGCAAAGCTGTTTTGCAAGTTTTCTTACTGACAGATACGGATTTTTATTGCGACCGCACACATTTGCTTTTCTCCCTTGCTCTTCTTTCGACGCCATCTTCGATCTTGAAGCTTGTAGTATCACCAAAAAAATATTTTACGCAATGAACAGACATACGTTCATCAGTCTGCGAAATATTTAACGCGTTGATGAGTATTTCCAGAAATATACGTATTCAGGGGTGTCCAGATTTTGTCGCGAACAAGCCTTATACAGACGTTCAAAATTGAGAGCATTTTAAACGTGATGGCATTTTACGTTGGACACTATGGACATCCAGTTTGTTTTCTTTGTGCTTTGTTTTCTGAAAATTCCCCTTGTTCGTGACACAGCATCGAAAAATCTATGATTAAATGTTTTTCGGGTTATATTGTTTGGTTTTCGATTTCTTCCAGAAAATTTTTCTTTTTTCTGTATCTGAATTACAGATAAAATAGTTCTTACTTTAAAAGTATTTGTTTTAACTAATGTTTGTTAAATCAACCCTTATTCGTCAATTTAGACTCGATGAGACTTTAAGAATCAAAACTCAGTGGATGTCTTATGTCCCAAATATCGACCAAAGAATTTTCGGAGACCTCAACAAACAATGATGTTATATATTAAAATATATGTTAAAATTGACATGTGACCCTAAAAAACTATTAAAACCATGTGACCCTAAAAAAACGACGAAAAATGACTCCGGTCAGTGACGCCATTATTGTAATGAACATAAATTGAAATTATATTCGAGTATAAGCTAACGGTAAAAGTAGATTAAGCTGATTATTTTGCATTTTATCCAGAATTTCCGAAGGGGCAGTGGAGTCAGTCAAATTCAAGTGCAGGATATTTTACAGGTTTCAAACAATATGAATGCTTCAAAAGGTCCTGGAGCATACTAGAAGATTATTTTGGCACTTCACTACGTCGTTGGAATCTTCAAACTTCCCAGTGGTATGAAAGAGCTAATTTTTAGTGCCTATCTTTAAATATGGGCAAAAATCGGACGCCCGTGATTATCGTGGAGTAGCCGTTATCTCTTGCATTCCAAAACTTTTCGGGTTCTTAAAGGGTCGTTCGACATCGTCAAATTTACATGTAGGGGAAGGTGCCCTTATGTGGGTTTATGGATCGAGGATTCGGTCTATGCTTAAAAATAAAAGTAAATATTAATTCACTATTTTTACCCTGAAAATCAAAAAGATACAGTAGTATTGTCTCACTGACATATCAATATTAAGAAAATTAAAGACAGGAAATTTTAAACGATAGGCCGAATTCTATATCCATAGACCCATATTAGAGCACTTTCCCCTATTTACAGACTATTCATTGAATGCAATGGAAAATGGAAACCATGTAGCTCTTTTCACGAACTTTAGCAAGGCATTCGTCATCGTATTGGCATTCAAATGATCACTGGGATTTTGGATAACAGGATTGGGAAGCAGCAGGGTTCGTTTTGGTTCACAGCCGATGACTCTTTTTTTTTTCAACTACATTCTACAAATTATTTTACAGCTAGAACAAATATTCGCATAAAGCAAGTTGGACGATATAAGAAATAATGTACCTATAATACTAGGGTTTGGTGAAATTAGAGGATGCTTCTGTTGATTTTCAAGCTCATCTTTTTCGTACCAACCGGGGGGAGAATTGGTCCTAAACCTAATGATTTCATTATCTCCAATCAGCTCAAGCAATTGCAATGTTCTGTAATATAGTTCGCGGAATACTATAATATGAGATAACTCAATGCAGACGTGTTCTAAATTTTAAAGATCGGCAGGCAATCAATGGAGACCTACCTGGTACCTCATAGCAAGATGCTTAGAGGCGGACCGGAAGATTTGATGGGTTACCTCCCACAACATTCCAATCTTTTAAATTACAAAAAAAGCTTCCTTCGGAAGTGGCTTGACTCATATCTAACAAACCACAAAAAATAGTAAACTTCGATAGAAGTCAAATACAATTCAAATCACCTCAGGTGTCCATGAAGGCTCTCATTTGGGACCATTTCTCTTTATCATATCCGCAAATAAAATTAACATCATTCTAAAGAAACTAAAAGTACTCATATATGCTAACGACTTGATGTTCTTTTTGAAGATATGAAGAAAACCATAATATATCACAGAATGAAACAAAATTATTGAAAAAATGCTGTTAAAAAAATCTGTAAGAATTGAATGTAAAAGAGTGCCATTCAATATCATTTAGAAGAAAAAATACAATGAGATTTGATCTTGTGACTTTGGCTTGAGAGGTAAGGATGTTAACCAATACACCGAGGTCGCCCCTGGAACGATCAGATTGTAGAGAAATGTGAAAGAGTAATGGACTTAGGCATTATCCTAAATGCCAAACTGACTTGCAACATCCATTCACAATAACAAAAAACATAATATATTGCTTATGTGAGGCCTTCAATACGTCCATGACGTCTGATTCTAAGGAAGACACAATCTCCGCATTGGAACATCCGTTAAATGACAAGTCGTATCATGAAACAAAGACTACTGTAACCGTTATTAGAAAACATACAATGAAATAGTCAATCATCCACCAGACAAAATATTATATTGTTCAAATTAAATAAGAATTCATATTACTTAGTTGAGCGCGTCCCCTTTTAGAAATTTCATTGAATGTGTGATTATGATTTATTTAATACACTGCTTTTTGTTGAAGGAGCACACATTCTAGGATCAATTACGGTTGTTTCGCCACTGGAACACAATGGAACGGTAAGTTCAATATTCACATAGTGAAAAAGAGTTCACTAGGTTATCACTCAATCTGAACGCTAGCACGGAAATTCAAAGAAATCGTAAATCCCCCACCAGAGGCAAAACTCATACTAGCCATTGAAAGGTACTCAAGTGCCTGTTTAATACCTAGACTGCCACCGCGTTCCGTTCGGCGGAAATCAATGCTCGTTAATCTCAGGTCGGTTATTCATACGGATCAGTTTTCCCATTCCTTCCTTCGATATACCTACCAACCTATTCATGGGAAGGTGTAGCACTTTTGCGCATGGGTTTGGTTAAACAAACAAAGCAACTAGTGAGACTCTACTGCACGATGATTTTAATAACACCTTTCTTCGTCTTTCATATAATGGGGTTTGTTAGCGCGAAGAAGTTAATGTCAGTTTCATGTACCAGCTCGAAAGAAAAATCTTGCTTTACTCGTCTAGGCAGAAAGCTTGCTGTATCAAGAAACGAGAAAGATAATATTTCGCCACATTTCTTCCGAGCTAACAACCTTGGTCGTATAATCTGGAAAGTGAGAAGATTGAAACCAGATGAAACTACAAAATGAAATTAATTAAAGAAACATAATAGTCATATTAATAACAGCTGTGGAAAGAAAAGAATGAGGGGGTGGTGTGTCAGTAAATCGCCCTAAAGATAATCTTCGTCACTTCACCGTCTCAATCTATTGCGGCAGGATACTCACCCTGAAAGATCCAAAGAAGCCTACACGAGCTCCACAAATACGATATGAGCACGATTGCTATCATAGTGCATTATAAATTCTGATAGTTTTCATTTATGTTTATTATTTATGAACTGTTGGATGGTCGGTTGACTAGCGGGCGAATTTCTTCATCCTTTTGGTTTCTGCAAATCTGGATATAATAGATGCCGACTGAGTACAGGGTGTTCGCTTTAGATAGAAGTATGAACAAAAGGGATAAGCAAGCAAGAAGGAAGATCGCCGAGATTGAATTAAGATCATGACATTCGATTACTGTGATTATAATGAAAGCTTCCTTAACAAAATTATAGGAACTGTTTCTGCTTGTAGAACTGGTTTCTCTAGCAGTACTGGTGGGAGTCTGATAACAGACAAGATTTATGTTTGTTCAAATAGTCTCTGTTTGTATGTGCACATAATCGATCCAGAAAGATTTACAGTTTCGATTAAAAAATTACTTCCCACTGACGGCCCCCTGTATGTTTTTTTTCTCTCTCCCCGTCGGTTTCGTGATGGGAGGAGACACCATGGGGGATCATTTATCTATCCGCAACCATTATAAACACTTCATTATGGATAATGTAATAACGTTTTGCGTATTTATGCACCGTGACTGGTTCGTTTTTTTTTTGTTCTCTCACGTTCCCTCTTTGTCGGTGTGGAGCGTAGGCACTTTGCATCATGTTTTGCTAAAGCGTTGATGGATTTCTATTATCACGTCCGGCTGGTCTCCGATCCTGGTGATGGCTGCCTGATATTGAAAGCCGCGTAGCACAGCTCCAAAAGGAGATTGATTTAAATGATATGGTTTCACGGGGTTCTCGCATACGGTCATTACGTATCTAGTATCCATGCGTGACTATGGGATTGGCTCCACGTGCGATCGTGAATTATTGTAAACGCATATTGATTTACGATGTTTTATGGTTTATTAATTGACCAGAGTTATGAGAGTTATGCACCAGGATCAATGCTCTCGAAAATATAGAATGCGTCTAGAGTCAATTTATACTGTGTGCTGCCGGGTGTCATGTATCGTGGCTGTAGAACAATTTCGTGAGACGGCCAGTTTGCTAATATGTACATATCCATACTTCTAGCGTTCGATTAGTTATGCATTTTATTCAGGATATTATGTAATAGATGCATATTTTATTATATCGGATTAAATTAAACAATGCCGATCGATAATGAACGGCCCGGATACATTATTACAGTGCAAATACACATCGAACACATACTCCAACCCATTGCATCTTGCCTTTGGAGGCAGTCTAAATAGACCGAAGAGGACAGCGGCCGGTCCACAGAGAGCGTTTTGCTATAAACAACTCCCTTCCTACTCGCCACTTCTCCCATGTTCTTCTCTCCACTGCATCCAAAATTCTCACAACCACTAGATGCACTCTAATAGAAACCACTTCTCTCGGCTCGGCCGTTGTCTCTCTATCTGACTCTATACACGCGCTATCAATGCATCGAGATCTCGTTAAATTATACATGATGCAGTGTTTTTGCTACCACGTTTTAATGTACATAATTGGATATATTTTATACTGTCCTCGGTGCCGCACCCGCACTACCTGGTACCAGCAGTTCACTTCTACAGTATGTAGCTGTTGAGAGTTAATTGGAAAACTATACGGCAAGAGCACCGATTTCTTTCAATTTTCGATCAGACGACAACAAGCCTTTCGGAATTTGAGGTGTGACCTCAAAGAAATAATTGTTGTTGAAGAAATCAATCTCACTTCGTGTGACGTTGGTGATCCCATGCGCAAATTATTGCAGAGTATATCGATCGAAAAAGCATTATTGGATACGCATTCTTGTGCCGCTGACTAGGACCAACGGTCACGCCAAATGTACGCATCATTGATCTGATTCGGTTCCCCCACTGGAAGCTGCCTGTACTGAACACACAGGAACAGCACTTACAAAACTTTATTAGTCTGATGGGAATTGGCTCATGTTCCTCTTCTGCAAACACAAATACATGAATGCATTCAGGCACATGTGTACGGTGCAACCAAAGGCCACATTCCGACCTTTGTTAGTTTGTGCATTTTGCTCCAGTATAGTAACTACACAAGATTTCCCTCATGGGAAACAGAGTTGCCTAAGAACGCCACAACGCATAGGATGCGTTTCATTATAATTGACTGCACTTCGTTTATCGACTGGTTCCAGCCCACCAACTCACAACCTACCTTTTGCTTTTGTTGTTCTGATGTGCATTTCACAAAAATAAATATTTGTGTTTATGAAATTTTTCATCTTCTGGACTAAAATGTATACTGCAGGTACTGGTACTGGTCGTGTAATTTGTATAAAAAAAAACTCCTACGCGTTTGCTTGCCTAAGCCTTGAGTTGCAAATTTAAATAAAATTAAGCCTGGTCTGACATCTTCTAAGACCCATTGCAAGTCTCGCAGGGTTTTGCTCACCGGTACACGGTACTATTGTACACGTGGAAACAAACAAGGACAAACGACTGTTCTCTCTAATCGCACCCCTTAAGAATAACTCAAAATGAGAAAAATTACCACTCTTGCTTGTTTCGTGCTCATAAGACTGCCTCCTACTAGCCCAAAAAGCTGCCATATTATTTATACGACATTTTTCGCTTCCAAATTTATTTTTCGCAGGGCATTATAAACACCTTCTCTTTCAAGGGCCACCACGTAACGCTTGCGCCCGGCTCTTTGGGCTCGTAAATCTGCTGGGAAAAAATGGAAGGCTTTCAGTTCGGTCCTTCCCCTTGGCTCTGTTTTTCTACACCTTAGTTAGCCCCTAAATTTTCCTTCCCCGGAACCACGTGGCTTGCGCCTGAATTATAGCCGCCAGAATTTCCCTTGTAATGTATTCCACTCCAGCACTGGTGGTCCCCTTCTTGGAGTGTAGCTTTAAATTTGGCAAGTTTTTTTTTCTCTCTCCAAACACAATGCCAAGTGAAATTCTTCTGGGAGATATACATTTCCCTTACTTGCCTACGTTGAGCATCTTGAGTCCCATCAAAATTAGCTTCCACTCCCGTTGAGGGCTCGCGAGGTCAAATCGCCAAGTGTGCATCCGACTTTCGGAAGAAACAATAATTCAGTTTTAATGAGCTCGTTTGCGGTTTTCTTCGCTAAATCCGCTTCCTACAGCATCATCTTGAAACGGCCGCCTTGCCTCAACCGAAGAAAGTGAATCCTGCCCAAAAAAGGGAAGATTCAAGTATCAATTTATCTATTTTTATGTCTGCCATATGTTACAAATGGGCATACAATTATTTGTGTTTCGTGTTTTCTTTCGTTATTTTCAGCGGCAATTTATCATTCTTGGAACAGTAAGGATCTTTCCTTACATATCTCTTGGTTTCATTGGCCCTTTTGCTGGAGGAAAAGCTAAATTAATAATGGTTGTTATTTCTGAAATTTATCTGCCGAAAAGCCTCTAGTTTCAAGCAGTCTTTTACCGAAACGAGAAGAGGGAACGTCTTTCAATTAGTGACATCCAACGAGAGAGCAACTATAGGAGAAAGATAAGAAAATTTCCTAACTAACAAGGAAAAGGTTTTCTCGTCGCACGGTGGATGGAGATAAGCACATGTGTGTTTTCCGTCCCCTTCATCTCAGTTGTAGCATGTAGGATTTAGTCGAATACATTGGACAACGATGATATACGAAAATGATGCATAGCAATACACATGCATCATCGTCTGCAGTTTCGTGTATGGAATCAAAGTTTTTCAACGAAGATACCATTTTCCAGAACGCCGCCCATTAGAGTGAAAGCTAATCTGACACACCGATGATACAGATGACAGCAAGGAAGGTCATAAATCATATCAGAACAAGACATTAAATTATTTCACATTTGGACGTTCAGATCAGGACCATCCTTTTCCTTGTGCAACACCATTTATGTTTCATCAGTTTGAATAACAGACTGTCGAGGGCGATCGGTATGTGGGAACTCTGCTATGGATGTTTGTACAGAATAGCGACATACTGCAAATCAGCATGCTCTGCCAGCCAGCTGTTAGCTCTACTGTGATTATATCCGATCGATTCCCAGAGCAGCAACACATCACCCAAAACAGAAGCAATAATATCCCCTATGATGGAAACCATTTGGGATCCAATTAATCTGCCCACAGGTCTTAGGGCCTAAAAGTAATCCGATTTTTTTTTACTTCTCCGCATCTCTCTATTATATATCAATTATATATTGCGACAAATATTAGCTCTCACGCCGCAGTTATTAGGATTGGAGCAATGAAGTGTGGTGAAAAGAATTAGTCATTCGTGTTTCGATTTTTCAAGCGTGTCTTCTAAAATAAGCAATCGGCGAACGAATCTAATTGAATCAAAGTAACACTCTGCCTATTACCATTCCACAAAAATATGATTAGTTACCTGCTATGCAAATAGAGTGGCACTCAACTTGATTCAAGTTTTCATACTAAAACGGAGCCCTTTTGATTTTGATTAGTTATACGGGTCTCACAATCCCATCCTTCTTCACCCATTTTTCATGTCTTCAAAGCATAAATCAGTCGCAGGCTGAAAATCTCAATAATAAAGTAACCTATTTTTTATTTTGGGGCGTAGAACCACTGCGTCCACTGAGTTGAACTTTTGTGGTATACCTAACCTAACCTAACGTTTCTGATGTGCTTAGTTATTTGATTGTAGATTGATGTTGGTATCAAATTTTGAAATCACATAACTTTACTACCCCTTGTATTTTCATGCTTACTGGATGGTTTTAGTTTCTGGTCGACTCTCATTTTTCGCTTCCAAATTGGACATCTCTTGATAGCTTCAAATCTCCCCAAGTCATCAAAACAATGAAGATGATTGTATCATTGATGAGATGGGATGGATGAGCCCGAGGTTCAATATTAATAAAATTGTAAAATAATCAACGGTCAAACAAACGAAACTGATCAACTTGGAATTTTCAAGTTGAGACATCTCTATAGAGATGGCACTCAAAAAAATAACGCAACAGACAAAAATGATCATCACAAATTCATTTTATGTCGAATATTTTCGTCATTCTCAGGGAATAAATAAACACATATTAGCTATGTTTTTGCAAAGTTGGTTGATTCAACCTCCTCTCCCAGGCTAAGTGCCCACACCTTGGACTTGACGCTAACCATCAAATTCTGTGCAACATTTGTGCCCCCTTTCTTGCACACTACCATCCACTCTTTTTTTCAAATCCTTGTCGTTTTTGAAGACCTTGTTTGCCCTTCATAATCGCACATTTTCTCTTTTGGGCGTTTTTGGCGGATTTGGCCCCCTCGCCACAAAAACAATATCTTTGGCATCGTACCACTCCATCACTGAATTCACGTAATTGCACGATGCCATATCCGGTCAAAACAAAGTGTCATCTTCGGGGGATTGGAGGAGCGCTTCTGGAGGCATTCTCCTATAAATATTTGGCCGTTGATGCTGCCAGTTGTTATGTACGGGTTGCTGAATTTGCTACACCCGCATTTCACCTGCCACACCAAGTATTTCTTGGCAAATTTGTCGTCTTTCTTCTTTCGAAATTTCTCCGGAACATCCAGGCGGGACTTGCCGACGAAAAACTCCAGGCCGGCGATCTTTTTGCCGTCCGCTTTAATGTACGTCTCGTCGTCCATTACGATGCATTTCGGCTGCACCAACCACTCGCGGTGCAGCTTCCTGACGCAAGATTTGGCCACCGTATTCTGTCTATCGGTTCGGTTAGGCGCCTTTGCGTTTCTGTTTCGCGATTCACCTGTGGGACTGCCCTGGATTTTCCACGACTGCGCCGTAGTTTTTTGTTGAAGCACTTGCTGCTTGGAAGATATCTCGATAACCACTAGACAGATTTAGACGAAGTTTGAACTTGTCAACATTGCACTCTAAACTAGGTTTACTTAAAATATTAGCAAATTTTAAGAAATCATTAAAAAGTTATACACAAAGAATGTGTTGCATTTTGTTCGAGAACAATCTCTAAAGCTGTTTTGGCATAATCGTGAAATATGATAAATTGTTTGGACATATTGTTTGAAGTACCGCGACGCTTTGACAGGGTCCGATCGAGGTGAGGCGTTTAAAAATGCTCAGGTAGGGAGTTAAAGGATAAAATTTGGACACACATTGACGGCAATAACTTTCAAATCACCACACCCACAAAATTTACTGTGTCTTCATAGTGTAACGTAACTTCAAGTAATCAAGTAATGGCCAAGGTTAAAATGTACACAGACAAAGTTTGAAAATCAGCGAATAGGCAGGGGTATGTTTTGTTTGCACGTATATAGACATTCCCTCTAGGAATGTACCATATTAAACTATGTTAATGGGAAAATATTATGAACTTAACCTTGTATGCAAAAATAAGGAGAACTTTCGCAACACTTTCCATTTTTACATTCCCATCAAACATCCCAAGCAACACATAAGTTTTATAACAGATGAAAGCACTTTTTTATGACTAGATTTGGTTATAAAGAAGCTTACTCAACATAAAAGCATGAATATGTGTTACTCGTGATTGATTAAGGAATGGATTTAGTAAGCAGTGGTCAGAATAAGGGTTCATAAATAACCCTTGCAGCATTTTGATGACAATATTGTTATTTGTTGTTGAAACTTAATTTGTTTTATTATTAACTCTTTATTATTAAATTAATAAATTTTTCATGAAAATTTCTGCCTATTTGCTGCTGCGGATGTGCACCTGTTTATGTGCGCAATTTTCATAACATAAATAGTCATCTATTTGCCTTAATTTAGCATGTAATTTATAACATTGCCGTTTATGAACAGAGTTTATTCTAGTATTACAGTGATGAGTTTAAGTATAATATTGATATCCACCAGGTATCTCAATACTCGCTTAAACCTACTATTAAATATTAAATCACAATGATATTGGTTTGTTAGAGAAGATTTTATGAGTCTCAGATAACTAGGTAAGATCGTAACAACCTGGAAACATAAATATAGATTTCAAATAAAAAAAATGCCAAAAGAATTTCAGTAGTACCTATAATGCGAACTGAATTAAAAACAAAACTGTCATTTCGCATTCAAGTGGAACGCGTCCAATTAAAGAAGAGTGATAAATAAAGCCACTCTTCAGTCACTTTCGCAAGGAGGGTTGCTCTATTCGAGCATTGAAAGTAATACGGAAAAAAACTCCCACTTGTGCTTCCCATGGGAAACGTGAATTTTCCTCCATACCAGACGGGGATCATTTCCGATTTTCCAAGACACCTTACGCCAACTGGCTTTTTCCTTTTTTGCTGGTTTACGGTATGTTTTCCGTATTTACGGAGCTCTTGGTTTTATTTGGCTTTATATACCATAATTATGTTATTTAAATGACGTCCTTACTATCTGTGTGCATGGGTCGGGAGTAAGGTTGTAGCTTGTTTATCTGCAATATTATTCAACATTTTCACAAATTCCATGCCAATAAGGATTTATGAAAGCTATATATTATTAACTGCAATAAAAACCAAGATATTTCCTATTCCTACTATGTTAATCAAAAAGTTTAAAGGCAAAGATGCTTATGGTGTCAGTTATCACATCCACAATTCCAAAACCATATCCTGTATTTTTTTTGCTATGATTTCTTGTGTTGATGCACTTTTTGGACGTCCTGAGCGTGGATCGTCTTCAACGCTTGTACTGCTACGCTTAAACTCCAAAACCCATCGGTAAACGGTTGGAAATGACGAAGAAGACTTCTTTAATACTTACACTATCTTTACATGGATCTCAGTAGCCGATAAACCTTCCAAAACAAATAATTTGTTAAGGAATACACTGACACGTCAACTTCAAATGGCTTGTAAACAAAGAATGAATTGACAGATGGAAATGAAATTTTGAGTACGTTCTTATGAAAGGTGAAATGTTAAAATAGGGTAGACATTTTGGTTTTCCTATTTATGTAGCTTTTAAAACTTTTTGACTAACCTAGTATAATTGTCCTTTGATTAATATTTTTTTCATGTCCTTCCGGTGACTGAAAAGGGAATCCACTTTATCAAATAATTAGACAATAACGACAAATGGTCAAAACTGTTCTTACCTGTGATTAACGATTGAAAAAAAATCTATGATTAGAATCGATTAAATCATATGCTTCAATTATTAATTCATTCATAATTGACATACCAAATTTTCTAATGTAAACAATATAACCGTGTGACTCGTTCCTGTAGAATTTCCTGATTGTAATATATAATTCATGTCGTTACCCAATCGTCTATAATTTGAAGAACTTTTGCTACACCATTCGTATTTTAGTGAGTTTTTGTTGAATGCAGTGCAATTTTATTAAGCGCCGTCCAATATAAAGCAACCTTCATTTGTACGGTGCAATCCATACACGCATCCATCGCATACACAATGGAAATACTGTATATCCCTTCACGTCAGTTGATACAAACCACGGGAGTGAGGAAATGAACAGAAGGAACCACTGTTTTTACAAGCAATTTTCCACACCACCATGAGAAAGATTAAAACTGCGCTTTGTGTCGAGATTTTCCGCGGGTTCAGGTGCCGGATGGTTGTTTTAAGCCTTTCCTTCCTGAGTTAGCTGGTACGGTCACCCTCGACGTGCTGCAATCGAGAGAATCGTAACGGCTCGTAAACACACGGCAGATCCTAGCCGTTTCCTGTCTTTTTCATCTTATTCTTCTTTGCACTTGCTCGCATTCCCAGAAGAAAGAGGACCGTGCTACTTGAGTAAACGAAGGAATGAGAGAGTATTAGAAATAAACATGGTTGAAAATGAGTAACGTGCCTGCGGAAAGCGAGCAAGGAAGGAAGAAAACCTAAAGAGAGAAGGCAAAAGAAATAAAGCATGGTGTGAGTTGGTGATTTATTACCATGCTATATCAGTCATGAAATTTTCTAACAACTTTTCGGTATAGCAGAGAGCGGAGGCAACAGCAGCAACCGTAGTTTGCGTACGCAAGAGTGGGAGAAGGAATAAAATGGAGAGAGAAGAATTATTACCAAGAGGGAGTGTGCCGAGTAGCCGGTGAGCACGCGTGAACGGGATCGCTGATCCTGAAAGTGGCTTGGAGTGAGTGGGACAGAGGAATCCAAGGGCGAGGGTGGGTACTAAATAAAGAGCATCCCTTATTATAATGGCATTTTTATGAGGTGCGGCGCTACTTGCGCTGGCTGCGTTCTGTTTTGCGGCTTTATCTCAAGGATGCTGAATAAATATCCACACAGTCATTTTATCATTGAACAATTTTGGAGGAAAAATCTCGATTGGCTTTATCAAGAAAAACTCCTCACCATGCAAAGCATGCATATTTTATCGATGTCAAAGCAACTCGATCAAGAAGGTTGGGAAACATAATGTATCTGCTTGGTTACAAACCCGAGCACCCTGCCGGCTATTAATTTCATATGTGAAAGATTAATGTGCTGTAGAAAAGTAATTATAATCATTTGCTGCCACGTTGAATTCGCTGGAACGCTCCCGTGTGGCGTCCCAATCTTGTGCTAGATTTATACTCCGCGAGGGTGGCTGCTGGCTGGTTTACTCCTGAAGGTAGAAAGCACAGGACCGAGGGACTCAATTAGGCTTTACAAGATTGATGGTAAAACAAGCACAATAAGGTTCCACTCGCCCCCGGCCACGAAGTGCTAAATCACACTTGTAGCTATGGTTGAGTGGTTTTGGCTTTAATGTAATCCAATGTTAATTTTCTGGATATTTAGCAATTATGCACGCAACATTGCAATTCTTAAAGTGCAAAATGTGATATTCTTTGTTTGTTATTCTTTATCATTTGAAAGTCCGGCACAACGTTTCGCATGATGTGTGTTTGAGAGAACTTCTTCGAGACGTACGATGGTACCCTGCCGATTTCAGGGTAAGTTCATTCCTGCAAATAAAAATAAAAACAAACGAGATAAGTAAGAGGACGGAACAAACACGAACAATGAATATAAAACGACAGTAGTACCTTTTAGTTTGCCTTTCCGGGGCTGCAACAAAGTTGCAATTCCGAGAGAAAATGGGTTGGTAAATGCTTGCTCGAGGCCGTATTTCCTCGTATACGGTAGGTTGCAATTTTCTCATATCAGATGAAACACATTCAATATGCTTCATTTATCATACTAACACTACCTTTCGGCCATCAATCAAAATAGCCCGCCGAATGATTTGTCCCGATGCGTCCACTGTTAATAAATCAATCTTCGGCACATGCAAAGCTGCAATAAACTCCCACAAAATGACGTTTAATTTTCCTTTTTACTTCATTTGTTTTTCCCTGGTACAATTTATGGAAGTTCACTAAAAGGGTCACCACTAAAAGCTTGAAATCGACAGCAATCAGTCGTAAATATTAGCTGTTTTTCGCCTGCACTTTTCCATTCCTTTTGTTTCTAATATCCTCCGCTGAAGGTGTTCATAATTCTCGCTCGATTTATAGTCATCTTTCATCACGTGTCCAGACGAACGAGGATAATCGATTCGCCCATTCGCCGGGAAGGTGTTTATGATTGAAGACCACAACGTACCGCCGTGCCGCCATGTCCCGCAAATGAACTTTCATGGCGGTTGAAAGCTGCCGGCCTAAACGGAAGATAAATCATCGATTCCAACCGGAGTAGTTGCCAGCACTGAGAGCCATCTCACGAAGCAGCGGTGGTCGGTGGAAAAGTTATTGAGTACAATCAATGATTTAAAATTGTTTTCCTCACTCTGGGATCTTTGGGAGAGATGCTCGTCGTCTTCGTCTTCGTCGTCGTCGTCTCGGGTAAATCGTGACAACCGAAAGGATGCTCGCTGTGGCCGCTGGAGATCTTCTTCTCTGCTTCCATTCGCTAGGCCACGGATAAGTGAACATGGTCCACGGGAGGCATTATGTGTTGCTGAAAATTCTACGGTACTTGTACTCTTCACTTATCGCAAAATTGAAAAATCCAGCGCAAAAAGTCTGCTCGCGAGAAAACGTTAACCAAGATCATGCAACGTGCCTGCATGCGATCGGATGAGAGCAGCCTCATAGTGGGTGAATCGATCTGGTTATAAGTTGAATGCAGAATGAAGCAAGCCGAACATCCGTTAATAAACTGACGGGGTTTCAATGCCTAATGTACCACAGTGCAATGCTTTGGGAACATAACCTGCAAAGGAGGAAGAAGGTATTTTGATAACGAAAATAAATATGGCCGAACATGCCTCGTTCGTTATTTCGAGATTGTCATTTTTCTCCGCTTGGCGTATTTGTGGAGTTCTTTCCCCTTCTATGTTGGTACACTTAGCGATCGACCTGAGAACAGGCCATGCAGGCAGTTGGTTTATTTCTCTTCTTTTTCCTATCGATTTCCACGCTTTTTACAGTCATGTTTTTGATTCATTTGTAGCGATCCCTTGGTTTAACTGGGATGCCGACTTATTTTTCCTTGGCTTAATTCAACCCAACATTTTTTTTCGCTCGGCTGTCATCGCCTTCAATGTCGTTGTTGTGTGGTTGCAGACTTTCGTCGTGAGAAGTGAACCACATGTTTTCGTTTTTCTCCACATGTGCCAAACTCCACCCATCCAGACAGCGTATATAGTTTCCAGCATTGGCTTTATGGTTATAATTTTCTCAATTGTAGGTCTCAAGAAACACTAAAACACGCCATCAATGACTGAATCAATCTAGTCAGACCTTAATTGATCTTGCTGCTCACAATCTCGTCTCGACCTGCCATTTATTTGCATCGCTTGAGGCGCATTTTACAATGCTCGTACGTGAGCAACTCTTTTAAAAAGAGTTAATTACATTTTTTTTCTGAGTGAGGCATCTTTTGATATCTCATTTAGTTAGTTAGGTGGATATGTCCTAAAGCTTGACAGCAGCTTCCAGTGCACGGTAATTTATATCTTAATTTATTCTCTCGCGTTCGTTATGAGCGCGATACTCTAATGCGCAGTTGCTGACAGACAGGATACACCTTGCAGCAGCTGCAAACAGAACAAATTGCTTCAGATATGGCTGTCTAACTTTCCATCGCCGTTTGGCCGTTCGTTATCTGATCCGCCCAAAGTGACTGGTAACGTCCCTTTTCGTTCAAGTAGCATTTTTCAGGCTGTTTTTTTTGTTGTATTCTCAAGTACCTCTGAGTCAGTTTGTGATTAGTTTCCTGTTTTAAACGGCGTGTAATATTCTTAATTAGCTGCTACTAGAATCCACAATACGATGGTCGTAAATCTGCCGAGAATGCTACACTTATCATGTCTCCTTTGATAAGACCAAATTATGCTTGAACAGTATTACGGCACTATCTTTTTTCGAGGCAGTCATAATCTAAATTATAGTTCGTTCGAGTCGAAATTGGTCATACTGTGGAAAATTGCGGCTCAATTATTTTCCAATCCTCCCTTTTGAAATTTACCATCTACTAGCTCAATGATTGTATTGATTTGATAATACATGATATAGGGGGCATCATGACGCAATCACTCCGTTGAGGGAGTTTTCCAACAAATGAGGACTTGTTTTTCTACGATAGGGTGTCGGTAAAAGTTGTCATTTGGGAGCATTCATTTTCCGGACCATTGTTCCGGAAGACGTAAATCGGAAAAGGGGAAGCTTGATTTACTACACCATCCTTGGAGAATAAGACTCTGGTGGTGGAGGTGTTTCTTACTGCCAAGTATTTATTCTGCAATAAAAGATGCTTCTAGGGAGTATCAGCGGCAGTTTCTAATTAATGGATAACAAGCATGACATTATATCAACTCTTGATGTCGTACGATTGATTAAAATAATTCTAGCCATTATTTTTGGTGGAGGTAATCAAAAATATAAATAAATAAATTCCCTATGATAATTTCGCGATTTCATTATGATTTCACTCGTCGTTCACTCGTAAAACTTTATTTCGATTTTCAGACCACCGAGTGAAAATGATCCGTGCTAGTCTCTTTACATATTCGTTTGACTCATTGGAATAACGTAAATGAGAAGCACAGAGCTGTTGTTACCTTGCCGTTGTCAACACAAATTTTACTCAGTTTTGAGTCGTTTTTGACTCACTTTAAATTTTAAAGACTTCAAATTTGGGATTGTTTTTTTTGCAAGTGAGATTGAAAGTTGACTGATCGAAAACATCGTCTTAAATCAGATAGATGATTTGATTTGTTGACTTGTTAATCCTAGTTACACATTTACGAAAGTGGGTCAATAATGACTCATAATTAAGTAAAAATTGTGACCGTGCATGATGTTGCTTGGTAGCTTTATTCGCACCCGTCTTGAGGTTTGCAAATTTCTTCTCTGATGATAGATTAATAGACTGTTTTATGTTATGAGAAATTGATAGGCTGATTACACTTGTACTGAAGTACAACGATCAGCTGAAACAACTAGAACAAACTTAGGTTGCTCGACATCCTGATACTATCCAATACACTGATACTTGTTGACACTAAATTGGCCACGTTTCCGGTATAGATTTACTAGCATGAGTACACCATCACTTTTACCATGACTAGTAGCCTACACTAGAGAAGCAAAATCTCACGATTTTCACAGGAGAGTCAGTAGCATATCAAAATAAAATTGTCAATCTAATTAATTCGTTGGTTAGTAAGTGAGGTTCCGTCACAAATTATAAATAGTGTTTTAAAAGAAGTTTATTGAAGTAAATTACTTTAACTTTAATTAACGTTTGCATTACAAAACGGAATTTTTCGGATGGTGATAAAATAAAGCTAAGACAGATAATTGCTTTTGATAAATTTCCCATGGAAGGTAATTATGTAAGCTTACTTGCATAAAAATTCTACGCCCTTACGAGCGGCCTTTCGTCAGTTAACCGGAACATTCGCCATAGTGGACAAAATGCGTGTAGGCATGTTTTTGAGTTCTTTCTTCGTTTTATTTATCAATTCTTCCTCAGTTTTCGCGACAAAATTGTTGAAGTAGATCTTACGCTTCAGGTTGGCCCAGAAATTCTCAATGGGACGCAGCTGGGGGACGTTGGGTGGGTTCACCGGCTTGGGTACCAGATCGATATTCAGCCGGTCCATCTACTCCAATGATCGCTGCGAGTAGTGGGCCGGCAGGCATTGCGTACTATAAATTTCCCCGGTCTCGGCCAGTCTGGAGCGAAAGAAGAGCGGCTATGACATCCCCTTCTCGCTGATTGTTAGCCACAGCAGCACCTTCTTGGGGAACTTGGTGTGTGAAATGAACGTCACCTCGAAGCTCACTTTATTCGTGGGGAAGTAAAATACGAAGTGCCCTGCCAGTCGTTGCCATGCAGGGTGAGATAGGTCTCGTCGTCCATCACCACTGCCATCTTATTCAGCCGCTGCCGCTGGGTCATTGCCTGCAGCTTCGAAACCAGTGGACGCGACTTCCGCTTCCTGACATGTATGTTCAGGTTCGCAGGTACTTTTCCACTGTTTGGCCGCTTGAACCGACCTGCCGGCCAAGCGCACGCAGCGATGTAGCCACTCTCCCCTCGGCCGTCCAGAATCGGGCTTTCTATCGATGCTCTGATTGTTGTCTGATAGTGCCAAGATGTTGTAGATGCCGGAACGGGCGTATCTGGCGTCCACAAAGTGCCGCACGATGCCCGTTTTCGACGCGGCGGGGTGCCGTTCTTTGAACGCGCACACTTCTGAACGGAGTTGTTTCACTGTTTTTGCCATCACGGTTAGAATTCGACTGATAGAGCTGTCAAATTTTGTCTGCTGACTCATGGGTTACTATGATTGATGCTGCTTTTGTGGTTTTTCATGATTGTTTGAGAGTTTCAAAAAAATAAAAAAAATCTGGGCATAGAAGCGTTTGATTTTATTTGTTTTTGTAATGCCCGCCATATGATTTTCATAGCGGGATCACGTATTCTTTTAAATGGCCACCTACGGACATTTATCAAATGAATTTAAAGCTGAAGATCGTCATCTAATATGACTGAATCGAATTTAATCTCGTATTTTGGCACTGAAAGAGCATTGTTTATATCTAGTGTGATATATTCCCCATTTTGATATTGCTATATCAGTATGCCATATCACTATTATGTGAAGCTACCGACATGGACTGACTCAAAGCATTTCCCCAGCCAGGTATTACATTTCAAATAAAATGCACTACTTGTCTGAGCTCTGCATTACAAAAATCAAAGGAATCTGCAAGCCTCAGGTGATATTTGCATGCACAATGTTATTAAACCAATGTAAGTACTGAGATCATTCTTTGATAATTCAAGAATTTTGCGAGTCATTAAAAAGTTCGGATTTATGGGCCGTTTCGCTTGCCTAGCTGTGAGTGTTGTTCCAGTTGGTCTCCACTTTTATTTATACCCATTTGTTGATCTTCATTCTAAGAGAACATGCAGACGCTCCACATAATGGTTCTGGGCCTATGAATTGTTGGAATGATCCGCGTCTTGCAAACATGTCGGTTTTTCATTCCCTGGAGTTCGTTAGTGGTCGGGAACCCAATATAGGTTAACTTGTTTTCGACAGGCCAATTTTTGAAGTGACATAGCACATTCTGATGCAAGTTTAGAATTAAATGTTGCTGATTTTAAAGCATTCAGTGCTGCTAGACTTCCAGACATAATATAGATATTTGAATGTCTATAGTTTTTACGCAAGCATTTTATAGAACATTCCAGAATATCTTAAATTTTTGCTTAAAACACGGTTGCCAATTAGCCCATGGACATCGAGACATCTACTCCAGGGCCAGTTACCCATGTTCCCACAAGATTGTCCAATCTTGAACCTACTGTATAGAAGACGATTGATCCTGGACGTATATTAGGCGCTCCGTTTACTCACAAATCACGAACAGGATTTTTCACATTGTATAAGCGACTGAAGTGCTATTTTTTCTCCATCTTTACATACTCCATTTTTACCAGGAATGAGATGACCAGAAACGATACAAAATGCATAAATTTGCATAAATATATTGAAAAATGGAACGGAATGAAGTCTCCTCATTCTGTAGACAAGTGTCTACAATTCACTTGTAGACAAGTGGAACAAAAGATTTCGATCATCATATCATTCAAGATCCGATGCTGAAATTTTATTTGTAATTTCTTTTGACCGATTCCTAGTACACGCATTGCTAGCGTTAGTTTTGGTAGAACAATATTTCTTAACAAATTGAACTCTTCATCGTTCTGAAGAGATTTGTTGTACATAAGTTTTTTTTAACAAGTTCATTAATTTGTATTGTTCCTTTGACTTAGGAGTACGTCTTTCTATACTGTTTTACAATTTAAAAAAATCTATTGCGACCGTCCCGATAAGCGGTCAGGTTTTGAGCGTTGATATCTCAATCGCCTCGCCAAAAATGTTCAGAGGTCGATCGAATATATTTCTACGCGTCGATTCCAATATTGAAAACTATTGAGTTTCAACATGCCTTAAACATGCATTGCAACAAAGTATTAAAAATAACGCAAATATAATTATAATTTCATTTTGCAGAGTAAATTTACTAAATTCCAAGTACTTTCCCATTACAGAGTTCAAATGTGAATAAGGGAGATCTCATTTGCAGCTGTGTAAAGGGATACTTCGCAAAATGATTCATTCGATAGGCAGCCTTGGAGCTGTTTAGAGCAGCAATGAGCCAGGATTTAATTGGACGCTGGCGATAACAAGTACCCTGGAGGGAGGGCCAGCAACAATTGGTCGGGTAGCTGTTGGTTCTATCGCTTTTGGCCAGGCTACCGTTGCTAGGCAGCCATTGTCTATGCAGTCGGTTAACCAAGCCAGTGGTTAATGTGTAGCCAGCCGGACGGTCCAACCACAAGCAAAATAACCGTGCTCTAGTTGTCAGCCATCTTTCGATATTGTGGTTGAGTGGTATGAATGGTATAAGTCAGCCGCCATCATCATCGCTAATGTGGGTAGGAAATGCATTAACTAGCAACATAAGCATAACTAGTAATTGATTTCAATTATCTGCTAACAATTGTTGCAAATATGATGCTAGTATTGCTGGCTAATGAATTGTCGCGAAATATTAGTTAAGATGTGGATAGGCCATACGGCAGATCCAAAGAAGATCGATCAAACATGGACCATTTAAAATCTGTCCGTTTTAGGACGACCAGTTTGATTTTCCCAGCTAATGAGTTTGTTTGGATTGGAATATATCTAACATACCGTTCCAAATTTTTGTCAATTGGAAGCCAGCGATGGCTAAAAAAGGTACAGCTTTTCGTTCGTCGCTTACCTGAAACCTTTTGAACAAATTCAAACACGGTTCGAAATCTCTCTCGAAGCGCAAATATAATGCAAGCTTACCGTCACGAAATATTGAAACACATGGTTATAACATTCATTTCCCATTGCTACGTCACCTCATCTTTGCGTACAACCTCATTGGGCTGTCCCGTGTAGTTTTTCAATGTACATTAATGATCTTAAAAATTAAGTTAAAGGGATAGAACCGATTACTCGTCTCAAAGTTAGAGGAAATATCATTTTTTTGGATCGAGGGTTTTATGTATCATTTACAAAACACATATGTAACTCGTATTGTCTAATATGAACTAAACCTTTTTTTTATCATAACATTTTCCAAAAAAAACACATCTTGTACATACGTTTGCAAATATAGGTTTGTCCAATAGACAATTGTGTAGGACAGCCATTGTATAAACAATATCTCAAAGAACAGTTTTCTATCCCGTTGATTTCCAACTCATATTCAATATTGTTTCATCCATCATTGATTATATAGTTGAAAGTGGTTGATAGATCTGAATAACAAATAATGTGAATTCACATTCGAGTACTGATTGAGTCATTTTTTTCCAAGAGCTCAAGACATTCCTGGTGGAGTGAGCAAATATATCACTAGGCCAAATTCTAAAACCTTATCGTCATTCCCTGTTTCGAAATTTGCGTGCGCGTGTGTGAAACAAATGTTTTCATTCATCGATCATTTTCCATCGAATTTTTTTCCTGGAATCTTCCGCGGGGCAAAACAAATTTACTCTATTTCAACTGAACGCTCGCATGAGTCCCTGTGTGATCCACTCGAATTTTTACTTCTGGTTTGTTCAATAATCCGAAAACGAACAAAAATATTCATTAAGTTGCTATGTTTCCATTCTTTCCGCCCCCCCACCTATCGCGTCAATTTGCTCCAAAGTTGCCCCTGAACCACATGACTTTTTTTTTTCACGATCCATATTCGACTGGGAATTTGCTGCTGCTCTCCGTTAATTTACTGAAACGAATCTTGATTTATGTCTCTATTTCTCACACATGTCTCCATTTTTTTCGGCATTCAGTAAAGCGGTCTTCTCCATCCCAGTTTTACATGGCAGGCTGGGCTGGGCTGGGCTGTTTGCTAGCAAAAAAAAAATCAAAAGAGAAAGAATAGACTCATCTATGAAAACTGATAATTATAAGTTGGCTCTCGCTGCTTCTGCTTCGAATTCAATCCAATCACCGCTAGCCCCAATCGCCAACGTGGAGTAGACAGCGAAGTGATTCCAATTTTCTTGCCGTGTCTTAATTTGGATCGTTGACCACACGGTTCTCATGGAGTTTTTTTTTTAAATTTCGCGTGTCCCTTTGCTGCTGCGGCAAATAACAGGAAAATAGTCGAATTTTTGGGGCGACCTCCAAAATTATAACCCCGTAGGATTGGATAGCTTTTGGTTGAGTATTTTTTCCCCTGCGATAATTATAGTGCACACGCGGTTATTCGTAGCCCTGAAAGTTGAAATTCAGCCCTGCGTGTGTACTTTGGCTCGAAGACATCCACAATTGTTGAGGTAAAGAAGAAACGGAAAATGATAAAAGTGCCGCTCAGTACGATCGACAAAAACCAGGCCGTTGAACTTGTTTTTCTCCCCTCTTACTCTTAGGATGTTTCATGTTTACCCTCCTTCTTCACAGCATTAAACATACAGAAAATTCATCCAAAGAGGCCACGAAGAAAAATGTTCCCAAAAATGCTCCATTGCGTTCCAAATTTCTCAGCATAACTAACTGAGCCCTTGGAGAAATTCCCGATAATATTCGATGCTAAAAAGAGGCCGGAAAAAATCCTTGAGATTCCTTTACCAGTGCCCCGCAAGCAGACTCACTCAACAATTGAACCAATTTTCTTTTCTGGTGAATCGTGCCCGCTTCCAGTTTCTTGTTTTTTTTTCTGTTGGTAATTACATTATAATTGATCAAATAATACGAATTTGCTGGATCATTGTTCATTCGTTGGGTTGTTGTGGCCTTAGGGTTGGTCGAGAGAAGTAATTTGAATAATTTTTGGTCAAAATCGAAAGAGACGAAATGAACAAAAAACCATAATGGCGTGATTACAAGATTCATGTTCCATTTTATCGAGTTTGCGGTGGCCGAACCGTGGAAAATACACAAGATAAAAACAAAAGAGCAAAAGTTGAAGAGCTTAAGAATCGATTTTTCATAAAAATGTTTTTTACTCTCCTCCCGCTTACAGGTGCCAATGGATTGCGAAGACGAGGCCGACAAACCTATACCCGATACCAAACGCTGGAGCTAGAGAAGGAGTTTCATACCAACCACTACCTGACCCGTCGGCGCCGGATTGAGATGGCTCATGCACTGTGTTTGACGGAGCGGCAAATCAAAATCTGGTTCCAAAATCGGCGGATGAAGCTGAAAAAGGAAATCCAAGCCATCAAGGAGCTCAACGAACAGGAAAAACAAGCGCAAGCCCAAAAGGCCGCTGCGGCGGCGGCACAGGCAGCCTTGCACGAGCAAAACTAGGGGTTAGACCATACCAATCACAGTAGTTCTAGTAATTATTTATATTAACTTTAATGAGTTCTAATGTTTTCGGTTAGAGCAGCGATATATGTTCGCCTTGAGACTAAAGTTGTTTTAGTTCTTTATTTTAATTTTTAACCTTATACGTTATGTTTCAATTTTAGTTCCCTTTCCAATTACGACGAAAGTAAGCTTCGTTCTAGATAAATTAATTTTGTAAAAAAAAAATGTTGCTAAAGAGATTAATTTAAACAACTACTAAAACGCTAGTGAAAGGTATATTTCCAAAAAAACAACCCTCAATGGAAGAGGTGCAATGTTCCCTAGTTCGGGGACGTGATGTAAAAAGTTTTGAGTAAAAGAATGGGAGAATGTTGTACAAAAAGAAGCTGGTAGAAACTATTTTCGAATCTCAATCTAAACTCAGTCTACGGAATACCCTTTGTGATGTGGTAATTGCAATACATAAGTAGAATTATCAGCAGTGATCGAAAGTCGAAACAACTCAAACATAAAATGCATACTTGCAAAAATCCGCTTTTGCTGATGATATTAGATTTCTTTTGATTGTTTATATTTGCTTGTAATAAGGTTATTTAAGTAAAATTACCCTGTTATCTCGTCCTTTTTTGAACGATTGAGTTGTAAATATGTTTTGAAAGCTTTACCACCTTAAACCGGATCCTTTCATTTTCCTACGTTTTAAAAGTGGATAAAAATACCAACGATATGTTCGACTAAACGTACTTTACACCCTTAAGACAAACTGTCCACCTACCGCTTAAGTTTTCTCCTAAATATCCAGAAAAAGACTAACAAAACGCAACAGAGATACGTAAATTTTTGTGAAACGTCAACAACACATTCGAATGGTATCGATAAACGGTATTGGTTGGTTGACCCAATTCATAACAAACGAATGCTGTAGTAATATATTGTTCATGTACTTATTTATTGCTGGGAAGCGATCTTGTACATAGAATATGACCTACGTTTTCCCTTCTCAAAATTTTCTTCAGTGCAATAATTTACGGTCAAGAAACGTTAACGTTCAAATGAGAAACGCAAACTATCTGTCGCGAGTTAAGCGAAGCTGCATGTGTAGTGAACAAACGCCGTAGTGTAGTTTAATCTCCACTTTTAGATCCAACCAGAATAACAGGACATGATACAACCAACCACTTCTTTCTACCGTCTTCTAGCCCTTAGATTCAACTACAAAACAAATTTCTTTGAATCCCCACTCAACGTGCTTCAACATTGATTGTTTTCATTAAACCCCCCCTTAAAATGATGTGAGCGATATTTGAAACAAGCCAAAATACTGTAACCTAAAGCAGAAGTGTTTCGATTCCATTTTTATCGTACATTTGAACCCATCCACACAAGCTCATTGTCTAGAAAATAGATTTGTAATGTTTGTTTCCTATCATCCTACTATCAAAGATACCTTTTAGCCCGCCTGATAAATTCACTAGACTCAGTGTGAAACAGATGCTCCTAAATGTTTAAAAGGCAAACTGGAAGGAATAGATTGAAAATACGTAATTAGACGAGAATAAGAGTAATTAAAAACAAACACACACACACAAATGGAAAAAATGTATACGTAACTAGATGGTAAGCTAAAGTATATTTAATAAAAATTTAAACAATGAAGGAGCAAACTAAAAGCAGAATGTGGAATAGTTACAAAAAAACGAAAAAGAAAAAAAAATAATTTAAAAATAAAGGAATGATACGTAAGTAAATTAGATTTTTATAGTTGATAAGTAACTTAATTGGAATGAAACATTGAAGCAACTCACCCCTACATACACTCACAGAGCCAGACACACAACAAACAGACGAACCCAGAAATCAAAGTAATATATTCCAGAGAGTAGATGAGGAAACAACAGGAGGGCTGTCAATATTTGACAACAACAGATAAGCAAGAAGGCAGTTCCTATATGTGAAAAAAATAGGGAAAAATCAATCCTGTGCGATTGAAAGCGCGGAAATTCATTGATGAAAAAAGAGTCCCTATGGCAAAATAAATGACTATGAAAATTTATTTTCATCCTAGTCGAAGTTTTTGAAAATTGAACTAAAAGAAATCCTATCGTAGCCCTTTGCTGACGGAATGTGATTGGAATTTGGTAACCAAAATAACACTGAAAAAACAATACTTTGATCGAACGTTGGCCATGTTGGTCAAGTGCAGTCGAGTTAAATTTACGAAGTGCTGAGAACGGCGATATTAAAGGGGGAACTAAGGGAATTATAATCATCATTCTACTAACATGAACAGTGTAAAAGTGCGTCTTACAGCAAACAACGGAAGAACGCAGAAGCCCCAGGGAAAATTTGATGCAATAAATTGATGATGACAGAGAGGTGCGCTTCAATAGCATGTTATTACCGATCATGTTTGGTTACCTTGAAAGTGCAGTTCGATCGTTCTTTAGCCATGTTTTGCGTCTACTGCGGTTGGCCGGGTGATTATTTAGGAACTACGAAACGTTGCACCATAGGTGGCACAAAAATGGACGGTTTGATTTTGCCTCTGGCTAGTGGAATAAAAAATGGCTTCGATTAGGCTGTTCCGTTGCCAACGTCGTTGTTCTGAAGAGTGTATTACATTCTTTCATTGAGGGGACTGTGAAATTTTCGATTTTCGTTAGATTCCGAGTATCATTTTGGTTCTCATTTGCAGCCTATATGATTTCAAAATCTCACTATTTATGGGTTATTTTAATGCCACAAAAGTAATTTCCCAGGGGTTTTTCTTGAAAACGTACGTAATAACGTTAGTTGCTTGAAGGAAACAACTTGATTATGGTTTGTACAGACTACGGTGTCTGGCTATCTACACAGAAAAAAATAATTAATTTTAACAAGCGCGTAAAACTTCCCCTCGTTTAATACCAAGCCAAAGGAGGCGTAAACAACCCATTTGGTTGTAGTCTTTGATAAGCCATACAACAATGTTTGCAATCCTTCATACAACAGGCTTGATTCAGGCGATATCTGGATTAAATTTACATAAAATGTCCCATTATTTTCTGCCAAATCTAGCATTCCCTTTATGTGCATTATATAACGCAGACAATTCAATGTTTCTTTTTATCTGTGTAAGGTATATTACTATTATAACTATTACTATTATTATTATTGTTTTTGTTAACAACCTTATCACGCACGCCAAAGCCAGGAGTTCTAATCTCACCTCTGGACAAGTTACGAAGTCACTTATGCCAAAGAAGTGCTATATTTCTTTCAGATATTGGAATTGTCCCAACATTCACGAAGATACAAAGTCCTCAAGTATTTCTGTAAAAGTCAGACAACAAGACAGAATTCTGTTGAAGTTTGGCATTTCAAATCTTTGTAGCTTTTCATGTATGAATGGGCGAGGGGTAGAAATTCATATCTAGCAAACACCTACAGGGTGTTCAAATATTATCCGTACAACAAAATGGTGTCATACATATCCTTTTTTTGTTGGATTAAAAAATCAATATGTATTGTTTTTTATTGCAATATGTTTGCAAATTACAAGTTTTATTTGTTCATTTCAAAATGGCCGCCTCGTGCTGAGATGCATGCCTTCAAACGTTTCGGGAAATTATTCTTGATGGTCGCGAGTTCTTCGACAGATGTTTGTTCCGAAACCTTTAAAAGAGACGATTTTAGATGTTCTAGTGATTTATGTGGTATACTGCAGGCTCGTGACTTCAAGTTGGACCATACCGAATAGTCAAATCCGGTGAGTTGGAAAGCTTTCGTTCAAAAGCTTGCGAAAGTGCGTTAGCAAAGACTAATAGGATTTTTTGCTCCATGAGCCGGCGCCCAGTCTTGTTGCGATGACCACTTACTGTGTCAGTAAGAAGCTTTTGATATACCACTTGATTCACTACCACACCCTTGTCGATGAAGATCAAAGGGGTTTTACCGGAATGAGTTATTCCAGCCCAAACCATAACAGAAGCGCGATGATAACTCCTTGAAATACTTCCACCATTTTTGGAAGCGATAATTTTGATGGTTGTGAGTGATGCTGCTCGATTGTGAAAACGTTTTCATCGGTGAACAGCACTGACCGACAGCGACCCTCGGATAAGCGGTTCAGGAGAACCTTAGCTTTTCTCAACCGGTTTGCTTTCATGGTGTCATTCAAGTAGTAATTCTTGCACAGTTTATATAACTGAAGTTTCAAATGGGCGTGTAATATGGCTCTAACGGAAGATTTGGAAATTTTCAGTGATTTCGCCAACTTTCGGATGGAAATCCAATAATTTCGCTTGATTCATCGCCGAATAATCTTGCGTATTTGTGGAGTCCGAACGGTGCGCTTTTTTCCTCACCCTACGCGGTCATCTAGCGTTCTAAGCTGTTGGTATCGTTTTATTGCGTCACTCACTGTAGATTATGCAATATTCATGGTCTTTGCAGTCACTGAAACAGTTTTTCCTTTTCGAAAAAGTTCAATAACGCGCAACTCATTCGGCTTCACGGCTTGAATGAATTAGAAATCACAACTGCATCAAACTTACTGCATATACACTGAAAGTTAATTTTAGTTTATATTACAAAATCGAAGGTAATGCTCACAAATCCATTCGTTGTTTTCTGCACGAAACTGATTTGTTCTTTTTATGAAGATACATTCGTAATTAATGGCACATGCGCAACTGTCAAAAGCACGAAGCTTTTGTTAACAAAGAAAGAACATTCGTACATTGTACGAAAACAATACAAAGAGCTACGAATATTTGGTCACAAATTTAAAAGAAACGGCTTGATTATTGAGCATGAAGTTATAGCTCTCGGCAGCGCTTTAATTTTTATTTTGGGTAAGATTAATTATTCCCGCCCATACCAGCAGAAACACCATCACGCATGAGTACGGTGTAAAAGAGAAACAGCGATTGGCTGGTCATCACGAAGTTCATTTCGTGCATTTTACAAAATGGTGTATCATTACACTAGATAAAAAGCAATATACAATATACGAGACATTTGTTCTATTTACAAAATCCATGTTTACGAAACGCGTGAAAGCTACTTAACGAAAATAAATTTTCAGTGTAAAGACATTGGGTCAACGTTAAACCATGTAGGTATGCTTAGTTCAATTCGCTTCGTTGCGTTGAGGCATGCCGACAAAGTCTGTACGGATAATTTGCAGACACCCTGTAGTTTATGGTTCTTTTTTTTTAAATTGCTGGTGGTCACGACGAACGATAACATAGCATTTTCGTCACTGAACATGACGACAACTAAACATGTAAGGTGTGTTGAAAACTAGCGTGCTCCAATAATTCGTGACCAACAACAGAAAGACTACAGATGATTTTCAGGTAAAATCAGCCTAAAAAATCATAATCTTCTATGACCGTCTCCGATTTGGATGAAACTTTGCAATTCGTTTCGGTTGGGGAAATCATGTTTTCCACTTGCAAGAGATATTTGTAATATTTCAAAAAGGCGCATGTGTTTTCATAAGTCATTACTTAGTAACCGTTAATTGTTATGAAATTGTATCTGAAAAGAAATTGTAGAAAATCAATGAGGCTCAATAAAAAAATACATACACTGAAAAAAATATTATGCATTAGTGATCGTCAGTCGGTGCGAATCAAAACAAACCCAAAAAAGGAGAGAGTTCCTCTCCCATGTGCGCACCAGTAAACAGAGTACACACAATAGATCGCTAGAATAAATATACAAGCCACAGTGGTACATGAGCGTCTTCCAACCGGACATTTTTTGCCTGTTGAAGTGGCGGACTTAGTCCGTGCTCCTTCAACCTACCCCGCAGTGGGATGTTAGGCAAAAATGTCCTTGGTTCGAGTACCACTGTATACATGCCCTTTTCGCTCAATTTTCCTAAAAACATCTGTTACATTTCCAATCCTGCCGCACACTAGCGGAACTATCAAAACTTTCTCTTCATATCTTTCATTCTAGCCAAAAACATTGTTGTTCACTCTTGGTGCCTCATGGTGATGAGCGAACATCTCCTTCTACATCATTATGCATTTGTCAACAGATTTTAAAATATAATTAAAATGATGAATGCCTATCTTTGCAAGGTATTAGTTGTTCTTATATGAAGCAATTTATTATTATTTTTACACAAAAAATTAAAAATTTCATGATCTTTAAATTTTAATTCTGTTGGAATTATCATATCATAATAATACAATATGATTTTGTAGATCATTTCAATTCAAAATGCTCTTGGTGAGCAGCTTTCTGAATGTAGCCGTTTTCAAGATAATTTTAATGCAATGTCGATAAAAATGTTTTTATTGGAAAATATCCTGTTTTAATCAGTTAGTCGCGGCTCTCTATCTAAAGGGTCGTGTATAGATACAGTTTGTCTTGCCAAATAATCATGGAGAATTATAGCGTCCAATAACACGTGCAAATGATAACATTGTATTATCAAAATAAGTGTTCTTTGCGAGCAAAGTTCCAAACGCTTTGCCCTTTTTACTGTCGCAATAATTTCCCTACTGAGAAGCCAATTTGCAATGTGCTGACCATCTGTGCAAACTGGCACGGTGAAAGGTCAACCATCACCAGGAGAACTCACTTATTGTACGCACCGCGTACAATAACTCGGCCTCTCGCAGACTTCAACTTGGTAAATTCTGCGTCGAGATATGGGTCTGCATTCATACAAGATCCAATTGACCCAGTAGCTCAATGATCATAGACAGCGCCATGTGGTCGGTGTTTGGGCTTTGAAGCTGTTGGTAACAGGCCCCGATGTTGTCTGAAAAAAAATCTTTCTTACTGACGCGGCCCATTTCTGTATCAACGGGTATATGAACAAGCAAAATTTGGGACAAAGCAAATCAACACGAGGTTAACCAAACGGCAATGCATCCCCCGAAAATCACTGTTTGGTGTGCATTTTGGGCAGTCATCAAAACGCCGCTCTGATAGCCATACTACTATATCCAAGCCCTTCGCTTAACTTTCAATACTTCTATTCAATTTTCACAACCTGCCGTACGCTGACGGAACTATTGGGGCCTCAGATTGATGAGCTCCTTCTACATCGATATGATATTGTTGTGAAATTATCTTCACTTCTCTTACCAGCCCAATACCTAATACAATGTTTTCGCACTTGTTATTGGTTTTTCATGTTGTCTAGCCAAGTTTACTCTTGTTGCCATCACATGGTGCTTTATCATGCGAGATTACAAAGAAATGCCACTCAGAATCAATATCGTTTTTCTCTTAAGTCTTGCAGAGGCTTGCAATTTTTTTTTAAAATCACTCCTCGCAGAAATATTCCACTAATGCATTAACTGGTTTCAATAGTGTTTCTAAATAATACCTATCAGTAGTAATCCATTGCTCGAGAGATATATTAAGTTATGCTTCTCGAGGTTTTCTAAAAATAAAAATTCAAATTCAGTAAGTTTGAGGCACTTAAACATTCATGAAGATAACAATATTTTGATCTTGATGACCGCAACATATTTTCGAAATGTTATTTACAATCAGTCTTGATCGAATATTTTTTAAACTATGAAGCATTAAATCCACGTTCTCATGAGAACATTATGAGAACCTGACGCATTAAGCAATTTACAATGTTTCGGTAGTAATGCCTCAAAGGTACTGAATCCATTAGGACCCTCTATTGATGTGCTACATTGAAACAAATAGATAAGTTAATCAAAACAAAAATATTTTATTTAAAATTCATTCAATTTCACTTGAAAACGAATACTTTTTGACAGTTCACTGGTTTAGTACAACTTGTTCGACCTTGAGTTTAACCACTCGCCGCAGACGATCGAAGAACACATCGTACGAGGCCCGCAGGTGCTCTTGTGGTATTTTATCCCAGGCTGCCGTCAGATTTCACCTCAGTCCTTCCACATATTTAGGTTTTATTTTATTTTACTTATTTCACATAAATACTTGTAGCTTAAGGGTTGTCCCTTATCAAAATACTAAAATCGGTGTTCAATGTTGCTCGTACCACTTCCATGTCCAAAACACATTATGAAAAAAAAACACAAATAAAACTTACGTAAAAACTAAATACTGACTTACTAACAGCCCCACACTGGCTAAGTATCTCCATTAAGCCAGATTAAACATTCGCGACGAAAAGTTGCTGCAGAACGCACATGTTTTATTACGTTCGGAAGTTGATTCCAGAAGATGACTGCACGTACGAGAAAAAAGGTATTGCCATAGTGATGAACAATATTGCAATAAAATAAAGTGTTGTACACGGTTGCTTCTAAAAGTTTGAAGCTTATCAGCAAAATTTAGCGATCCTAATTTTGAATCATGTTACATAGCAACGTAATTTAAAGAATCATAACGGAGATCCTAAGAGCTGTCGCTGTAAGTGCGTCACTCTAGAATAGCTGTTCAAATTGAACACCCAACGTACACAATGATTGAAAAACTCTCATGTGATCATTATCAGCGGATGATGCGTTTCAGACTAGCTCCAGAACCATAGGACAAATAAGGCAACAAATGCGATTTAAAGAGCTTGATTTTGGTAGGTATGGAGAGCATTGAACCTGTTTGTTTCAAGTAGCGAAGACCAGCATAAATTTAACCACATTGATAATTTACCTGGAAGGTCCATTTATGGTCGGTTTGGAAAATAACACCTAGATTAGATACTTTCTCTGTATATGGGAAAACCTCATCATTAATAAACAAATTTGGCAAAACAGAAGATGTTTTTGTCTTGAAATAAACATTGCTTTGGTTTTAGATGAGTTCATGAGTAGAAAATTCTGACCACTTTTGAAAACGTTCAAGATCGGAGTTTATTAACTGTGTCAAATTATCAAAATTGGTGCTTTATGAACAGATGTAAAGCTACATCGTGAGCAAACATGTGTATTATACAACATTTTAAAACCGTGGGGAGATCGTTTATAAATAATGAAAAAAACAGTAGTGGACCTAAAGCGGACCCTACCTCCACACCTTCATGCTTTAGAGCATACTTTGGCCTCCAACATACTACAGGCAGCGAAGTACATAGGGTGCAAGTCCGGTACACTAGCCGGTCACTCCGAGCTCGAAATGAACCTGAAATCCGCAATCTAAGTTGGGTTTTCTTCACTTTCGCGCCAACAAAATGACGACGTGCCACAGATCGATGACGTTCTGTGGAACTATTCCGATATGTGTTTTGCTGATCTGTGCTCCTTCAGGCAAAACCAGCGATCCGGCCATCACGGGTGATTCCGGCCCAAACAACATCGATGCTGGTTTCTGTCACTTGGTGGCCGACAGCACGTTTGTGATCTCTCTGGGAACTAAACTTTGTTGTCTGCTTACGCAGGAACTGCTGTACGATGAAGAGGTTTTCGTTGGTAAACACGATATTCTCCAACCTTCCTTCCGCGTTCCTCGTCAGCAGTGCCTTCGCTCTTTTTACCCGTTCTTGTTTCTACCTCACCGAGAGGTTTGAAACTTCGATTTGATACGTTGACATCCTCCGCCAATTTAGTTACACCCATCGGGGATTTCTCCGAAAGCACCTCTTGACGATCTTCACCCTAGCAGGTGTCACCATAGTAGCGCACCGTCTCCCACCATACCGTTTTTTGGAACTTACGGTATCCATGTATATTTTGACTGTACGGTGTACAAAACTTCTACACACACGTAAATCGAGCCGCTCACGAACTACATATGTCTTTCAGCCGTATTCCAGCTCGGAACAAGGCAACCGCAGCACTACGTTTCTGTTCGAGATCCATTTTTCGGATAACACTTGATGACAAAAGTAACATATACATCCACTGACAGCCAAAACGCAATGTAAACAAAGTGACGAGGGATCGTCATTCAATTGCCGGACCCTGTAATGTATAGAAAGTTCTTTGTATCTATTGCTTCTTTTAGAGATGAAATCAAAAGCCATGTTTGTGTCTGTTGGTTATGCCTTATACTCTAGTCGAGTATGAGTACACGACACTGAAGAAGTTTGCATATCGTTGAGGAAATACGCGTATCTGTCAAGATAAACAACAATGGTAGTTGGAATTTAATGGAAATTACTAATCTTTATTCTCGTTTTCTAGTTACAGTAAGTTTACTAGTTAGTAAAACATGGTTATAGTACGTTCACACTACAGCTTATATTACGTGATATAGAGTATCTTGATATCAAATGACATGTACATTATTTCCAGTAAAAACTAGATGCATAGTTGTTGATATCAAGATACTCTATATCAAGTAATATAAGCTGTAGTGTGAACGTTCTATTAGTCTTCATTTATGTGACTTCTAATTGTCTATTTCTAGGATTTTTTTTTTCAAAAATGCGAATCTAGGCTCTAGGCGAATGAGAGGCTCTCTTCTCTCTCGCTCTTTTTTATTTATTACAGCGCCATTACAAATTTTTTGAGGAAGTCTTTAGTACAGATAGAAACACAGAATTGCTGGCTACCATACTCTACAAATAGTTGAATGAAAAACGTAACGCTGAATGGAATATGAATGAAAGAGAAAGTAATCAAAGAGAGTCTCTCAATTGCAGATTCGCCCTAATGAAAAAAAAAACCCTAGATTTGATGTTCTATAGTTTGAATTGGTTATGGATAGGGTTCTGATGTATGGTCAGTATCGGAGCCATAGTTTGTTTTCTTTGCAATGAATCTGATTTTGACTGATAAAGGGGCGCGCCTTTGAAGAGTGCTATCACTCCTCAAAGGGTTTAAATAGCGGAAACTTGCAATAAAATTTGATTCATTGCCAACAAAATAAACAATGACAACTGTAACAACACCGAATACCTCATCATTTCTCAATAGTGATGAGGTAAATCGACAAACATCGGTAAACAAAGGATACGGGATATACTACAATAGATCAAATTACTGGTCGCAGTGGTTTATGTCCCGAACAGAGGAAAACAAAATTATGGTTCTTA
This sequence comes from Aedes japonicus, assembly GCA_034211315.2. NCBI lineage: Eukaryota > Metazoa > Arthropoda > Insecta > Diptera > Culicidae > Aedes > Aedes japonicus. The sequence continues at coordinate 698,313 of JASCZW010001046.1, read as the reverse complement.
ATGTTTCCTTCAGTTTAGCCATACTTTCATTAAATGCCGCAGCCTGGTTTGAGTATCTCAAGCTATTCTGCATCATTTTGCCAATGGAGGCTGAAATACTAATATGTGATGCCATCCACAACATCCGAATATCTTTATGAACGGTAGCGGACGTTTTTTCAATTCTCTAAGAGATACCAAAGACACGTTGATTCCTGCGATGCCGTTGTTAAATAGCTTATCGTTGTGACCTCTGGAATAATCCGGCAGCTCGCTGTCTTGAGTAAATGTTGCGATGATTAAAACTGCGGATGGTATTTCCTCTTAAGCGTTCAGTAGTGTATTTTAACGTTCTTTTCCATGTTCGATGTTTTCTGATTGTTCCAAATTTCCGGCTGGTTGATGTCGATATCAATATAATCGACATAAATTTCAAATCTTAACGTTGTATTCAAAAGAACCATACACTGTATGTGCATAAATTTAATTATCTATGTTCAAGCGAACACCGCTTTACGTTGTTTCGAAAGGGTTTACAACAATGGCATGTTTCTAGTTCCGTTTCAAATCACTTTATGCTTTAGCCGTCTTAAAATATACTTTTGTAATGATGTAGCGTATATAGAATGACAAACTTTTTAAACGCACATGTATGAACTTTTTTTATAAAATAGATAAATCTGTTTTTTTGCTTCCTAAACAAAGGGGCATATATTAATAGGTACGCATGAGGGTAATGTTTGAATTCAATCTACCTTAAATAATGAATCTGTGAAAGAGTGTCAGATTTAGTCTAAGCAATATATGCCTGCATGTTAATGGTAACTTATTACTCTGTCTTATCAGAAATCAAGCAACCTTTGTTTTATACGAAAGTGTATGGGAAGAATCACATAGTGAATGATAATTCACGGTTCACCGTTTAAGAATAGTTTTTTTGTGTTCTTCTGCATTTTATCCGATGCATGAAAACCGAACGTTTAACCTTTTTGTAGTCTAAATGTAGTAGTATGTTAGCGGAAACAATATTGATATGAAAAACTTGTCTGTTACTAGATGAAGAACTAGTAGATTAACATTATGATTCATTATCCATAATGCAAGGCTTAGCATGTTGCATTGCGTAGAACTATCATTTTTAACCAACGGTTTTCAAAGCAACGTACGTTTTCACAGTAAGCTTCTTGGATTCCATGAGTCAGTTAGAAGCAACATACTGCAAAAAATGAGCGTTGTAGGTTAACGTTTACTCCGTGCTTGGAATAGGGTCTTGGGGTGCTTAAGCCGTTCCCTACCATATTAGAGATAGAAAGTTGCAAATGAATACGAGCAATTAAGATAGGCGCAATTCATATTGCTCAATTTTATTTTCGAATTTTTATCATCACAATTAATACCTTGGTTTTGTTTGCATGTACTTATGCTATAATTCATATCATAGTAGGCTGCTAGAAAAGGAAGCCGATTTCCTTAATTTGATAGTTGCACCATGACGAAGTGGCAGCGTATTCGTGATTTGTCCCATGTGAACATGTCGCGAAAAGACATTTCAATCGCCATGGATGTGTCCCGGTGGACCGTGAAAAGGATCTTAGGTGGCGAAGGTGGCACTCAAGTTGTTCGAGGTCAGCTCGGATTCCAAAGAACATCGCTGCCATCAAAAGGAAAATTAGGGTGAATCTAGTGCGTTCAATGAGGAAAATGGCTAAGGCACACGGGATCAGCGACTTCACGGCACGAAGTCGAGGACACGGAAAAAACTCACATTATTAGCAACCGCATCCAGCAGCTACGAGTCGAGCGATGTAAGAAAATCTTCCTCATGCGAAAAAATCCGGAACACTGTTCACTAACGAGAGCATGTTTACCGTCGATCCCGTATCAATTTCCAGAACCAATTGCTATATTAGTTCTCTCCATGTAAAAGCGTGGCCAACGAGCATAAAAACGTGTATCTGACCAACCATTTTGCTAGTCTTAAGGTGTTTTGCGGCTTCCGATAGCAAAAAAAAAACTCAGTGTTCATTCCAGAAGGCGACAAAATAAACACTAAGGTCTACATTTGGATTTTAAGTAAGTTTGTTCTTTCATGAATCAAAGAGCAGTACAGCCCAAAGCCAAATGTTGTATTTCAACAAGATGGGAATCCGGGCCATACCTCGAACGGAACATAGAAGTGGTTGCATAGACAGAGTTACGACGGAATTGCCATCTTCCACAGTGAATGTACGACAATAGGATATTCCGCACGGTATCCAAAGTTCGGCGAGACTGGAAAGGTGGTTGTTGCTTGGCATTAAGAATTTCTTGAGGATACTGTCACCAGAAGCAATGCATTTGGCTGGATAATCCCCTTAGTCTACGCCTGGGTCGTTGACGATGATTGCGATGACATGGTGGCTGATCGTACAGTCAAGAAATTCTGGGAAGTTGAGGATGTTGAAAGCGTGCAACCAGCGTCGGAAGCTATGGCATGTGAGTAGCATTTTCAAGAATCACACTGTCAAGGAGAATGTTGTCAAGTTAAGCAGTTCTCGTTCATAAGTTCTTAAGAAACTTTACATCTTGGAGAAACGGTTTGCTCACTGCAACGGTCACTATGAAGAAATAAACGAGAGTGAAGAACTTAGAGAAATCGCATGGTGCTTATGTACCACACCACACCGTACACGTCCGTCGCATACCACAACTAAGTGTCGGGTGGAGCTCAATACATCAGCAAAAGTGAATAGTTTCTCGATGAATGATGTCATGTATAGAAATGTCAGCTGTCCTCGTCAAGTGGTGTCATCCGAAAATTATGGCTTTGAATATGTATCCTTGGAGGTGTACGGAGCCTGTGTTTACATTAGATCGATCGTTCCTGGAAGGTCCCATGAGGTGAAGATTTTGACTAACGATTCCACACAAAGAGCTCTTGGCAGCTGTGTAATAGCATAGTCTAGTGCATAGTCTAGTGTTGAAAACATTGCATCTGCCAATCCGAAAATAAGTACAGGTTTGATAGCCAAATTATGCTAGCGTGGCTAGCATAACCCCCGAAAAGCTGTCAGTGTTTGTAAGAAAAAGAAGTAATCTCACCACTTCTTCCCAAAATTGCTTTTTGTGGAGGTATGTGAACACTGCAGTAAATCCTGGTTACACGGACTTTTCACCGAAGATTTAGCATCATGTGGTTCGTGGTGTAAAGGAGCAATGTTTTGAGAAGAGGAGGATGTCAAACGGAGGTTCTTGAACCATTACCTGATGAACAATTCCCGAACTCAAGACCTCTGTTATGGTTAGTGCCATGGTGATCCTTGAACTGTAGCCTGTGTCTGAGAAATTCTAGAGCTTCTGGAGCTCTCACGCATATAAGAATATATGTTGCACTTTGTCCGGGACTGCAAGGATAGGATTAATAAGAGAAACGTGTATCGAACTATACCTGAAAAGCATGATGCAATGAAAGCAATCGTGTTTTTTTTTGTGCAGCACGAGTTTGCGGACGAGAATCTCGAGACTAAAATCGAATGAGTACTTAAAAATGCTTAAAGCCTTGGACCCATATTTTATGGCACAATTACCGTACCAGAATAAGCTTCAATGGATCCTGCCAAGCAGAAGGCCAGTGGTGCAACGATATGCAGGGTTGTTACGGCAGCGCGGATTTCGCGAATTTCGCGGATTTCGCGATTTTCGCGGATTTGGCGCGGATTTGTTCATAAAATTCGTTCTGGCGCGGATTTGGCGCGGATTCGTTCAACATCATATTGATATACCCACACAGCAACAAAAGCGTTCACGAAAATGAAAACGGACCGTGAACTAGTTCACGTTTTCAGGATTTTTACCTAAAAACGTGATTTAGCTCGTGATTACGTGAGTCAGTTCACGGTGTATTTTTGCTTGTTCTCGAATTCATGACTGCAGTTCACGGATCCGGGCACGATTTTTTTCCCTGCAGAATGAGTTAAATGAATTAACAAAATGAGTAAACCAGAGCGTGTTTATTTTCAGTGTCAGGGTAATGTAAAAAACAGGCTGTCAAAATTGCCGCATTTGAGTGCTGTGTTGCCAACACACAAAAAAATGCAAGTAAAATTTCAAGAATTTCCAAGAAACTCGGATCATTATTTAATGATAATTAAGATGAGAACTCCAAAGCAAATGAAAAGAGACAGCCTAGGAATTTCGAACGAATAATTCTATAAGTTTCCAGGAATAAATCCATGAGGATTAATATCCAACCGAAGAATTATTTCTTGAAAATACGAAGTTTAATACCTAAGAATTCTAAATGGACTCAGGGACTTAAATTCAATACTATTAAAAATCTAAGAAAGCATTTTATTATTCGTTTGCTAGTAGATATGTATTATAACCTTCATTTTTTAGGGCTGCTATCAAACAGTTTGGATATGTTGTTTCTGATTTGGCAAAGTATCTGTACTATTACTTTGTCGTTCCGTCGAAGTGGGAAGAATTCAAAGAAAGCTGCATAACCAAGCCTAAACGTTTCCAAAAGCATGTTGAAACCTGGTGGGCAACTCTCGGACCAGCTGCAGAAGTGGTTCTTTCAAACTACAACCACTTAGTTTCTTTGAAAAAGAAATTGCAAGGCCTGGCAAAACGGAGCTTTTATGAAGAAGAAATTTTGAAAATTTTACTGCTGCCAGATATCAAAGGGCAGGTTCTTTTTATGATTGAATCAGCGGGAGAAACGGAAAAGTTGCTTACGTATCTCGAAACGAATGAGTTTATTCTTTTCGATATTTATGATAGGATTCTCGCATTTTTGGTCACTATGATGTCAAGAGTTTACAATCCAAAACAGATAACGGAAGCCATCAACAACAAAATGCTAATGGAAGAACATTTTCTTAAGGATACGGATGTAATTATTTACAAATCCATTCTTGACGCTGCAGGAAATCAACTTAAAACATCTCATTTCAATAAGCATTTTAAAGACCACACTAACGCTTTCGTCTCGTATTTGTTTTCCAAAGATGTTCCGAATGAATTTGTTAGACTAGTCAGCAACTTCAAGGTTGGAAGGATCATAAATAAGGATTCCATCAAAGAAATCGTCCACTTAGTCGATGTTATTGATTTTAAATTATACAAATCTAAAATTCACGAAGAACTAGTACTTGCAAGTGTTAAGTTGTCTACTAAAACGGTTGAATCAGAAACAGATTTGGAAGAACTTGATTTTTTATTCCAGGACGATAGTTTCTCTGAAATGAGAACATTGCTCAACATTGTAACTTGCGTGTCTGATTCTAATGCAGAGGTCGAAAGAAAATTTTCACTATCTAAGCATATGTTACCGGAAAACCGAACTAGGTTCAGTGAACAGCAGTTCAATAATCGTAAACATATTTTGAGTGGCATGCATTTTTTTGAGAATGATATAACTAGATTTGTTGTTTCAAAGGACTTGATTTTAAAGGCGAAATTTGCGAGGCAATCTTACGAATCCAAACAGAAACAAAAGAAAGATTTTGAAATAGTGGAGGCACAAAAAAATAAGGAAAAAGCAAAGAAGGAAGCAAGGCACCAGATCAAAAAGCAAGAAGAAGTTGTAGGAATGAAAGGGAAGGCTAAAGAAGATATTTTTAATTTGATGGAAAAAGAAATCAGAGCTATGACATCCAATAATCCAGAAACATCATTCCTGAAAGTTCTTTTGAAACAAAAAGATAACATCCAGCAGAAGGAACAATCAGAAAGGGAAAAATTAGCTCATATGAAGGCTATTGAGAACTATTAAATGTTATGACGTATATGTTAAATAAATACGTACCTATCTTGATACACCATTGACAAAATATGGATCATTCTCTTTGACATACTTTACATATCGGTTGTGTTCGAGTGCTTTCATCACTCACTCAAACGTCCTGTGCTCCTTCAGGGGTGAACTTGGCCAGCATGGATCACATCTTGGGTCATTGGTTGTCTGGACATTTTTATTAAGTTGGTTATCGGTCAATTTATTTGACTTAGCTTATCGTGACTTATGTTTCCCTCTTTACAGGTTTTATTTCACACTGGAGTTTTCAATTACATTCCTGTTTTAAACAATGCATCTAATTGGCTCAAAAACGCAGACGAGTTTATTGTGGGGAACGGTTTTAGCTCCACCGAGACCCTATTACAAGCGCTGGGTTTTTCTGAAGGAAATTAATCACAAATCTACTTTTATTATTTGTAGCATACTGCCAAAAATGAGTGATGCATGTTATTGTTTACCCCTTGTTTGAAATAGGTTCGCCTACTGATGAAGCCGTTCCCCATCCTATATATTTGATGCTTGATAAGTTATAGAACATTCGTGTGTGGATTGGATTTGAAGGCGCGGATTTGAACTCGCGCGGATTTGATTTTGAACTCGCGCGGATTTGGCGCGGATTTATTTTCAGACTTCTCGTAACAACCTTGGATATGCGGGGTGCATCAATTGCGAGGACTAGCACATCGGACCAACTGCTGTGTTAGCAACCCCACAAATCGACGATCTAAGGTGCGTAAAAGTACACGTAATTGCGTCAATTGTTACAAGGTAAAAACCATGGCCGCGGAGTAATTCACGGGTGATCTCATTCCTCAAGGTTGGACTTTGCTGGCTCCTTTTCTAATAAAGCAAACTAATAGAAGGGTTGTGTCGGTAAAGCGTTACGTTTGCGTATTCGTCTGTATGGTGACCAAAGGAATGCATCTGACTTTGGATGCGTTCATTGCTGCACTGCACAGATTTATGTTCAGAAGAGGTGTTCCGGATAGTGGGACCAACTTTGTGGGTGCCAAGAGGGAATTGCACAAGTTATTCGAAAAGATTAGATTAGGAATCTTTATTCGAGAGACTTTCAGCCGGTGACTGGTTCGTCTCTTACAGTTATTTGAATAGAACAAAAAAGAAAAAGATATCGTCAAGGAAGACGTTTGGAAGCTGGTAGTATTCCACATATCTCGTAGATTATTTTTTGATGTATTCATTTGATGTGAGCATCCATTTATATCCTTACCCAAGGAACATTGCTGGTTTTATCATGGTTTTATAGCACTCTTGAAGTCTAATGCATGCTCTTCAGAACCCTTATAAAACCAAAATTGTTACTTGGGTACCCATTTATACTATCCTGGGTGATTTTCAGCCTTTACCTGGTTTATCTTTGTTTTATCGTAATGTCATCAACTGTTCTCTCATACCATCAAAATTTTTGAAAAATACTACGCACACAGAACTTAATCGTAGTAACTCTAAACAAACTGCTGCTCAAAACTACCGCAACACCCCTTAATGGACAAAGATTGACGATACTCTCCTATCAACATGCATGCGATTTCCTGATGGAAAATAAGCTTTGCGCATGTGCTCTCCTAAGGGGACCGAGAGGGAACCGAAAAATGCCGCTCTATGGTGACGGATTTATGGGAAAGAAGCTACTACAATAGCACGCAGCAGTCTTCGGTGCCACGTGGGATGAAAGCTAATCGACAGAAACATGGAGAGAGAATGAGTTTATGCAGGAAATAAAGCATCGAAAGCGAGCTCTTAGTTCATCGAGTCTACAACAGATGACGACACCAGCCCACATACAGCAACTTTTCCGTCGACATGCTCGGGCCGGAAGAAAATAAGGATATAAAAGGAGCTCAGAGAAAGCTAATAAAATATCCTTGAATGCTTTACGAGCTTCTGAAGGAATGATCGTAAATTGAGACCGGAGTGGAGCAAGAATGGGATTTTTTTTCCATACCATGGAAGAACTGATGAGAGTGAAATAGGATGAACAAAACAGCAAAACTTACTTCCATTTTACTTAGATAAAAACGGTCTTGATGTTTTCTTGCTGGGCTGGTAATTACATGAAAATAATCAATCTCATCTGATTACACCATCGACCGATTTGCGAATCAAAATCGCATCGCAACGCCCAACGTACTCACGCGGGGTCTTTATTTTTTACTGGATAGATTTTTACCAGGTAATTATTATCATCATTAACTGCGGGAAATCAATTACCGACAAGTGGCAGCGGCTTGAAACAAACAGCCGCGTGAGTTCTGCTATTCACTGTGGTTGAGCTGAAAAATGTAATTGAATGCATGTTCTAGCTCCACTCTGCTGCGGTCCATCAAGTCGAGTAGTGCAAAACGATTTCGTGCCACGTTGAAATTAGGCTTCTTTGCCGGTTTCTGTCAGCCTCTGAAAATGTTGATGATAAAAGTGGAAAACCTGTTGGCAAAGGAAAATTATGTCTCATTTTTTCGTCCACTGGAGCGAATTCGACCGAGTTGTGAACATTTTTTGGACCGGACCTATCTTCGAACTCTGTAGCAGTAAATTCAATTATTTTTTTCTTAAATGAAGCATGTTTTCTTTAAACGCGCGATCGTGAAATTTTCCTCTCTGTTTTCTCTTTGTCTAGGCAGCAGAGATATGTGGATGAAAAGGGTCATGCGATAGGGAAGAGGAAAAACACAGAAAACGTGATTCACTCAATTAATCTAAATCGCCACGGTTTTTCGCTGGCTGTCTCTGAATGGCGTCCATACGCTTGGGTTTACTGAGAAGGGACATGAAAAGCATGTTTTCTTTTTACTTCTATTGCTTGACAACACGAAGACGCAAGAATAGAAGGCAAGTGGATTGCTCGCGTACCAAAAGGGCTGGCTACCCGACTGAGAAAAATTATTGATTCGGTTTTGCTGAGTGGAAGACAACAGGCGGGCTCTGTCACATGTTAGGTTAATTAAATTCATGAGATTTTTTCATCCTACACCGTTCTTCGATATTGCAGATTGCAGCACACTATTCGCCAAAAAGAGACTGGAGAAAATTATTCCTTGTTTCATAATCAGCAACGTCAAAAAAGTGCACATAAATAATTTATGAGCGTTCTTCTTTAGTGTGCTCTTTTTATGGAGTGAATCGAAAACGGGCGAGTCCTGAACCCTTTCCAGTCGCCGTCACATGATTGGCTATAATTGCAATCAAAATTTAAATAAAAACAAATATTGCAACATGTCTTTCGAGTAGTCTCAATGGGAACAGACACCTCATCCTTCTAGTGATTTTTACTTCAAAAACAAACACATTCGTCATAAAGTGTGAGTTTTGTAGAATTTCGATGCCATGTGTTTCGAAGTAGAACAATTTCCTAACTGCCATCATGAAATACCTTCAGCTTGACTGAAGCAAATAAAAGCCGATCAACTACAGCGTACATAAATGTGCAGAAAGCATAATCAGAAGAAGGGCAAAAACTGGATCTACCACTTGAACTTATGCAGCGGCAAAAATGGTTTATGTACCAAAATCAACAGAACGATGAGGAATCAAGCCAGTAACAGCCCACATTCGGCTGCTGCTGTGTGTTTTTCGCGAGTGCGGAAAAAAAACTTACAGCCTTTGTTGCATACAGCTAAAATGCATACATTCGTGTGCCCAATTGAGCACAGCAGTGCCATCTTCGTGCGAGTAGTGAAGCAGCAACCTACCATTATCATTAATGGGCAATTTGATGCTTCTCTTATGTATCGGTATGTGCCCCAGAGCATAACGAAAGCATAGCATCTAATCGATGATGCAGGGTTGAAGTGGGTTTACTGAACTTAAATTATAGAGATTTTTTGAATTCCATTGCACATCATTTGCGACATACTTGACATTCGGGTTGAGTTTTAGGTTTGGGGTTTTCGAGCGAGAAGCTTGGAGCTTAAACACTTCGTCGTGATTTCTTGTTGTAACAACTTCTCATAGGGTGAAAAAAAAGTGAGAAATTTTATGCATACAATGTAAGATATACAATGTAAGAAATTTCAATGGGTTACATTGAGCACATTAAAATTAAGAATTTGTGATCAGCTTTTATAATTTTCAACCAAAATCAAGATGGTTGAAGTGATAGATAAAAAAAAATGACTTATTGTTTGAGGCTTTTGTGCTCAAAACTTATTAAAATTAAATCATTCTTCCATGCACGTTGATAATCAAAGTAATGCAAAAACAACTAAATTGAGAAGTTCAAATTTTACCAGCCAGTGTAGCTATTAAGATTGCGATATAAATTTCTGAAATCGGCGTTGGATTGAAAGTGTGTATAATGTTATCTGATTTGGGAACATTTTTTATTTTGCAACATTAATCTGCATAATATAATCAAGAAATACGTAGAAAAGAATGGAAAAATTCATTCAGCACGTCACGAGTTAATGACAAAGAGAGAAATCTATGAAAATCCATACAACATTGGTTAGATTTCCATAAAATAAACGTGACGAAAGGAAGAAGGGCGTTGAAAATAGGCATTTTTGGGTCACGTACTCAATGGACGTTCCTCATAAAATGAATGCCAATCCTAACAAACCAACATTGAAAAAAAGTAGTGGGGCATTGGCAGCAAAGTTTTCATTTATAATATACATAAGTTATTTTAAAATCAAAATTAGAGAAGGAAAACCGATTACTGGTGGCGTATTATTGATTCTTAATCGTTTACTTATAGCTATGCAAGTTTCCACTGGAATAATTTTGAAAAATAAAAACTAACAACTTTAACTTAACATATAGGCTAAAAAAAACTACAATCTAAAAACTAAAAACACTAATTTTAATTAAAAACACAAATATATTTATATGTTTCGTGAAATGTTACAGTCAAAATGTTTCGAATCACTACATTGAATTGGCTACCTCGAGCCAGAAGGGAATTGTAGAGTTCTGATCTGACTCAACGATGCTTACTTCAAGACCATAATTGTATGTATCTCTGCATCCTGGTAGCCTTGCAAACATTCACAGAGATTGCTGTCGCTCAGCCCAACACGGTACAAATGATCGTTTAAAGATTTCTTCAATACCTTAGGGATGATAGCATATGCCAATAGCCTAAAAATTTTCTTTACTCCATTTGTGTTGCCAGCTAGCGAGCGACTGTTGACGAAAAATTGAGAAAAAATCATTGAAGGCGAAAACATTACCTTCCATGGCACTCACCTTTGCAAGCGCGTTCGTTGCCTCATTGCTCAAAAATGATAATAAAATAACACGAAGATAAAGCACTTAGAAGCTTCTTTTTTCAATTTGAGTGCTGACGTGATTCGCATTCTTTGCTGGCAGAAATATGAATTTTAAAACCAATAACAAATTTTAAAACGAGCCAAGCCATGTCAGTTTTCTACACAGAAGTCGGCGATAAAAATGAAACATCGCGCCGAGATAATCAAGGATGTTCAAAGTCATCCAACCTGTCCTGGAGTACTGAATTTAGGATCCATAATGGTAACTGTAGCTTTCTCGGCTATACAAAGTTATGATATGTTTTCAACCATGTTTATCGAGTCTCCTGGAAGCTCAGGATACATAATGAGATGATCTGGAATGATCTATATCAGCCATATAGTTCAGGAGCAAGACATTAGAATCAAACATGTTCACTGGAACTTCTTTATTAGATACCCTGGAATGCTCTAGGTTATGCAAACTATTATGGAGTTAAGAACTCTAGGATCTATAATTGGTCAAGGATCTGCCTGATTACATCAAGCGGCTTTTGCGTCATTCTGCGTAACTAATCCACAAATCCTGGTTATTTCTGGTGATGGATCACATATTGGTCATTCAAGACTTCATGAACTAAGATGATCATCTTATCAAAATCTGTTTGAATGTGTACTGTTTTTAGATAGGCGCTTGGTGCGATTTGGTAGAACCTCCACAAATTGTAACTGTAGCTTTTTCAGCTGCAAGGCTAACTTAGTATTCTAGATTATCCCAGATTATTCCACAACATCTTTTAAATTTCCAGATGATTCAATGATATCGAAACTTTATATAGTAGAAATATCTACAGATATAATTGCAGATTTTAGGTTTAGAGATCAAGAACAGTTTGGATAATAATCGCAATTATTGCAAAGAGTCGGTTGACCTCCCAAAAAATTAGAAAAACAATACATGTGGTAACTTTGTGTAGCCGAAAACAATACCATTACAACTGCAGACCCTAAATTCTAATCTCAAAAAGTGTTTTGACGACCTAGATGTTCGCATATTTTTGCGTTATATCTTTTGACCTTTCATCAGATTTAATAATCATGGTTGAATACGCTTCGTAATTTTTTATAGCCAAAATTTTCGTTAAGCCGAAACTAACAAATTCACAGTGACCTATTTTCTTTCAAAACTGCTGGCTCGCCTACACGTGCAAACACCACCAACAGATGAAAAAATTATCATCTTATGATGCTGTGCGTATACGTGAAAAAGAATGGGACAGAGATGTAGACGGCAGATTTATTCAAATTCGACTCAGAAGAGCAACAAGTGGAGTTACTCATACTGAGCAAAATAGCAGATATGAGTAAATGTCACTCATACATATGTATGAACTATTTATAGGAATGACAATTACTCAAATACTAAACAATTGTACTCAGTCCATGCGTAATTCTACTTTCTTCACTGTTGAGTTGATCACAGAAAAAGAAGGGGAGAAAGACAAAGAGGAATAAAACCAAACATTGTCTCTTTTAATTCGAAAGATGCAACATGTGAAAAGATTGAATTTATTTTATCCATATTGTGTTGAGTATGCAACAACTATAAAGATACATTATTTTTAGTCCCAACATTGAATAGTTAGGACAATGTATGTATCATTCATGCATTCGCGTGTTTGGATTCACTGGCAGAAATTAATGGGATATTTCATGTAAATTCAATCTAGATAACGTCTGAATCTAGAATGTTGTATGAAAGATTGCAAACAATTCCGTTGTTTACACTTCTATTGGCTTGGAATTAAACGAGGCTGAGCCATTCGTATTCGGCGAATGGAAAACGAAAACTATTTTAGTTAGTTGCCATTTGGCAAGCACTTGAAACTGAATGTTAGATAAACCCCAATCTAACAAACTCTTTAGCTTTTTCTTTAGCATTCCAAGCTTATTGCTTTCACAATTAGCTTATCGCTTGCTCACAACTTAGTGTTCTAAATGCACAGTTATTAATTGAGAGCTTTCGATGCCAGTTACACAGATAAAAAGAAACATTGAATTTTCTGCGTTATATAATGCACATAAAGGGAATGCTAGATTTGGCAATGGGATATTTCATGTAAATTTAAGCCAGATAACGCCTGAATCGAGCCTGTTGTATGAAAGATTTCAAACATTGTTGTATGGCACACCAAGGACTACAACCAATTGAATTGTTTACGCCTCCTTTGGCTTGGAATCAGTGGTGCCTGAAAATCCACGCTTTTGAATCTAATGAGCATGACTTTTACCAAGACTGCTTGGAATTAAACGAGGGGAAATTTTACGCGCTTCTTAAAATTAATTATTTTTTTCCGTGTACCATTTTTGCATAAGTATGATTGTGTGGCAAGTACAATCATACGCTATGCCCAGGGAGTCGAGAACGACGTTCCTTAACGAAAAATTCCTAGACCTGACCGGGAATCGAACCCAGCCACCTCCAGCATGGTGTTGCTTTGTAGCTGCGCCTTTACCGACTGAGCTAAGGGAGGACCCCTTTAGCTCTTTAGCTAGGAGAATCGAATTGGCCGTCCTGAAAAGGGCGGATTCAAATAGGTCGACATTAGTATTAAGGCTTGTTCGCGACAAAATCAGGACAGATTAGGTATAAAAGATATTTGCTGTTAGTTCAATCCAAGATGCATTTTTTTATTCATTTAATTGTGTATTATTAGTCATCTTAAAACTAATGACAGTTACTTTATTAGGCTGCATGAAGAAACTACTTACTTTTAAGTTTACTCCAGTCATTAGTGTCTCTGCAACCGATTTAGCTGCTTTTGTCCAAGATTTTCGAAATTTTTGTATAGTTGTAGCTTGTTGTTTATATTGAGAGAGTTCTCTTTTCACGAGAGCCCAAAACCGCTCGCTAGGGCGCAACTTCGGGCAGTGGATTCGCCTCCTTCGGTACAACATGGACTCCATTCGCTTTATACCACTCCAGAACATCTTTGGCGTAGTGACAAGATGCCAAATCAGGCCAGAATAGCGTCATGGCTACGTAGGAATGGTAACAATCGCTTCTTTAGGCATTCTTCACGGTATATTTCCTTGTTTACTGTTTCGGTAATTATGAAGCTTTGGCTTGCTTGACCGCAGCTGCATATTGCCTGCCAAACCAAATATTTTCTGGGAAACTATACCTTTTTCTTTTTCCTGAAATGCTCATTTACGTCGTTCCGTTGCATGGCAGTATAATAAGACATTCCTGGAAGCTGTACATAAGTTTCATCGTCCATTATCACGTAGAAAAACTTCGTCAAATATTCGGGATATAACTTGAGAGCCCGGGTTTTAGCCGTCACATTCTGTTTATCATTACGGTTCGATACAGTTTTCACCTTGAACGACTTTATTCCTTGCCGGTGGTTGGAAGTATGCGCGAAAGTTGGGGACATTTTTATTTTTCTAGCCACAGTACGTTACGAAAGATCTGGTCTCTTCTGCAATATTTGCTTCACCTTCGCGTCCTTCTGGTGGTTCCTGAGATCCGTGTTTGTTCCGCTCCCAGCTTGCCTGGCTGTTGTCAAACGTGTGTCGATAGATTTAAGAACAGGACAGGAAATCCAAGCTTTTTTGCAAGTTTTCTTACTGACAGATCCGGAATTTCATTGCGACCGCACACATTTTTTCGCAATTGCTCTTCTTTCGACGCCATATTCGATCTCAAAGCTTGTAGTATAACCAAAAAAATTCGACATGGAGTTTTCATAAGGGCCAATGTCGCAAACGTAAACAATGACTTCTACGGCAAATTTCTTGAAAATGCAAACCCGCTCAAGTAAACTACCACTTCTATTGCAAAGGAGAACTGCTCTTCTGTACAATCATTGTGGTAAATCTCTATGGTTAAGTTAGCATTCTCGAGAAATTTGCGGAAGAAGCCATTGTTTACGTTTGCGGCATTGGCCCTTTTGAAAACTCCATGTCGAATTATATTACACAATGGACAGACATACGACAAGTCTGTGAAATATTCCCCGCGTTGATGAAGTATTTCCAGAGGTAAACGTATTTAGGGGTGTCGAACAAGCCTTAAAACCTTCTCGGTCTTTTGAAGAAGCAGGTTATTTAATCAGTTCCACGTTGCACCTTATCAAAAGACGGCTACCAACAGGATCTCACACAATGTGATTTTTTTGTCCCTAGTAACCGCAGTTTTATGAGGACGCACGGCATCCAGGCCCTGTTATAGGCCTTAAAGATGTCTAACGCGGCGATCTCAATGTGGTGGCAGTTCCGAGACTTATCGGGGAGAGCTTCGCTCAAAGAACCAAGGTAGGTGTTGGTTCCATGGTCTGGACGGAACGTGTGTTGTCGGTGATCGAGATGGTTGTCCTCAGTATTCAGAGTTTGACCAAGTGTTCGCGAGGGTGCTAGCAACGTCGTCGGTGTTTTTGATTATTGAACCGTATTTCTCGATCTCGATTACCTTGGTTCTTCTTTTCCCGCTTTAGGTGATGGCCCTACTCCACAGTGAGAATATGTTGTCGGGTAGACTGATGTTGCATGTGTGGCTGATGTTAGCTTGGAATGAAAGCCAATCTGTTTTTTTAAATTGTTGACAATGTTTGGGGTTGGGATTTCAATGGGACCATGGTGGAGCTAGCGAAGGAAAACATAGATAGAAGAGGTTTGGCGTCCCCGGGTGAAGGTGGATCCGTTAAGTCACGACTGTTTGCGGTGTCGAAAATGCCGATTTGGGGGGTGTTTGTCTCAAGCTCGATTTGTCCCAAGCTCGTTGAAGTCGCCTAATAGGAGAATCGGGCCTTCTAGAGAATCCAGGAAAGATGTGAGTCGGGTTTTCAGGTTGGTCTGTTTTTGGTTGGGGATGTAAATTGAAACGATGATTACGCTGAGTGGGCATTTGATGCGTACGGCTACTACCGGTAGGTTCGTAACAATCGCAACTGAATGGTACAGATTGTTGCAGATTTGTTATGCCCATCCGTGTCTGCCTGAGATCGATCGGGTAATTAGAAGAGGTGTGGCTTTGTGGATCTCTTGGAGAGCCCGGATGCTTGTAGAGTGCTCGTCAAGATCCACGAGGTTGTTATGGAACCCTTTTATGTTCCACTGGATTGCCAAGAGGGAGGAGCTGTTAGCTGGCGTATATGGGCTGTGTAGGTTGGAATTGGGATTGTGATGGTAGGGGGACTAATGTGTCGTGGATAATTTGAGGTGGGGTTCGGTATTTTTGTGGGGAGTGTGGTAACTGTGTATACTATCAAAGGAGTTCTGATGGCTATGCGAGTGCTAGTTCGGGACAGTTCGGGATCGTAGAGGGCGCCTTAGCATACTGAGGGGTGCGTCGGTTATTCAATGCCTTATCCGTTTCCTGGTTCTTGAATCCGTCCGGCGAAGGATACAGGATGTCCTGCTCGTCCGTCTCGCTTTTCCTACTTATTTTCTGCATTCCGGTTTCAAGGGTATACGGGGAGGGATGGGGGATGGGGGGCACTTGTCGAAGATTGTCCACTGGTTCCGGTGGGGCACTGACGTCCACATCAGTGGGGCCTCTCCTACTCCGCTGCTCCACTGGTCATTCGAGTTCGTGAATATTCGACTTTATCCTACCTCTGGAATTTGCCAACGAGTGCCTGTGGTGGTCTGTGGTTTCGATGAGGACAAAACGTTCGCACCAGGGGGTCTCGAAGCCTTATCCATTGCAGGTAAGTAAAACCCTTTTTTATTTTCAATACTAGCGGCCCAACTAGCACACTTAGATCCAAATTAGTTTTAGTAACTTGATTATGACTTAGAAAGTCATATTTATGTTATATCAACTGAATGGCAACAAGTGTGCTACTAGGGTGAACCCGGATGCGAGCGTTGCTAAAAGACAAGGGGCGCATTTATGGTTGTTTATTGTTTTATCTTCAAACTACGCCGTATCCTACCGGATCAAAATAACCATACAATTACAATACAATAATATACAATAACATTAAAATCTATTTCCGACCATGAATCTTATTGTTCATGAATCAGACAAAGGAAAAATGCATATTGTCATAACAATAGATCTACAATTCACTCCATATGCTTGGGTTTTCAACAATTGTGCAACAATACAATTAATAGTAATTGGTTCAAATTTGTTCGGAAAATAAAGATTTTTTCTATAGTTATGATACATAACAACCCCCCTTTTCTATTGTCCAAGTCTCAATTTACATTAGATTCTATTGTGGTAACAATAACTCCTATTGTCATCTAATAGTTGTTAACAATAACATTAATTGTACATACTATAGATTCTATTGTATGGTTACAATACATTCAATTGTTAATCTATGAGATTTTTTTATTCGGGCTGTCAGTTTAAACGTAATTTTCTCTTGCATAACCTTAGATTAACTTCTTGTGCATAATGTAGCACTGAGAGTAGTTTGGTTGAAATTTGTGTTGTATTTGAGAAGGGTCTCGGAAAGGATTTTGCACCACAATAAAAACATTTCTTGCCTTCAAAAACCTCAACATGCCAAATTTGGTTCCATGTGCTTGATTAGTTCTCGAGTTATGCAGAATTTTGTAACTAGAAAATGTGAAAAAATATTAGTAATTTCCATTTAATTCCAACTACCTCTTGACAGAAACGCGTATTTCGTCTACAATATGCAGACCTCAGTATTTAGTTTTACGCGTCAGTCAAAATTCATTTTTTTTCAGTGTACATCAACATCCTCTGAGAAAATCTGGAGGTTCTAGACAGACATTGGGCCTCTTGAAACGACCCAAAAAAATGATTGGGTCGGATCAAAACGCTGGAATGGCCTCCACAAAGTCCGAACCACAACCCCATCGAGAATTTGTGGGCGATTCTCGATGCCAGGGTTGACAAAACTGATGTTACCAATAAAAATAACTGTATTGAAGCCTAAAAAAAAAATTATGCCGAGGCACGTGAAGCAGGTCAGGAGATCAAAAAAGGACACATTTATTATTAAAATTCTTTTCCTGAGCAAAAATGTAATGAGCCCTTTTATGATTCTGTTTTTTTAATCAGAAAAAATCGATTTATTTTTTGATTTTAAGTAAAAATTTTGTAGTATTCAGTATGCGATGTTTTTAAAGAGTATATAGAAAATAATATTCATTTTGGATATCCTTTATATCACTATTCCACATTTGACCGTTTTAAAGAATATATATATATATTGTAGTAGTGTAGTCTCTCAGTGTATTCAAAATGAAGTATTAACTAAATAATTGAAAGAATTTCAAAAACTGATGGGCACTCAATTTTGCCTATCAGTGTATCAGTATATTCCACCGATGATAATTTGAATTACAGAAGTGACTTACGTATTATTTTATCATTACTTCAAAACGTTTAATAGTTCGGAAATGATTTTTTTTTCTTTGAGTTTTGTAACACAACATAATCAAGCATGCCTCTAAATTGTCGATACTAGAATTTTTTGGTGGACGATGCATTTATAAAAGAATGCATAACTAATACTAGTAATCCTCAGAGTACAGAGATATGCGGAAGCGGCCATTTTTAACCAATCGAGCAGCGAAAACTGTTGAAATTTGAGCCAAACGAGCATGTTGACTGTTTGGTAAAATGTTTCGATTGCTCAGTATTGCAATGGAGTTAAAATAAATGGTTTATATATATTTCGCTTCAAAAATGGAAAATTAAACATTCGTATTTTGCAAAACTCGTTGTGTTAATAAAATAATGTAACATTTTATTTTTCGCTGTGTTCGATAATGATTCTTGTGATGCTGACATGAAAATTTGGCGGAATTTGAACAGTAGGCTATTTTTCACTTGAGTCAATTCACTTTACTGGTGTCGTGTTGGGAAGATACCGAAGATTATAGCTATGTTTCTGCTCTGACAGTGTCCAAAGTCAGTATTTTAAAGAGAATTCTGCTCCAGTGTCTTATTCTGTCTGTTAGTTTGGTTCGCAGCTCCCCTCATAGTCGCTCAATCATGGAATCGCCAAGTCTGAAGTCAACATTAGGAATCACCTAATAATCTTCAGAGTGCAGAGATGTGCGATGCTTCGATGATTTAACACCTACGCGCTTAGTGCAAAACTTTGTAATACACTTCATAGTTGATAATTTTATAAATACTCATAATAAATCTCTCGTACGTTATAAATGTAAACAACAATGGGAGCTGACAACGACTGAGTCACGCACAAAGCTAAAACATTTTACTCTGCGGAAGTGTTGGCAGCCTTTGTAAACAAAACGATCACCGTTGCCAAACCGTCGGATTGAATTTCCGCATATCTCTGTACTCTGAGGATTACTAATTAATACGGATCTTTGGTTTCCAATTCTGAGCATAAAATTCGAATAAAATAACCAATTATGCATAAGATATCCATACTCATTAGATTTCATTGTTGCAAAGCCATATTTGATCACGTTAAAAAATAACGTAGCAATTCGTGTCCAACGTTTAACAAGTAATGATATATGAGGAGTAGTTCGTTGGTGTAATGAAGAGAGAGGAAGTCAAAATGTTATAAGGATGATTACTGCGATTGGCGACTAAGTGGAATCAAGTGAAGTTTTATATTTTAATCTCGAACTTTTTGTTTTCGCAAGATGCAGATTGAAGTGGAGGAAGGACCGTCTAAGTGTTTTCGAAAACTATCCAGTCAAAGGCTCTTGAGGCCCTCATGCACCACGAAATTGATTACATGATTGAAAATAGGAATTTTCCCCGTCTGCTCTCAACTTACGAGCCACAGAAACCACGCTACCCTATCATGTGAAGCAGGAAGCTAAGAGAAACTTAAACAAATAAAACAGCCATAAAAAGAATCATAAATAAGAAACAAAACTCGGAGCGACGCGTCACCAAGACGGCATTGCAGTGCTTTGTCATAATTTGCTTTGTTTTGCTCTCGAATAAACAACTATACATTCACTCTATAAATACAAAATTAATTTTTCCTGCAAACAAATTCAATGAGATGAAAGTAATTCAACGTTTGAAGAACAATATGTGAAATATCCTTACCCTTTTCTTGCCGCTCTCCTGTTTACATAATGCTTATATGCTCCTGAGATGGATAGCTGTTGATATACGTGGTGAAAAAATAAAACTTCCAATTGGATGAAAAAATGAATGCGCCTGTAGTGTATGCAATATATTACGATCATTTAGTTTTGTGCAAGCTGCTAGCGACTTGTACACAGTACTAGAACCATACATACAGTACTAGATCAATGACCACCGGCTTTGGATGATATTGATTAATGGACTTATAATTTAAATTTTACTTATCCCTAGCCTTATTGAAACATAAAAACGGAACATTTATTTTGGAAAAAAAAGTCGGATATACGGAATAAATGACCTGCAGGAGGTATCACCGTGTAAGAGATTATACCAGCTTTTTCTGGGGGACTCCATTCAAGAGCACACAAACCCACATGATGATAAACGGCCCAGTCCAACATCGCCAATGGAGACCAGAGGGACTACAACTAGGATTCTCATCCTCACATTCTGTGCGATAGATGAAATATTATGCAAAAATGGATTAATGTATATTTAATAAACACGCTCGAACTCGACTTTATTATTTTAAATATATGAAGGTGGTGTCCACTTGCTCTCTATAGATACGTCCTGCTCTTTGTTTCCGAGATACAATCATGTGTGGAATTTCTCGTAGTTCACCAAAGTAAGTCTATAGGAGCATTCCACACTGCTGCTATATGTATGAGGGGATTCCGACAAATGGTGGTGTGAGGTGCTAAATGTACGAATTTTCCTTTGAAACACATTTTCATACCTAGCTACCCTGGGTAGACACGCCATGAAAGGGTACTGAAATGGGTTGGGTAACAACGGACATGTACTGAATGGCATTTTAATTTATCTCCTTTGGTGCAGAACGTGTGCATGGTCCAACGTTGCATAATTTTAGGCTCACTGCCATGACGGTTTTTGGTCCACGCAGCGCCTACACACGCATTTCGCTCGGATCCTGCTGCTACTTTCTACTGCCCGGTGTTGGTTTTGCACTCCTAGGATAAATGAATTTAGGGACACAATGACGCATCGTTGCAACTTCTGCTGACCAGTGCGAGAAGAGCGTTCCAATCCGCCGAACGAAAGCAAAACAAGATTTAAAACATTCCATAATGCATTTTCACTTACTTGCTGCCCTTGATACGGTCTGAGAGTGCATGGGTTCCGAAGTCGATAATAATTGGAAATCCATCGGGGTCAATCCTGCAATCTGTAGGTACCAAACGATTTGCACCGTACGGATCGAAGGCAAGAGAAAAAAAACTTCCAACAGATTTATGATTTTATTATGACAGTCTGTCTTCCACGGTAGGAACGCTATTTCAATTATCCTGTGCTACCTATTCTGTCTCTCGTGTCCTTGTTTGCTTTCTGCAGCACTTTTTACGACTTCAGTTGAACGGATGGATTGCAGTAGTATCATACATTACGTAACACTGGACGATGCTATTCTTTGTCAGTGCAGTGAAGGTCCGTGCATTAGAGAGTAGCGTTTTGCTTGGAGGATCTCCTGACAAGCATAACTGTAAATACGAGGCAATTTTTCAGCAAACGGTGCTCTGTCCGGGACTGGGACAGTCGAAATTAGTCGTGCCTACGCACCAGTTGGGAGTCCTTTTTGCATGCAGTGGAATTTTTGGGAAACAACTGCCGACGTGCGGGTCGAATAGACGGAAAACTGAAACGATGGCATATGTTAATTTATGTAGTTCAAATAGCGATCAAATATGTAAAATATGATTTACAACCAGCCATCCCGGGAGAGACAGAGCATGTCGAATGGTGTTGCAAGCTGTGAGGACCTGCCAAGCTAATGGAAGCCGGAAGTTTGCGTTTGCGGGTGTGTGGACAAACAATGACTGTCGGATGTCCGTCAATTTTGTCGAGTGGATTCGGCGGAAGCATCCAAGCAGAGCAGCAGGGGGGCTGCAAAAATAAAATAAAAATATTGCTAGTTGTGCTGAAAATCAGTGATTGTTGACATGAGTGAATGATATAATTTATAATTTATTGTTAAAATGACGAATGAAGATAGAAATTGTTCCGTTATAAGCAGACCTGTTCAACTGTGTTAAATTCAAGAATTAGCACCCACCATCACTTCTCAAATGTAATGAATAAAAATGAATCAAGCCTCAACCAATTGCCGGTCGAAGATCATAAATAACCACACGTAGCGCACAGACAACGACGACGATGGCTCCGTTATGAACGAATCACACGCCATATTGAGCCAGAAATTAAAAAGGATCTGTGTGCATCCGGAACACACCGGAGTCACGAGAATGGGAAATTAAATTACAAATTGTTCTAGTTACCGTATCCTGAACCACCAACCATGCTGAAAAAGAAGAAAAAAACTAGTCGAGTCGCAAAGGGGGACGATTTTCTTTATCCTTGTGAAGGAGCTAGTGCGAGTGCTTCGAAGCAGTAAACTTGCTGCCTGCTGGTTCGTTCTCACACGATGCGCACACACAACGCTCCGTATTAACAGGGAAACGATAGGAACTGGGCACAAGAGGAAAATGAAAAATTAACTCCTCGAAATTTTGCCACCTGTTGAACTCATTTTCCTTCGATGGTTCAGAACGCAAAGATGCTGCGAGACCGTGTCGTGGTGCTCTACTGCTGCCTGGGTCGAACGGTTTATTGCAATGGCGACAAGCAAGTTTCTCCTATTACAGTATCAACTTCTATGGGGGATACCGAAGTAGACATTAATGGTGTAAAAGAAAATGTTGAGTACATTTTCTCTATTGATGTTTTATTGCTTTTGGCGCTAGTCGCTCCATGGATAGAATATTTTCTGGACTTCTCTTTTTGGCAACTGGCAAGAAATACGATTGGCACGCAAATGTATTCGCTATACAGACCATTCCGAGAGACTATATTTCGCCGTAATGAGCAAAAATTAGTTCTGGTTTATTAAAAAGTGCCATGAATTACCCCATTTGACTTTGTGTATCGTTCTTCGCCCGAAGCAGGAACTCAATCCGTAAAACTAGAATCTGCAACTATTCAGCAGGGGAAACCACTGGCCCGGATCTGGTCCGCATCCTCCCTTCTTCTTCATCTACGTTTTCTTCTTGCGTCTTCCTTCCTGGGGATGAGGCAAAAGATTTTGCTTTCCGCCATTCAAATCGTATTGAAAAGCTAGCAAGGTTTCGGGAAAAAGCAGAATCTGTGGCTGTTTTCCTCTTTACTTTTGTTGGATCTCCTACTTTTGTGCATTGCACACACAAACGGAATGAAAATGATGGCACATTTGGAAAAAATAATCGTAAATAAAGCGAGCAAAGAAAAGTTTTTCCTCGCTACTATTGGTGGTTTTTATTTTGGCAGAAAATGTGTATTCATGATGTTGGTGAGTTGAGTGCACCGTTTGAGGCAAATGAAAAGAACGTATAGTAGCAATACGTTTTCCGACTGAGGTTCACAACTATGACACTGTCCCCAGTGGTTGTGAAACTCGAAAAAGATACCAAAATGCGTAAATCATGCAGTGAATTGAGAACAAATATAACGCTTCAAACCGAATAGCATTCAGAGTACGTATTCATGAGGGAATGCAATGCTGTCTGAAAAGAGCTGCGTTTCCTCACAAAGAAAACCTTTTCAGAGGAAGATAAACTTTTTTCCAGTTCTTGGTAATAAACCATCAAACCTCTGGCTTCTCCAATTCCGATTGGGAAATTCTGATAGGGGGATCAATTCAGTGAAATCCACTAGCAATACAGCAGACATGAAGTCGAACGGAAATAATCTGAACAAACGTGACCTCTAACCCAAATAAAGGAAATAAAAAAAAAACCACCAACAGTACCGTCGCGACAAACATGTGTTGCCTTCAGCACAGTTTCAAATGAAGAATCTGAAACTAGTGAACCATGATACACAACTTCTTGATATTGTGCCAATATGTTCATTTTTGCTCCCCATTCTTTTTTAATAACAACATCATTCAAGGAAAAAATAAAAACGAACGATAAAAATTGCGAAGAAATTTATCGCTATTTTAGATCTTCATAAAAAAGGCATCTCTTTCGATAAGTGTTGAACTTATGTAGCAACAAAAGAGTGGCCTCTAGTGCTTAAAACCGCAAACTAATGCTAAGCAATTGGCGCTTTAGTTTTTCATCTTTGGATTTTCTTTTTTCAATTTGTCATCCAATCCACAGTAGGCTGATGCAAATTTAGAAATATTCACACACAATTCGTAAAGAACATAAACAATTTGGTATGAATATGATTAATCACAAACGTGGGTTATTTAAAGTGGCTTATGATACTACTCACCACCAGATGGCGAGGTGTCTTCGATCGTAAGGGCTGGAGGAAAATCGATTTGAAAATATATGGAGGAATTAAATGTTTAAACTGAAAATATTAACATTTAGGTGTGATTTGCTCAAAATATTTAATTTACATAACATTCCAATGGTGCCATAGTGGTAAGCGTGTTTGTCTCGCAACCATGGTTGCCATTAGTTTTTTAAAAAAATATCTGGCTGTCACAAATAAAAAATCTGACAAAATCTGGCAATACACGTAAATGTAAAAATCTGGACTAACATTTGAAAAGGGTCAAAGAGGTCACAAATAGTACACAAGCTACAAATGATGATAGACCTTTTACAAATGCTGTCCAAAACTGAGTAATATTTTGACTCGTATACTCACATACTACAGTAACAGACAAGGGTGGAATTAAACTATTTGAGTAAAGCCCAATTATTTGACACTTATTTGACGGATTACCTAATCGCACAAAATAGCTACGAATCGTTTTCAGTGGACGAGAACGACACACGACATAGTTGCACTTCTTATTTTGCGACAAAGTGACACGAGTGCGCAAACGAATCATCGAAATAAACGTAAAAACCGCGTGAAAACGTAATGGATAAGGCCAAGGTGACTCTAATATCTCTGGTGGTCTATTTTCTTCAGTTGGATGGGAAGACGGGTGGAGTAGCGGGGTATCAAATGCGATTGAGCTGTGGATCAAAAGAGTAAGGAATGCTCAATAGTGTATTACACACATAATGACAGTTGTTGATTGCATTTTCACCTAGAAGTGAAGAGTTGTATACTAAAATAAACGGAGTGGGCTAAACGTGTTGTTTACATACATTAGCACGGGCTTTTTCCCCCGCAATATTGGTAAACAACCCTTGCAGCCTGACGCCTGACATATCCCAATGGCATTAGTCACTACATACAGGCCTGGCAGTGTGAAACTAATTATCTCCTTTACTCGTTTGGTTTAAAGTGCGAGTTTGACACCGCAGGCACTGTTGTATAGGTGTGAAGGAGAGAACTTCAGTATGCCAGACCTGATGTTACTTGATATGGATCGTATAAGTATGCGTTTGAACATGGCTGAGATTCTCATGTACACTATTGACACCACATGAAATATGAGAGTCATCTTGGTTAAGACTTGTTCACACTAATACATTAAGGTTCATTAATTTGTTATTTTTTCATCACTGAAATAATATGAGCCCATGAGAAGCGTGGATATAAAATAATACACGCTTTAGTGGAGTGGGATTGTACGACGCTTTTTTTTTAAGTATCGGTTCTAATTTTAAAAAGTCTGGCAGTATGGGAAGATTCTCATGTCTTTTTGTCGATAAAATGTCTGACAGTGCCAGATAAATCTCGCATAATGGCACCCCTGCTCGCAATCCAGTGGGCCTGGTATCAATTCCAGTCGGTGCCGTTCTGATTTTCTGAGACGAAAAGTCTCTGGTTCCGTCTTCCTTCCGAAGGGAAGTAAAGCCACTGGTTCTGGACCATGTGATGAGCTCAAGTGATGGTCCAAATCGTCTCTTTGGAGTAACGTACCTGCCCAAGGGGCTGACAGCCGTGTCTATACAGCATGAAGAAGAACATTCTTTTTACTTACAGGAGTAAGTAAATAGTTTGTTTGGTGAAATGAGCAATGTTTGAAGAGAAATTGACGTATTTCTGAAAATCTTCATTCTAGAAATCTGGCCAAAACGGATAGATTAGTCACAACATCAAAGGTGGTAACCGATCAATTTTGACGGTGGAAACTACTTCCCCACTTCTGTTTCTATGAAAATAATGTTTGAAATAATTTTGTTCAATTAAATAATAGATTATAAAAAATAATAGATTAGAAAAAAATGAAAAACCATCGTTTAAAACTATCGGACTCTAAAAACAACGTGTTTATTTACTTTACTGTTACAAAGGATTAGAGGTTATTTCAAAAGCTGTCGAGTTTCTCTTCTCGCTGCGTTGCCAGACGTCGTGGAGGGATCAGTTACCTCAGCGTCCCTGTTGTATATTTGCCGACACTCCTCCTCGTGAGTCACTGAACAAGTCCTAGCTGTTTGGCGAACTGCAACATCTTGGCTGGTCCTAGTGGCTTCGTGAACACATCCGCCACCATCTCGTTTGAGGGGCAATACTCCAACTGGATGACTCCCTTGGAACACAAGTCCTTCGCATGATGAACCTTCGTGTCAATATGTTTGCTTCGTTTATTCTGCTTCTCTAGAGACACAAAATCGATGCAGCTTCGATTGTCCTCCTTGATGATCGTAGCTTGCTGTGACACAACTCCCAACTCGCTCAGCAATCTGCGCAACCATACAGCTTCAGATGCCGCCGCCGACAGGGCCACGTACTCGGCCTCCATCGTAGACGTAGTGACGCAGTCCTGCTTCCTGCTCGCCCAGCTGACTATTGCTTCACCGACAAGAAACACATAGCCACTTGTGGACTTCCGGTCTGCAGAACCTCCTGCCCAGTCAGCGTCACTGTAGCCGGTTAGGGTCAGCCTCTTCGTCCGGTCACTAGAAAGCTTCAATTCGTAGTCTGCCGACCGATCAAGTATCGGACGACACGTTTCAACTCGATCCAATCCCGCTGCGTCGGATTGCTGCATTTCCGACTTAGAATCGACACAGCCACTGCTATGTCCGGTCGTGAGTTCGTCGCCAGGTATAGAAGTGCCCCCACCAGGCTCTGGTACTGGATGTTATTCGGCAAAACTTCACTCTCCTGGTCCTTCAGGTAACCTTGATCCAAAGGAAACTTCGAGCTTTTAGCTCGTTCAAGGCCATAGCGCGCTGCAATCTCCCGGATGGATGCCTGCTGACTCAGAGAATAGAATCCGGCCTTGTCCTGACGTACTCTGATTCCCAAAAAATGATTAACTGTACCCAAACAGGAAACCTCGAAGCGCTTCTGCAACTCCTGCTCCAGCCGGTCTAGCTGATGCTTGTCTCTGCACGCCACAATCATATCGTCTACGTAAATCAGTAAGTAGACCCAAATCTCCACTACTCAGTTGCTTCATGAAAAGGCAAGCGTCTGACTCGGATTGTCGAAATCCCATCTCCAACAACACCTTCTTCACTGTAGAATGCCATACCTTCGCTGACTGTTTAAGTCCATACAGGCTTCGGTGGAGCCTGCACACCAGATCTTCCTTTCCGGGAACAGCATACCCCGGAGGTTGCCACATGAATACCTCCTCTTCCAATCGTCCGTAGAGATATGCATTCCTTACGTCGATGTGCCGCACTTGCAGCTGCTTATGTCCTGCAACCGTCAGGAGAACTCGAAATGTTGACTGCATTGCGACTGGAGCGAACACCTCTCCGAAATCAGCTCCCAGTCGCTGCGCAAAGCCCTGTGCGACTAATCTGCCTTAAATCGTGTCACACGTCCAGAAGAGTCCCTTTTTCGCTTATAGATCCACTTTGACCCGATCGCCTGCCGTCCAGTTGGCAATGGCACGAGTGACCATGTGTTCATCGACGATAGCGACTGATATTCTTCGTTCATAGCACGGATCCACTTGTCCTTGTCCGGACTGTTCACGGCTTCGGCATTACTGGTCGGCTCCGTTACTGCAACTTGAGCTACGCCAACCACGAAATCTTCGTATCTGCTCGGCAATACTCCCAGATTACTGCGCTGCGATCTCCTTGGCTCGTTGTTGCCCTCGAACAGTTCGTCGATCCCGTCGTAATACTCGTCGTCCGAATCCAAAAAACTGCCCGCATCGGTCTTCCCTTCAGAAAAGTCAACTTCAACTTCTTCGACTTCCTGCTGCTTCGGCGAATCATTCTTGCTCTTCGGCTCACGGAGTAGTGGCTCCTCCTGAAGCTCTGGACCAAGCTCCACAAACCTAGCATCTCTACTGATCGTGATTCTCTTTGTCCCCTTGTCCAGGAACCGGTAAGCCTTCGAACCGCAAGCATACCCGACGAAGGTTAACTTCTCGGCTCGGCTCTGCATCTTCCTGCGCTTCGCGTCCGGAATATACACGAAAGCGTCACACCCGAAGACCCTCAGGTGTCCCAGGTCTGGCTTCTCCCCATTCCATAACTCGAAAGGTGTTTTCTCTACCGAACGTGATGGTAGACGATTCTGGACATACGCTGCCGCTGCAATCGCCTCGCCCCAGTAACGCTTCTCCATGTTAGCGTCCAGGAGCATGCAGACAGCCATCTCCTGCAGGTAGCGGTTGCGGCGTTCGGCCACGCCGTTTTGTTGTGGTGCATATCCCGCCGTCAGCTGCATTCAATCCCTTCTTGCTGGTAGAAGCGCTTCAGTTCCTTGTTGACGTATTCACCGCCCCTGTCGGAGCGAATCACTTGTGGCTTTCTTCCGAACTTGTTTTCCACCAGCCGAACGTAATCCTTGATACGGTCCTTGGCCTCCGTTTTATCCTCCAGCAGGTAGAGCACCATATACCTGCTATAATAATCGATCAGCGACATAAAGTATTTCTTGCCACCTGGGGTCACGTTCGACATAGGACCGCACAGATCCGTGTGAATGAGCTGCAACGGTTGTGTCGTCTTCCGTGCTGCTTGCTGGGGATATGGCAGGCGGGCCATCTTTCCCTCTATGCAGCTTTCGCAAATGGTCTTCGCTCCGCAACTGATCACCTTCAGCCCCATCGCTAATCGTTCCTTCTGCAGTCGGTCCATCACCGCCGGATCGCGATGGCCGAATCTGCGATGCCAAGTGTGTTGGCAATTCACGGTGTGCTGATGATTAACAGCCAGCGTTGCACGCTCCTCCTCCTTAAGAACGTACAAACCTCCACACCGCTTACCTTGAACGACGACTTTGTTCGTACTGCTCAGAACTTCGACGCTATCTTGCTTGAAAAGCACGTTGTATCCGTTGTCAGTGATCTTGCTTACAGATAACAGCCCGCAGTCAAGCGCCGGTACATACAGCACCTTGTCCAACTGGATGTCGACTGATCCTTTGGCTCCATTTGTAACTTTCACCGTTCCGTATCCGTGACCGCCCGATCTCGTACCGACTCCATTGGCCATTCTCACCGTCACACCTGGTGATTCCTCCAGTTCCTCGAAAAAAGCTTCCTTGTTGGCCATGTGACATGACGCGCCACTGTCAATTGTCCACGACCTTCCCGACTTCACAGCTGCACAAACGGTTTCTTCGGTTTCCCTTGCGGAAAAACAAATCGCTCCGTCACTCGCATCCGTCGCTTGCTTGGCCTTCACTTGTCGCTGGTTCCCTTTCGCTGGTTTACTTCCGGACGAGCTTCCGGATGTTTCTTCCATTCCCGAGTTTTGAGCCTTCCACTTTCGGCAATCTCGTTTAAAGTGGCCTGGTTTGTTACAGAAAAAACAAACCTTGTCCTTACTCATATTCTGCGTTGTCAGAGCCCGCTCATCTCCAGTCGACTTCGCGACACGTTCCTGTCTCTTCCGGTATTCATCCAGCAGCTTCGTTCGTATCAGCTCCATGGTGATATCGGCATCGGGACGAGCTTCCAACGCTGAAGCTAGAAAATGGTACGATTCGGGCATACTACATCAATACTACTTCAATTTCTCCTCCAGCTTGAGTCCAGCACCCTCTAGGCGCTCGAAAAGCGAATCCATGTCTAGTAAATGTTTCTCTACGTTACCCGTTTCACCAAGCTTCGCATCGCATAGCTGAATAAGCAACGATAGCTGTGACGTAATCGTTGCCTTTTCGTGATACACCCTCAGCGCATCCCAAACCGCTCTGGCACTTGCGCAGTGGAAGCGTGCTGGGCCCATAACCTGTGGGCTTTGGGCGGACTTTTCGTAGCAGAATTAACCGTTGGGAACTCCGAAAAACGAAAATAAACGATAAAACTATCGGACTCTAAAAACAACGTGTTTGTTTACTTTACTGTAACAAAGGATTAGAGGTTATTTCAAAAGCTGTCAGTTTCTCTTCTCGCTGTGTTGCCAGACGTCGTGGAGGGGGATCAGTTACCTCAGCGTCCCTGTTGTATATTTGCCGACACAATCGATGAGACTTCGAAGATATCTCAATCATTGTTGCCTTACCCGATGAGATTATCAGGTGTATTCCGGTAAACATCGTATGAGATTTTTCATTTGAAATAACATTTGCCAGCCCTGGACTCGTAATTTATGGCTTTTTGATACGGTAAATGTCGATTCCTGTAGTGTTCGATTGTTCTCGGCAGCCCCACACAAATCCCACTGAAACAATTAATTCGTGGAACTTGCATCAAATTTGATAAAATTATCATAATATCTGAAGCTCTAGTTTCCATTCAAGTATAAATAATCTCGGAGGAACCGTTGCTTGAAGATATCTTATTGAAATAAAGAAAATACTTCGAGATTTGACAGAATCTATGGGTTATCGAATATATCAACACAGGTAATACATCTTTGTTCTCATAATTTTTAAACAGCATTTTTTCCATTTCACAGCAAACCTTAGACTTCTGAAGATTATCTAAAAACGTAAAACTAGTGGAAACCAAATTGCATTTCATTCATTAGGAAATTAAAAACTTCACTAAAATACTTCTACTTCCAGCGCGCCGCCTTACTTTGCCATTGGCGAAAAAAGAAACTTGTATGCATATTCTTCAGTTCCTTGGTCGCCTTTTTGATCAAATCACCCGTCGTTTTGTCTACACAATTATTTGAACATACTCTTCTCTTCAAATTGGCACAGAACTTCTCGATTGGGCGGAGCTGGGGTTGGGAGGGTTGGCATATTTGGGCACCACCGGAATGATCTTTGACAAAAAATTCTAGTTTACATTTCGTCCCCAATGGGAATTGGTTCGTTTAAATTTATAAAATTTAACGAATTTTCACAGTATATAGGCAATTAGTTATGTATTACCTACTTCCCGATGGACCGATCACCAGGTGGGAGGGTAATCGCATGAACAATCGGAATATTTAGTCGCTTTTTGTAATGCTTTACACAAAAGTAAAATGTCCGTGTGGCGATATATTATTATTTTCACAAAGGAAACATGCCACTAAACAATTTGTGATTGAAACCGGAGAATCAAAAACTAATGCTTTACTAATGTAGGGCCACGGTTCTTGTTTGGTTGATAAGTTAAGAATTCAATTAAAAAAAAACTTTTTTAATTTTCATCAATCTAAACAAGATCAGTGCTTCTACATTAGTAAAGCATCAGTTTTTGAATCTCCGGTTTCAATCATAAATTGTTTAGTGGCATGTTTGTGCGTAATCATGCCTAAATTTACAAATCCATCTTCAAACAGATCGGAACAAAAAATGCGAAAATGTTCGCCAAGTTCCACTTATGTTCCTGTTCATTCTCAGCACGTGACGACAAATGTGCTAAATAAAGGTTTCCATGCTCATTAGAAGGAAGAAGATAATACATAATCATAGCCAGACCTAAAATAATGAGATGTTCATGTAAAGTTAAGCCAGATAAGGCCTAAATCTACCTCATTGTATGAAATATTGCAAACATTGTTGTATGACGCATGAAAGATTGCAAACAATTTGGTGGTTTACGCCTCCTTTGGCTTGGAATTAAACGAGGAAAATTTTACGCGACTGTTGAAATTCATTTTGTTTTTCTGTATATCATATATTTGCATGGTGCTAACGTCCCGGGAGTTACGGTCAGCGTTGCCAGGTATACCGATTTATCGGTATTTATACCGATTTTTATTCTCAATACCGATATACCGACAAGGGCTCTGAAAATACCGATTTTCAACTTTTTATACCGATAAATACCGATTTTTTATGATAGTTATTTCAACATTATATTTGGTTTATTATTTATCAGCGTGTTTTTTTAGATTTCTTATCCCTAATTAATTATTTTTCAGAAAATATTTTCTCAATTAAATCTGCACCAGATTTGAATAAATAAAAAAAAAAAAACAAAATAAAGGAATAAAAAAGCTTTAAACGAAAAAAAAAAGTCAGAAACGTTGATATCCAGTTCATTTAGTCACACATAACATTTCATTAGTGTTATGTTTCAACATTATCCTTTAGCCAATGGCATCTATTTTCGTATCATTTAACATTTCTTATACTTCAAACACAAGGGAATTAAATGCCAACTATCAAACATCGCTTTGAGTTTCATACGGAGGTAATTGCATTGATCAATTTTTCTTAGTCGATTTTTGGCTAATATCTTAGTCAAAGCAAGTTTCAGTATTTAACCTGCAAGAGAGAGTTATCCTTTATCGCAACGGATAGGCCAACTCGTTTACCTGTACTTATCAATTATTTTCGGATCAAAGAAGAGAAATCGCTATATGCAGTTCACCCGTTCGAAACTCAACGCGAGAAACATTTGAATTAGTCTTAAATGCACGTACAATGAACAAATTTGGAGTGTTATGGTTGTATGTCTGTGATAAAACTATCGAGTCAAATTATGATATTAAATGCGTTAACAAATGAAGACAGGTGGTAATTTTAAGCAAAATAAACTCATCAGTCCTATATTAACAAGCAACAATACTTTATACATTTATGCTTTTATGGGATTTTTCAAAAGAAATTATCAGTTTATTGAAAGGGTAGAGTGCTATTTCGTCGTAGTTGCCTATTTTCGTTCTATCGAGCAAAAAAAAAAAACAAAAATATCAAATACACTATGCGCTCAAGAAGCAGTGTTTAATAATCGATCATATCTTAGCTTTTCGTGACTTACAAATCCAGTGGTATGTATAGAAAAGTGTATAAAATTGGAAGCGATATATACTAGAATTAATCAGTTTTTGTGTTAAAATCTATTTAAAACAAAATAAGGGATGTGCTTGGCGAGGTGCTTAGCACAACGGGAGTTGGCTCAAAAACCTCATCGCTATACATGATTTTTGTTATCTTAATTACATCTTAAGAAGTGTCTAAAAAATATATATTGTATATTTATTCAAAGTATACATATTCAACCTCTAGATGGTAAAAATAAAAAAAAAGAGCTTATGCATTTTTTATTTTATTTTTTATGTTTACGTCAAACGTCAAACATGTTCATATAAAATTTGAAAATTGAAGAAAAATTTTCGCCAAAATATATTGAAATCTTATATCAAAATTAAACTATAGTTCACTTGAAAAAAATCTGAATTTTACTTTATACCGATAAATACCGATATTTTTCAATTAGCAATACCGATATTGTATAAATCCACCTGGCAACGCTGGTTACGGTATAATTGATACTGTTATATTGCTTACGTTATGTATCTTCCGACAATTTGCAAAAATGCTGCTCCTCACGCCTGTATCATAAGCAAAAAAAAACCTCTTGTTATCGCATAATTGATTCACTTCTGAACGTCGAAGTGCACTATCATGAAACGCACATATTACGATAATTGTCATATGAATAAATCATGAAAATTACCAAAAACAAATAATGACAAGCACATTTACATGCTACCGCGCTATACAGAAATAAACCTGAATTTCCATTGTTATGTAAACATTGATGCATGAAAAATTTGATTTCGTTCCACTCGATACCACATCTTGCAAGGCATATTTCTATAAATGCAAAGCTTTTGTAAACAACCCAAACAATGCTTGAACTATAAGAGAACCTTACACGCTTTATAATGTATACTTTTATGTGGATTATATTGAACAGAAATGATATGTGAAAAGACTCAAAAAAAATCAATTTTAGAATATTTTTTTCATTTCCGTGTATCTTTCGTGCACTTTTATGTAGGCCCTATCAAAAAGAAAAGTAAATATGGCTTTGTTTACCGATATCAAATGACACAAACACATACACAAGTTTCTGCTTGTTTCTGCGTGAGTGTTTCGAAAAAAAAAAATAGCTGGTAGGTTTCATGCACGAACAAGTTTTATTCTTGTATTACTTCGTTTTTATACATTTATAATTTGTCAACTGCTTGATAATAGATAAATTCCCCTCTTAGGTATGACAGTGTGAGGAACAGAAAGATCGAATCTGTACAAGGTCAAATTGCTCTACGTTCACTAAGGCATTTACATTTGTCTGGTCAAGTAAACCTACCGCCAGAGCATCGTCGTGCTTTGCTGAGTATTCAACCACTGGTCATTTAAATCCAAAATTTAATCTTGCGTAGGTATTAATTGAAATCCAATTTAAGGTGAATTTTAATGACTTGTGTAATAGGTATTGGGTGGACTAAGAGTTCTTTGATATTGTGATGTGGACGTATGGTAACGTAATATGATAAGAAACCGGTTTGAATCAAGTTATTCATTAATGATATCCTAATAAAGCTGTCTACTTTGTTGGATATTCTCTTAGTCAATTTATATTTCCGTTGATACGTGGGCTTTAAGCGGTAAGAATCGCATCAATTGTAGGTTACATTACATCCGTTACGTTTATTTAAGTTATACTAATGAATTGTTACAATGCCTTCCAGTTACACACCCACTACTGGGTGCCTCTGCGTCATTTCCAAGGTCCAGATCCATCAGAGATTTCCGTTGGGAACAATTTCTGAACCTAAAGAGACAGCAATTTCAACGCGAATATGAGCTGCAAAAAAAAACATCTGGAACAAGAACACCTGCTTCAGTAGGTTCTGGTGCATTCTCAAAAACTCAATCTAATGGTCTCAATACTATTAGAGAATCCTTGTTTCAGTGCAATGAGATGAACTGTGAAATTTCTCCGGGGGATCTCCATATTTGCAAAGCTGAGCAGCCACGGCATAACACTCGCAGTACGGCCCAAAGCCAAATGTTGAATTTCAACAAGATAGGGATTCGTGCAGCACGTCGAACCGCACTCAGAAGTGGCTGCAGGAACATCTGCCGTGCTGGGCGAAGGATATGTGGCCGCCATCCAGCCCCGATCTTAATCCGCTAGATTAGTCAGTATGGCACGTCTTGAAGGCCAAGGCCTGTTTTAAACGCCATCCGAGTTCGGCAAGCCGCAGGTTAACATTTACCCGTACCTGGGGAGAAATGCACCCAGCCTCCTTTTGAAAGGACCTACCGTGCGTTTCGGAAGCGCGTAGAGGCCGTAATTGCAGCAAGTAGAAACACGATCGATGATTAACATTGTTTAAAACTCTTAGAAATACCTATCTCCTTTTTGAATAAAAAATTGAAACCGAAATTTTTGAATATTTTTTTTAAACTTTCACATTGCTCAATGGTGCAAATATTCCCAAGTAGCACAACTTGTTTCACTAGAGCATAAAAATCTCTATTGAAACAAATTAGGGATAGTTTTATTTGGCTATGTACCAACGGAAAAAGGGCAAGGGTAGAACCTACTTGTAACTTGAGAGTTGCTACATAGTTGCAATATCGTTTTGTAAAACTTTCAAATAGTGTAAATCGCGTTTCAAAAATGTGAATTGATCGATGTTTAAAAGAAAACTTTTTCAAATGGATATCGTTATCTTGAAAACATTAGTGATAAAAATATAGAGAAATGAAATGATCTAAAAATCTTGTTGGAATAAGTTAAAGTTGAATAAGTTTGTTTTTTAAACACTTCCAGATTTATGGATCAATATTCTGTTCTACAAGGAAAAATAGGAACGTCTACGGACAATACGGCGTCTACGAACAAACCAAATACACTACCGGCTAAAATAATTATGAATCCATTCTTAACACGTGAAGTCCCTCTATGATATTTATCTGTGCAGACATTTCTATCATATATATTTGGAACAGCAGGAGTAATAGTTTGAAAATAGGAGTAGTATTTTGTTTACGTATACCTGATTTACTTAGAATCTAAAACTAATAAATTCCACATAATTAAATATAAATCATTTTAAAATAAAATTAAACTCAAAGCTGCTTATTTTTTGAAAGGGTTTTACATAACAAACTGAGAAGAGGAAGCTTGACTGGCATTACAAGTAAAACAAATATGTTCAATATGCCTTCAACAAAAGTTTTCAGTTCATAGGAACAAAGAATTAGAATTATTCTGATACTTTACCATGTTTCTTTTTAAAAACTGAATAATAATTGAGTGAGGATTCAGTTAAGACGTTCAAACAGAATAATAAAATAACATCCTAGTATTACCAACTCTTTCATATTTTCGAAGTCTAGATTGCCCGCAATTTGATAATCCGTTGTTTTGGTCTAGATCACACAAAAAATCTCCAATTGTATGAAGTTATCTAAGCAGGTAGGTGGAAAATATACCATTACCAGATGCACATCACTACCACTACCAAATGCACATCTCTATCGAATTTACCTCGTGTACAGCAATTTTTGTGGTGTGGAAACGTTTATCGATGATATCGATCACGCAGTTTGACAATATACAAATAATTGTGCCACCAGAACGTGACTTTTGAATCCCTTGGAGGCCCAAGGAAAACACCCTTATGTTTCTATAAGAGATGTGTTGGGTTCTCTCGACCTTTGTTCTAGGCATTCGATTTATGTGTTTCTCCAAATGTCTAGTATAAGAGTTTAATCTGTTTTTGTGTTTAGTTTACTTTTCTTCATTTATTAGGTTACAGAATTCTATTTCCATGTTCAACTAAGTCCTAGTAAGTCATCATTTTCAGTGCTGAAAATTTTCCTGTAATATTTGAATGAGTTATTAAATATTAAAAAACATTTCAGCATTGACTGACTGTACTCGATTCTGCCTAATTTTGACCCACTGTTCAAACATTGAAAAGTACAATGCATTTTCCATGTGGTTGATGTGCGTCTTTGTAATTGATCAGTTTTTACATGCTGCTTCTTCTTTGGTAAGTAATTCTGAACTTGTCACTTGAAACAGTCAAAGTTGTTAGGAGAAATAATACATTTCAAACGTCTTTGCCAAAAAAATGTTGCAGAAATTGATTTTTCATAAACTTAGTTGCTAAAAACCCCCTCATGCTAAATCTTATTAAATAATTGTGCACAAATGTTGACACCTATATATAAGACAATCTTCTGTCCCATGCTCTTCCGATGTATTTCCGGAAATATAACATCATTAAAAATAAAACCACGCCGCTTCTCGAAAACATTTGCGATTCTATAATTTAAACAAGCAAATCACCAGTTTTTTTTTGTGACAAACTAAGTCTGGAATGAGATGTATACAGATTGTAACCGAAATGCAGTCGCATAGCTGAAGATGGAGCCAAGATATGGGAACGAAATGGAGTAAATATAATAAATCAGGCTCTTGCATTATCTTTGATTCTTCTTCTTCACGGTCGCGTTCTCTATTTAGAGAACATCATCTTACGCTTCACTATTTCCTTGGACTTATTTTTTTTCTCCTCCATTAAAATAGAAAGAAAATAAATATTTCTTCCCTTCAACCGTTGCGATGAGTCGACCGGGAAGCTTTCGTGGTGGAGCTGACTATGTGGTGCTATTTTTTTTTTGGGTTTGAGCTTCGAGCATTACAGCTACTGGATCCACAAACAGCAAAGTTTAAGTAAAATGCTAGAAAAACAGTCCAACATGAATAAAAAAGCTATTATTCTTGTCTCAGTTGGGGCTGAACTTCTTTGAGTCTCGCACCAGAACTGGTGTGTCTCGAAGGAATGAAAGCTCATCATTCTTTTCTACGCGTTCGGTGAGCGCGAAAGAGTTTTTTTTTTTGGTATTATTTATGAGTCTTTGGGAGCTGCGTTCTGGAAGGAACGTACAAACACCACACTGCCGCTGGGACGTCACATTGTCGTCGGGCTCGCTAACGTATACGTCAGTGGAGTACGTCGTCTGAAGAATGCGTATCATCTTTTCAGGGCGGAGAAATGCGCCATTAATCTTATGGCTATTATGAAGCGAGATGGCGCGTCGAGTCGGCGAGGATTTGAAAAGAGTTGTTTTTCACTTTCTTTCAAACGACTCTAAAATAATTTTGTGATGGGGTGCGTAATGAGAGAGTTGTAACCGTGCGTGACTGGAAACACGCTTTTTGACTTCCAAAATATCATATGGGTCAACAAGAAGCAGCGGCTGGTATTCTTCCGCTATTGTATTATAGAACCTGCATGGCCGCTGTCTAGCATTGCATAATCAGTATTCTGCTGAGTCATTCAATTGTTTTCCGCAGAGTCCCGTGTCTATTTCTTCTTTTCGGAATATAGCCTCAAATGTATCGCACAGTTCCATTGATATTGAGATTTTGGCAAGCGTATTTTTGCAAATCCAAATAGAAATGATTTGTTGTTGTTGTTGCTTTTTCGTGTTTGATTTTATAAACAAATCCATAGTTGTTTTGATTATTGCATCGAAGCGCAGTTCTATTTCAGGATTATTTTTTCTATTGTATGTCGGTGGCTTGAATTTGCTAAGTGGTAGCTCAGCAGCTATTGTTTGTGGAGCTGTGTAGCTTTTGAAAATATAGTCGTTAAAATTAATTGACTGATCGTGTTACCATACCTCTATGAATGCACCTGACGGTACCATGATTGCAAAATTTATTGGAATATTTTGGTGCTATTCATTGTTTCCCATTTATTGAATTTCAATCAAATGATTTCAACCGATGATTGCAGGTTGAATTAATTCCGAGAAAGAATTTCTGAATGATTAAGAATTTAAGCAGAATAATAAAAAAATAAAACACGTGAAGTATGCGTTTGGTAATTTAAAATGGCTTAGAAATCGGAAAGTTGAGTTCCGCGGGTATCCTGAAGAATTGAAAAAAAAACTGCAAAGTCATTGTCAACCCGGGTGGTAATCCATGTTCGGCATGCACCATCGCCAAAGGAAAAAACTAATTAAACCATCAGAGGAAATAAGGAACTGGCGCGTCGCCTTTACCTTATTAATATTCCATGTTTCGATTGACTGCGATACGTAATTGAAGACGTTGGCACCACGAAAACCGCGGCAGTGCGGCGGAATGCAACTTTATTATTCAACATTCGCCCGTCCATGATAAACAAATTGACAAGGGTGCTGTGTGCGATGAGTTGATTCGGTAGTAAGAATGAATGCCTATTCGAAGGATAAATAGATGCGTGGGGTCCAGGCCAATTTTGAACACATTTTAGCATTTCAACCTTGTTCAAAAAGTGAAGCTTAGTGACGATTTTGGGTTTCAGTACAGCCAAATCAGGATACACGTTATTAGTTCAACAGCAGTAAGCAATTAAATATAGATACGTAACCGGATTGAACTTGTACAGATCACCGGTAACTACTGCAAAATTGTAACAGGCCAATCTTTGGATCATTGATGATCATGTTCGTATATGAATTCAATGTTTAGGAATTGAAACAATCACCCACGACTTTTTTTTTAACAATTTAAGTTTTTGTTCAAATGTATGATATAATGTATGATATGTACTAAGTCCGACAGCAATAGGCTCTCCTCGCTGTTAGACTTGATCAAGCATTAATAACCACTGATTATCCTGATCATGCCATTCTATGAAAGGCCAAAAAGGGGTTGCGTGGATCAATAGGCAACATCACTTATACGTTCCCACAGGGATATAAAGAATCTACTTCCAACAACAAGATTGAACAATTGGTCAAAAGAGCAAGTTATCTAAAAAAATGAATGAAAAATACTACAAGCATTGGTATCTATTATATATGTTCTTTATTCGGTTGATCCTAAAAAGGCAAGAAATGTTGTAAAAAGTTAAAGTGTAGAGTTCTGTGGTTCGCGCTGTAGCACGTTTTCGTTCGTTTTCAGTGATCGTAGCATTTCAACAAAATCTTGATTTGAGGTATCCTGAAAAAGTTTGTTAAATTTATTGAAATTTTACAAAACTAACATGTATACATTTTAATTTACTGTTGCCATTGTCACTATTTGCTACTTTAGGCGGATTTTTTAACAGCAATCCGCTTTAATTTTTGCTGACCTGAAGATTTAATTGGAAGGGAATGTGCAATAAAAACAATAAGTAATGTTTAATTGATCTATGAAGTAAAATCAATGAAACAATAATACCAAATATAGTGATATTGTGAGTTGTGATGAAGTAATGACAAAGATTGAACTCTAAAATCAAACACTAGCCAAATGGCACACAGCGATGCATGAATCAGATCAGCTCAGATTTTGTACAAAGTCTATTTGAAATCCGGCAGGAAATTCTTCGATAATGTTTCCTACTGGGCCCATAAATTATTCTTTATGTTTGTAAAATAGAAAATGTAAGATCATAAACAATGTTTGTTTTTGAATTTATTATTTTGGACGAAGGATTTTTTTTGTAGATCTTGTTGTATATAATCCTCTCTAAAAAGACGTAAAAAACCTTCCTATCTTTTCTTATACAAAACTTGAGTTAGGGGGACTATAACATAACTCGATGCAAATGTGAAGATGAAAATAGATAAAAAAATATTGTGAAGGGATGTTGTATTATAAAATGATAATAACAATTACATTCGTAATTTCTGTATATCTGCTGATCCTGCTGCAATTGTAGACGGTCTTGCATTATTATAGCCACGAGGGAAGAAAACAATTCAAAAT
Organism: Aedes japonicus; assembly: GCA_034211315.2. NCBI lineage: Eukaryota > Metazoa > Arthropoda > Insecta > Diptera > Culicidae > Aedes > Aedes japonicus. The sequence continues at coordinate 657,547 of JASCZW010001046.1, read as the reverse complement.
TACTATACAATATTTGAGAATTCTATGGACGATCTAAAATTATAAACCGTACAAAGAATATTTCCTTTTATTGTGGTAGGGTAAGATTTCAGCATGCTTCCTTACAAGGATCGCGCTGCCTACATTGCCTTGGTGTGGCTGCCACCTAATGTATGGTTGACGCGATACAACGTTTCTTACTCAACTGCTGGATACCAGGACAGAAGCTGTTTGAGCCACACCTCCTTGGTGGACAGACGCTCGGCACGCACCTCCTCAATGTAGCTGAGGTCAGAAGGACAACACTGCCCAGGTTCACTACCAGCTAACTACGCAACCCTTAGCTGGCGGTTTTTGTTATCCTTGACCCGTGGAAGCATGAGGTTAGAACTTGTGATGACCATAGCTATGTTGCGGAGACGCACGCGCCATTCCAATTGTCTACTCACCCCTATATCTTTTTTTATTCAAATATAGATTAATACATTTATTAGAAACGAAACCAAGCATAATTGCTTCTGCTAAAATACTTGATTCTACAAATGGTTGCGAAAGGCTTCGATGGTTTTTCTAGTTGGGGCAAACCAAAAAATTGGTTTTTAACAGCATTTAAAAGGATTCTTATGATTGCATATTATGTCTGAAAACTGGAAACAATTTTATGGTTTTGGGAAGACAAATTTACTGAAACATTTGAAATAAAAAAGTTACACCAAAATAAATGATTATTTTAGGGACACCCTGAACTACGTAGGAAAAAATACTTTAATTCGGTCATATCAAAAGATACAGAAAAAAATGTACCATAAAAGTTGCTCGAAATTATTTATTCTACAACTTTTTCCAGTAATGTATACCTTTATTTCTAGATAACACCAAAAAAGGGCCTGGATATTATAAACAACTTTATGGAAAACAATTTTGTTCCAAAACATCAAACTTAGGCTAAAAATTTATCTTTCCAGCTAAATTCGCATTCTGGACCACTGTGCAATGTTCTATAATTTTCGAATACATGGGAAATTTGGTTCAAACTGGTGACTGTAAAAATATGTTAAAAATCCAAGTAGCCTTCGTGAAGATTCTCTATTTGGTATACTGTTATTTTTAAATGATGGCAACTAACTATTTTTAGAGCAAACGACAATTACACCAATAAAATCTATGTATTTTGGAAATAAATAGATGGTAAGGGATCGGCGAGGCTGAGTCTTTCAACGGGCATGATATTTTCGTTTTTCACAGTAATTGAAAATTTAAAATAATAATAATAATAATAATCATGAAACATTAAGGATGTGATAATTTATTTTTAATGATCGGAGTATAAACGTGGTTCGTGTCGACGAGGTTGGTGTCGATGCGGTTTATGTTGCAATGCAATGCGAGGCAAATGGTTTTTTAGCTGTAGTTTGGGTGAATTGTATTCTGTTTATATATTTACTGACGTCACATTTAAAACCAATATATATTATATATATATGATCTATACATTTAAAACCAATAACATATTTATCCAATATTCTGATTCCCGTTTCAGCTTGTCGTACGGATCAGCAACAACTAGGAAAGTTCTTCCAGCATTGGCCATATCCAATGTTAAAATTCGCACGTTTCATAACACCTTGTGGCACAATATGGGATCAAGGATAGGCACAATATGGGATCAAAGGGAATGCTGAGCCCACATGGTAAGTCAACAAATCTTTTACTGTCAAAAATGTTTTTACTTATTTCAAGATATTTGTTTTTTTTTAATTGTAATTGATCAAATTCAACATAGCCATAAAGTCATAAATATCCGTGTATGTTGTGAGTTAATTAATTCTATTACGTCTCTTAAAGTTGGTCACCTGATTCAAATATTGAAGTTTATTCAAGACTGCCAATACAGCGAACCATCGCACTGTGGGGCAGATCAAGGAAGTGTACGGACAAAACCCCATAACTCCTAAAAATTCATCTCATAGAGGTTGCATGTCTACGACACTGTTGTTATGGGGAATTATATCTATCTTTTTATATTATTTATTTTGACCAAACTATGGTCTGGATTAGATTCATCATTGGTTGGATTTTAAGACAGAAGCACGATATTGGAGTAATTTTTTTTTCGTAGCAATGCGAACATACTGTATTGATAGTTTGCTACTGAAATTATTGATCTAGATTATTTCATCTGGATCGAGCTATACGTATTGTTAAGCTCTGTGTGGAATTTCAAATTATGAAATTCGTTAAACATGTTCAGTTTTACTTTCTGATTTTGATTGAAACTGTAGCTGTTGAACCGCTGAGAAAAACCGTTTCAAGTCTATCAAAAAAATAAAAAATAACAGATATATAGCGCTGTAAGTTGCTATTTTTGTGTTATCCAACCGTGTTGTGTCATTTTCCACAGTGTTTTCCGAGGACCAAATTCGTGATCGAAATTATTTTACCCCCTGGTTCATTTTTGAGGTTTGGTGTCTTGAGAGAAGGTTTTTGGAGAACATTGAGTTTTTGAAAGTGGGCTTCAAATGGTGAGTTGACAATGTTGAAGAGGGTACGATAGACCTTCGGTCCGCACAAGTTCCAACCTCACGGCTCCACGAGTCATATGATCACAACAGACTGCCAGCTGAAACGTGATGACGCTGGTTGACGCAGCCTGGGCAATTTTGTCAATTTGACAATAGTAAAGTGAGTTGGTGCGACAGAAGATCGTGTATCTGGAAATCGCATTGTATATTTTCCATTCACATTTAGTTAATAATTTCAACACGCTCTGGGATCATCTGCGCACTCCATTTATCAGTAGAGCCTGGAGCAAGATGACAAGCAATAAAGGCAAAACTTTTTTTTCCATTTCCTTTATTATAGATTTTCTCCCGTCATTGTCACTCAAATACCTTTTTGGGTATTTTCGTAACTTGTCCGGGGGTGAGATTTGAACTCGTGACTTTGGCGTGAGAGATATGGATGTTAACCACTACGCCGAGGTCGCCCCAAAGGCAAAACTTGGTATATTCAGCATATTATGTGTTAAGTGATATTTGTTTGTTATAATATGACGGTACATTATTGAACTTCAATTCATTTCAATAATTAAAATCACCGTAGTACCTTTGAGATCCGCTACAATTGATTATTGCGATACAAGGAAACGGAACAATACATCGAAATTTTAGATATACTATACTTAATACGGAATATAATTTCAGATCATCCATGGAATTCTCAAGAATTGTATAATAATTTTACATTGACTTCTTTTTCTCGTGGCTTTGATACATTATTTAAACTTGCGGATTAATTCTTCTATAACCGCAAAAGTCCTGCTACATTCTGCAGATATGTAGTTATAAATAGAATTGTTACTTATTATTATTTTATATTATATTGTTTTATATTTTATATCCTTTCACTATATTTGATATACTGTTTTATATGCTATTTTCAGCTTCGCAACTAAGCTTTTTTTGTAAGTTTTAGCCCAACTAACCCATATTATTTGGTATGTTTGTTGTTGCTGATTGTTACTGCGCTTACGTTTTCAATGACATCTATCATTTTTATCATTTTGATTGTTCACCTTTATTATCAAAGCAATTGTAATTAAAGTTTAGCTCATATCTATTTTATAGGTAACATATATTTATTTATTTATTTATAAGTCGAGTTATTAGTACGAGACACTGAAGAAGTCTGCACATTGTAGACGAAATACGCGTATCTGTCGAAGATAAGCAAAGGTAGTTGGAATTAAATGGAGAATACTAATTTTTCTTCTAATTTCTAGTAATTTATTTATAGTTTTGTAGATTCAATCGTTATTTAATTCGCAAACCTTGCTTTTTCAATATGTTCCCTATTATTCCGTATTCTATGCTATATATCAAGTAGTTTCTTGATCACATGATGCTTCAAACGTCGCTTCGTTCGATACTTATTTATAAGCGTCTTTGTTTTTTATTCAGTTGGATATCTACGCTTATCACAAAATGTTGTTGTGTATTGTTGTTGCTTTCGATTCTATTAAAATAATGTTTCAGTAAATCCCCGATAATGGTGCACTACGTATGATACGTGTTCTTTTCTCATCATTTTTGATCACCCGTAACGCATGTCGAGCGTATCTCAGGGATATCCATCGTAGAGTTCTCGGGGGTCGTACTGCATATGCATCTTCATGTATGTGTTGGACGAACATTCTTTTCCACTCCCCTACAGTTGCAAAAACGTGGCCAGGATTGACTTTGTCTACTGGAGGCAGCATGTATGGAATCTAAGGGTTCATTCTTCACAACCTACGTATTTTTTTTTTTGTCTTGATTATCGAGATTTTCAGCCTCGGGCTGGTTCATCTCCCGTCGTAGTCAGTCAAACACCACTTTTGGGCATTTTCGTAACTTCTCCGGAGGTGAGATTCGAACTCGTGACTTAGGCGTGAGAGGTATGGATGTTAACCAATACGCCGGGGTCGCCCCCACCTACGTATTGTGTAACTGTATATGCTATGCTATGCTATGCTATACTGAATCCCATCTTTTGAAAGTATTTGTTTTTTTATTAGTCAATTTACAAGTGAGCTAGAAATGTTTTTTTTCCATAAAAGAAATTAGAGTAATAGTGTCTTTGGTAAACTATTAGACAAATGTACTGCGATAAAATTTGCTTAACATAAAATAACATTTGCACCAACTGTTTAGATTTGTGATATATAGCCATTTTTATGAACAACCCTTAAAAACAGTTAGTTGTTACCAGATGATTTTCGGGATTTTTTTTGTATCATTCAAAGTTATTCATTGTGATGAATTACATCTTTGTTCAATTAAATTTCAATAATGAGACTTTTTTTACATTACGTTACATAATATGTTAATCAGTTAAACATGACAATTTAAAAACCGTAACAAACCGTTAAAGAATTACTAGGGCGAATGGGGTACTAAATCCATCTTTCATTTGAACAAGTTGAAGGTAACAAAGTTCGGTAACCAAAGTTTTTCGTTTTCTAAATTCTATCGAAAAGTCATTGTTTTCCTTTTTTGAGTGCTCTGCATTCGCTCTTGGAGGAGGAGAGTTTTATCAGCTTAGTTTTGTTTTTTAGTGTAAGTATTGTGTCACCCCGACAAAAATGCTAGGGTTTTTTTTTCATTAGGGCGAATCTAACATTGAGAGACTCTCTTCTCTTTCATTCATATTCCAATCACTTTTACATTTTTCTTTCTACTATTTGTAGAGTATGCTAGCCAGCACTGTTGTGTTTCGATCTGTACTAAAGAATACCTCGAATTGCGCTGTAATGAATGAAAGAGAGCGAGTCCTGAGAGAATCTTTCAATTTTAGATTTCCCCTAATGAAAAAAAAAACAAACCCGAGAATTGTTAAGGGATAGTGTATTTCCGCTTTATCGTCAGTTAATTGATAATTATTAGCAGTTTTTAAGGTTGATATAGAGTCACTCCATGTTGGATTGTTGGCACAGAGTAAAGTGGAAAAATTGTTTATAATCAAAAGAAAACCATTGTAGTTGAGATAACGGTCAAAAGCAACGAACGAACTTAACATGCAAGGGCGCGTGAAAGGCTGGCACATAAATTCAGATACACTCACCACGTGGTTAACAGAATTTTATAATGCTGTTTACATATCTAATGACCGGCTTAGCAATGTTCTTTTTTTTTGCATTTAGTGCATGTAACTGATTACTTCTCAACGTCGAAAATTCAAAGTGATTTTGAAGGCAGTTTTTGGTGAGATCAATCTGAATATAAATATATTATATAAATCCTATTCACAAATAACATAAAATACGTGCCTGGTTTGGAAATTTTACATTTCCAAATCTGAAAGTAGGTTGCAGTACCCTTATCCAAACGATATGCGGTTTTTTGTGTATGCAAAATTAACCTTGCAATGGGCAATGGGCGTGACTCTTCAAATATTCAGAAATAGGTGACTGTATCTGTAGTAGAGCTATCACTTTCAATTGTACGTTAAAGGGTTGTTGCTAACATATTTTTTCCATAAAACCATTGCCGACCAATGTGTGTTAGAAGAATTCCAAGAGTCTCTAGCTAAAAAGTATGCTACATATACATGCCACACATTTAAAGTAAGCCAAAAATTATATACGCAAGCATTCAATTAATCACTTTCTAAGTGCATTAAAATCACAATTCACATGAAACGCCAAACAAATTATTTGCATCCTCTCCTTATGTATGGTGAGTATTTTCATTAACTTCTTAATAAAACGGTTAAACGAATACTTTCGTTTTATTTGAGATCCCTAGCTGCATACCAAAAACCACGTGAAATTAAAAAAAAAACTTTTTCAATGTTTTCCAGAACAAGTTCTTGTAAAGTTCTTAGGCTGGGTTTTGGCTGCACCACAAATGGGACAGCTAACACGGTGTCTCTTTTTCTCAAATACGTTTTAAAAATATAAAATATATTTCTTCTACAGATAGATGAATGATTCATTTTACTTTTTCTGCGTATATTTGGATTAACTGTGGTGTCACCAATTGTTGAGATTTTGATAGAAGTTCTAAGCCTCAACTTACAGAATTTAGTAAGTCAAAAACACATTAAAACGCCTGGAAGATCCAGGTGGTTGGTCTATCGAGGTAAAAGTATATATTTCATATTGCAACTCTTGAACTGAGTAATCGTAATAAATGTTCAATTAAATTGACAATGTCGAAATCACAGATAATTTTTATTTTTTCGGCGCGGTGGGTCAAGTCCGAAAGTCCTAATTCTTATTGTTGTGTGTCTCAAACAACAGTTCACAATTTATTATATCTACATTTCTACATTCATTACATTTGTAGCACCGTGAGTAAGGCTAGAAAACGTAATTTGGTGTTTCTAATGCTTGCCTTATAGTGCCAGAGAAAACGTTATGCCTAATTAAGAGGGAGATCAACATGTGGTAACAAACCAAGTTAGGTAAAAGCTCTCTCAAATTTCCACTTTGCTAGCTACGTAATTGTGCGGTTTGATGAGTAATAAAATTTGATATCCCAAAATAAACCTGTATGCATAATGGCATGCCGTTCAGGTTTCTTACGTGAAATTAGGCGAATCCGTTCCAAACGAGATCACGCTCTTCTTATACAGTAACTAACATGTAACCTACTTCCACCTAAGGGAGGGTGTGAAAAAAGTCGGGAATAGAGTGGACACAAAATACATTTCCACACTCGCCCCAAAATGGCTGCAAAACTGTCATGTTCAAATGCCTCTTGATCTATTGCTTTCAATTTATTTATCTACCAGCTCAGAAGTTATCTGCGTTGTGTGCTTGTCACCCAACTTTATATTAGGGATGGGATGCAAGGAAGGGTAACATAGTGTATGTTGTGTACTCATACCATAGAGTATGGTGAGTTGTACAAACTGCTTCTCGACCAAAGCATTTAATAGTTTCATATTTTCTATCTACATGCGTTACCAATGATAGTAAAGATACTCCCATATTCACGTCTATATCAACGATGACCGCGTATTTGTGCTGGTTTATTGGGTTATTATATTCATCTACAGTCCAATAAAGCAGTTCAAAATTGTTGTGAGTGTGATCACAATCGTAAACTCTATTTTTCTTCTTATCACGTATTAATCCGCTTTTCTATTATCAGCAAAGAAAAACGGCAGCATTTTGATTTTTCATTGAGTAAATATTATTATTTGAGTAAATAGCAGTTGCAGTTTGTTTTGAGTGGAATAAAATGGTAATGAGTCCTTTCTACATTTCTTTTAAGATCTAACAAATGTTCAATGAAGAAGCCAACGAAATTTGCTTCACTTTAATCAAGAACTAAGCTAACGCATCATTGTCTCGCAATCTCAGAAGGATTGAATTTAAATCGCAACGATTGATGGCAAATTACAACCTGTTCATACATTCGAAATGATTACCTTTTTGTACATCCAAATAAGTTTTTACAAAAGCTTTCCATTTTATCTCGTATCCAAGGCAAACAGTTTTTCGTTGGTCTTCTCTCTGTACCCACAGCATCACCATTATTCTTCATAATGTATCCTGAGTTCGATATTAAATCAAAATATATTACAATACATCCATGTGATTTATTTCCTTCATATCTTTCGACCATTCAAGATCGGCCCCGGCCAGAGCCAGAGGAAACCGTAAGAAGATCCCGCACGAAGAAAGGCGATATAGAGAGAAGTCGACAACAAGAATACCCTAATTTCTTCGACTTTTTCCCTCCTTCAAGTAGCTTTCATTTGCTATGCGGGTCTCCCATTTTTATCTCGCATGCCCCTGACAGACTACCCTCTTATTTTTTTTTCGAGGCGTTCGCTTCAAGTTCCTGAAACTACGTTCTTTTTCCGCCTCGCTCTCTCGAAGAAAATATCTGTTTTCATTATCAGCGGCAATAAATTATATCGGATGAAAGAAGACGAAGGTCCTTATACGCACTCTCGCAAGGGAAATTTTTTCCTGAATCTCCATTCCCCTCCGCGTGTGAACTGCTGGTCTCACTAATCTTTGCATCTCAAGAGCTTTATCAAAGTCCATTCAGAATGTAGGAGAGTGAAACACGCGCGCCTACCATCTTTTATTCACGAAGAAACCTAAACTACCAGCAATGGGTAAGGAACCCTTCGATTTTTCAACACGAATTAGAAGAATAGTTTCACGTTTGCTCGGAAGTGAATCCAAGAGATGGGTTTCGGTTGAATTTAAGGGTATTCTGTGGTACGGGATCGGGTATTTTATAAGCGGATGTGGTCTTCGGATTCGCTGCAGGGAAGCGATAAAAGTTTTAACCGGGGAAAGGGGCTAGTCCAAAGTTGATTATAATCAAATAATTGCCAGAGGCAAATGTGTTGAACATAAATCGTCATCAGAAATGTGTGTGAAAATATTCGAATAATAAGAGCATTATTCTATGACATGGACTTATTTGAATTTGGTGTAATTAAAAAAAAATATTACGCTCCTCTTGGTTCGCAACTTGGCCTTTTCTAGTTTTGTCTGACAATACATAAACATACAGTTATCCTAGAACGTGTGAGCTCTTAAGTTAGTGTACAGTTATGTTCTGTAGGGCGAAAATTATGGTTAATCCAGTGTAGTTCTCTGCCATATGAGAAAGCTAAATTATAATTGCTGAGCGATAAACAGACATGTAAAGGGAGACCTTCTTCAGCAGTTTTCCGTTGTCATTTTGTTTGAAAACCTGAGTACCAACCAAACTCCCAACCAGATTCCTCTAATTTAAACGTGATCTTTTAGAATAGCTCTTCTACGGTGTAAGGTAAGAAGAAATGGGTGGCACGCGAAATTTGTGCCACTCGTAAATAAGGCTCCTTTTTGCAGCAGCACCACCACGCTTAGCTAAGTACAGATGAGCAGTTGAGAGTGAGCATCAAGTTTCCTGATTCTCTGGTAGCCTTTCTGCCCAACCGTATCTAAAGAAATACAACACGGGGAGTTTTCATTCAACTAGTGTGCGTTGACAGGAAATTTGATGACTTTTGTAATTAATTAAAATTAATTAATATTTAAGTTTCTCCGAACATCGTATATTATTTGAACTGTTATCCGATGTTACAGGACTGAACCTTAAAAGCTGTGCTATGCTTTTGCTACAATATGTGAATATTTCTGAATGAATTGTGTGTAGGTTCAAGAAACGAATGCTCCCTTGTAAATCACTCAAACGCACGTAATTGATCAATCCTATTAAATTCAGTACATAAATAACCAGAGCACAACAAAACCTTCCTCAGAAACAAAAGAATTTCATGTGATGTTGATTCGTTTTGCTTTTTTTTTTCAATCCTATTACGTAACAGTCGAGGAACTGTGCTTCACAGCGGGTCACAGAGCCTATCCAGTGGTCAAAATTTCAATGCTTCTGCAATATTTGTCACGAAATACCTATCCATTAGAATCTGTCCAATTTCATAGCTCGCTGCGCTTTGGTGAGATATAAGCGTAGGAACTGTAAAAAAGCTCTGGTGGTCTGCTCCAAGAGTGAGTAAAGGCTATCCAAACCGATAGAGAAAGAAATAGCAGTTTCGTTGAGATCGAGTCGCATGGGCGAAACGAGGGGTTGAGAAAGATAAAATATGTCAGAAAAAGAAAATTGCAAAGAACAGCGATAAATTTTCATGAGAAAGGAAGATCTATTGCTGATACTTTGCGCGCGCGGGAAATAAGACAAACTCTACGGAGAAACCGAAAGGCCGAGACAGAAGAAGAGAGACAGATAACCCAACTTTGAGGAGGTACCGGTGATGCTGACGATGGGCTTTTGGGTGTTTGGGGTGGCAGAAAAAAAACACAAGATAAAGGAAAAACACATCCAAACGAGCAAGACAGCCATCCAGCCAAGAACGAATCCAAGTGGTGAGAGGGAAAGACAGTGGAAGTGCCCGAAGGAAAAAAGAAAAATTATTGGGAAAAATCAACAAATATATCACGTATGCTTGACGTGGCGTAACAATTTTATTTCAAATTTATTCAAGATCGAGACTTATTATCATAAGACTGATAAATATGGATGCTGGATTATAACCAACGCCAAAACTCTGCAAAAGACATGAGGCACCAAAACAACTTTCAGGGACATTTTTACGCAGTATTTTAGGAGAAAGGGAATTGATTTCCCATGGTGGTATCTCGGAGAACCAAAGCAAACCGATTTAACATTTATTTGTGCATAGATTTCCTCGTTGGTACTCACATTTGAATGAAAATTTGTCCGAAGTAATTTGTCACGAGTTTTAAATCCTTTAAAGAGAGCCAGCCATTTGTTCCACATACATCATTCCAGTGGCGAAAAATAAAGGATGTCTCACATGCCAGGCGACAGGAAGGAAAGAGAAATGCTGCAGAAGCAAGAAAAGAGTTTCATTTTCTTCCCTGCAGGAACCGCTCGTTCCCGGTGCAACATGGAAAGATAAAATGAAAGTTTTCCCATGCGAGTCTGATACCGTCAAGTAGTTTCTTTGTCGGCTCCAGGAGATGACAAAATAGAGAAGCAGCATCAAGTATTTGAAAGTGTTGTTTCCTCTGAGTTGCACCACTGCGAGGCTTCTCTCTCTCTCTCTCTCTCTCTCTCTCTCGTTGGGTCTCTTAATGGTAAAATTCTAAACGGAATGATTTATTCTCAACAAGATTAATCAAGAAAATATAAATTGAGAATAGTAATGACTGAAAGAAACTTCTTCAGAGAGGAGTGGGTGGCAATTACAATCGATGGAAACGAAGAAGAAAGCGAAGATGGGTCGAAAAGTGAGGGAAAAAATAAACCCGGAAAATTTATAGAGAAAAGTTTTATTATTTGTTGAAGGAAACTTTTCTTTGCGATTTTTTTTCCTTTGCCGTATCCATCTTCACTTTGGCGCTCTTCTCTTTAGCACAGCTCAAACGATGTGATGCCTATGCACGTTTCTGTGGTAAATTTGGCACTCTCACTCGTAATTAATGGATATATATTGTCACTTTATGATGGATCTTCATTTCTTTTTTTCAGTGAGTCTACAAGAGCTACCAAACTGATGGGGACATTTTATGTACAGCGGTTCTGTGCTGGAACATAATTTTCAAGTTAAGCAGGTAAATGCAGCCTATCAAATTCAATTCAAAGGAGGGTATATGTTCAAAAACTCATCGCAATAAAACAATCGTATGAAAAGTATTTGAAACTTCATGATCATTTTAAGGATTTCAAATCAAAACTGTACCATGATAAATTTTGCACATTGATATAAATTGGAAATTCGAACTACACAAAAGTTGTAAATTTTCATATCTGCTCTTCAAGTCAAGCGTGGATGAATTCGATAAATTAGTACAACATACCATTGAAAGCAACGGTACGTAGTTCCCGCCCGGCAAAAGGCAACAAACATCCATTTGAATATGTGCCTTCCTCTGGGAAATACACATCGTTGGTCACGAAGGCACGTTTGGATCGACGGAACTAAAATACGAAATTCTCCATAACTTTCTGTTCGTAAAAACGCATATCATGAAGAATCTCTTTTATGAAGCACCCCAGTGGAAAACTTCAGTTGGATGAGATAAGTTTTGAAGCAGATTTTTCATGCGATTCACAACAAGCGTGCAACTAGGGCAGTCTTTTTCTGGGGACATTTTTGATTTTTTTGTCATAATGTTCATAAAAATGAACAACGTTCTTGAAAAGATGGTATGTGTTGCTTGAAATTACGCGTAAAAATCGCAGACACGCACATTCTACAGCAAATGGTTGAAAGACAAAAAGAAGAGATATTTAATAACTGTTTATATGACATTCCACTAAATAAAATTATGCATAAATAACAGAATAGTGCACAATAAAGTGAACTAAAAATGAATTATAGCGCGTTGGCGTCCTCTTTGGAAGCGATCTCATGTGGCGCCTCTGTTGCCCCAGCCTAGAGTCGAGCGCTTTGGTGCAACTGTGGCATGGTAAGTAGTTCTACGACCATGCATAGAACGCCCAAAACCGCCAGAACAGACGCGCCATGGCCATATATATTCAAACTAGCAAATTGGCCTTTGTTCCACTTCAACGTGGCATGTGTGCCCTCTTTTGAACCGAACTAACACACGTCGGAAGCGGATGCTGCGCCATGCGTTTCATGCTCGCGATTATATTTTTTTCTATTCCTACTTTCTTTGCATCATAAAACACGCCCGAAGCAAATGCTTCCTTTCCGCAATCAAAATCTGTTCCTGTGGAGAAGGGCGATTTTGTACATAGGGACAAAAACTAAGCCACAATTCATCATCTGAAGAAGCTAAAAATCCCTGATTTATAGAAGATTTCCACAAGAAGCAATGCAAATATTTCCATTGCCGATAATAAAAAGAAGGAAATTCTGTTTGAATGTAATCGTTAGAACAAATTTTAAAATGGATTCACGTATAAAATCAACAATTCGGGGTGCTTTCGATGTAATAGAAGAAACAGCGCGCGGTGAATCCATTCGATAAACAAATGATAAATTTCTCCTGCCCCCATTATGGGGTGTATTTTTCCGTCTTATCTGCGATGTATTTTTTCCCTCCCTTGTTTGGGAAAGTAAAATCCTTGTGCAAAAATAAAATAAAAATGTATTATCGTGTCTTCACCACATGCGATTTCGGTGGTTCCGGTGCACAATATTTGATTCTTGGTAATCTTTTGGCATGAAAGCATTTCAGACTTAGGCACAATTAATATTGAAACCAAGCTTAGCTTGTCTTTTGCTATCGTTCCGTCACCGATCAAGATGCATAAAAAGAAGAGTAATGGAATTTAATTGACACGCAAATTTCCGCTCGTTTCTTTGCAAGCCAAGGTTAGCGTAAACAACGAAACTTTTGACAGTATTTCATTAAACAGAACTGATTTAGGCGAAAATTTCCATGAAATATCACGTGAGTTCCAAATATGTGCATTAGATATAGCAGAAAATTACATATATTTATCAAACTGTGCGCATATTTAATTTTTGAAGTGGATTTATACTACATGGAAGGTTTTTTAATGCTATTTTTCCAAAACGTATTTTCATTTGTTTTTTGAAAGTTAAACAACAAAAAGTGAAAGTGAAACAACGCCTTCTAAAAATGATTAAAACACAACACTCCCACAGCGGTTGACAAATATGCGAGTTTCTGCGTTATCCCTCAATCTTAATAATATAAATCCACATCGGCACAGAAATTACGAATGTATTTCATTTCTCTTTGGTTCTCTGTAATACTTCTTTTGAGTTGTGAAAATGAATACGTGCCATTTTTGTTTGTTTTCATTCAGTATCCCTCTCTTGCGGACAATGAAGTTGTTTCTTGACACGGTGATTAAAAAGTATTCGAAACGTTAGCGCTCGGGTGGCGTCTGCAGAGATCTGAAAAAACTAGGTGTGAAGCGAGATTTAGCTAATTGAACTATCAGAAGGTACCGTGACACTTAGTCATTGGATGATTGGAAGCTATGGCGAGTCTGTGAAGAAGAAAAGGCTTGAAAGCTCCAGTCTTATTCTATCGCGTCACACTGGAGAGGAGTTCGTCTGTTCCAACGAGAAATTAGGTGTACTGCAGCAGCACCTCAAGGTGCAGAACGATAGATTGCGGGCTTCCACTTCAAAAAATGTGCCAGTTAGGAGAAACCCATGCTTTTGGGTGAAATCATCAAGCGCAGAAACTACCGTTCATTTTCATTGAAAAAGACGTTATGGATTAACGATAACGATTATTATTCAACGGAAGTTTCGGAGAAATTGGTCAAACCAAGTGTCCAAGGTTTGCAAATTACCGTTAATTGTTCCAGTAAGACGGAGCACCACCCTGCATGACAAATCCTCCCCAGAACTGGTGCAGAGAGAATTTCTTTGACTTCTTGACCAATGGAAGTCGTGCGTGGGTACCTCAAAGAGGCTGGTTAATTTTGCAAATAAGAAAAGCTTTCACGTGCCAGTATAAAATCATCTTTTTTTAATTTAGAGTACCTTAAAACAATTTGTTATTAATCACTCATTTCGTATATAAAAGGTGCGGCGGAGCATGCTATAAACTTATAGTAAGTAAATAAACTTATAATTGTTACAGTAAAATCTTCTTTTTTAATCAGAAATATCAGGATTATTTTTTATGTCTTTCACAGAAAATTCTCTAGGCATCATCATAAAACGCAACCCAAAGTTATCAATGCTACACCGCTGATAAATGTTTCTCCATTTTACATTACTATATATCCAGGATTCCCTGAGACTTCGTTCACATCTCAACGTGAACGTAACTCTGCTGAGTGAAGTTTTGAGATTTTTTTATTAGACTAATCTAGAATTGAGTTTTCACTGTCGAAAATAAATCTTCTTAGCTATATTAGACGAAGCGTTTTACAGATACGATAATTTAATAGTCAATCAAATTCTTCGTTTAGCATTTCAAGCTTATTGCTTTAACAATTTGCTTATTGCTTTTTTTTTTTTTTTAAAAAGACCCTGCAATATCGTAGTTGCTACTCCTTTACTGATCAGAACTAGTGTAATGGCACAGAGAACCACATAGATGGAGCTTGGGAGTAGCTTTTACATCTTCAATGTACAAGTTCACTAATTCTATTTATAGATCAGTACAGGCGCCGGCCACGTCCTCACAGTCTTTTGGGGAGGGGGGAAGAAGGATGATTAGTTTGACAATCGTTGTTATTAGAGACTGTGAGCACCACTGCATCTCTACAATTGCCAAGGGAAGGATAGTTGTGTTAGTGAGGCAGGTTTATATGCTTTAACAATTTGATTATTGCTTGCTCTTAACTTAGTGTTCTAAATGCACTTCCACAATTATTAATTGAAAAATTTTGATGCCAGGTACCATACTATGCCCAGAGAGTCGAGAAATTTTCCTTAACGAAAAATTCCTAGACCAGACCGGGAATCGAACCCAATCACCTCCAGCATGGCATTGCATTGTAGCTGCGCCTTTAACGACTGAGCTAACGGAAGGACCCTGCGAATTCATCCGCGTTAAATCTGAAACATAAAATAATGAAAAATAAACTTTGAATAATTGATGCAAATTAAGGTTCTACATGTTGGATATAACATTAAGTAATATAATACCAGCTGTTGCTTTGCTTTGAAGGGTGTTACGCGTAGAGTGCTTCAATTTTCAGGAGGTTCACTCAACAAAATTAACAAAATTAACGAAATTGACATCGCAACAAGCATCTTTAACGCGCGTAGTATAAAGCGATCCTATGTTTTTTTTTCTAACGGAAGATACTGCGTATCAATTCGGCGGAATGCAGATGGAAACGTAAAGTAGCGAAGGCGAATGAAGCACAAACAGAATTAGTTCCTGTGAGCACCTCCCATCGTCCACACCGCAAAAAGAACGGATGGATTGATGTATTTCGGACGCCCGCTGCCAAGAAAATGGTTCTCGAAAACGAACCGACAAGAAGAAGTTGCGCGCAAGGGGCAAGGCAGATTGTTAAAATGGAAAGCAACCTGGCAACACTCCGCATACGTCAAGGCTGATGGAGTGCAGCCAAAGAATACCCAGGCCTTACTGTTTAGGAAAGGAGTGTCATTCCATGTTTTAATACTGAGTAAATTTATAAATCGAATCTGTTTTCTTTTACAAACAATCCAATTTAACAAGTATAGGTTCAGATAATAGTGTTTGGTTTTCTAAATGTGCAGTTTATATTCGCGTTTAGTGGCATTTTACACCAAGTTTCATTTGTGTTGTTATCTTTGGGCGATACTTTCATTAAATTTACATAAAATATCGTGTAAACTTATGCCAAACCTAGCGCTCAAAATATGAGCACTACACACTTAGAAATTATGAATTTTACACGAGACGTAGTTCATGTTTGTAAAAAGTTGGGGAACATAATGAAAGATTTCGTGTAAAATAATATCTCCTGAGACTAACGCGTACGCAATTCGACTAAAAATGTGTTTGGTTGAATTTATTTTTGCATCTTTTTCAACTCATTTTTATGTGTTAAAGGACGCTTGCATGTGCCGGTCTCCGGAGACAGAAATTAACATGACATTTTGGTAGTGTGTACTTATCGTAAAAAATTCCCCGATTTTGCAATAAGCTGTGTATTTGAAACGAAAGCTAACAATACAATCGCATACATAAAATTAAGCCTAATGTTGTTCGGATGAGTAAAATTACATGCACAGGAAAAATTAAGGAATTTTAACAGACGTGTAAAATATTCGCTTGTTTAATTGTAAGCCAAAACAAGCGTAAATAACATAAATAACAGCATACAACTTTGTTTAAAATCTTCCATACAAAAATCCTGATTTCAGCAACTTCTGCCTTAAGTTTACAGGAAAGATCCCACTTAATTAAGTCAAATTTAGTATTCTCTTTATGTGCATTAGATAACACAGAACACTAAATGTTTCTTTCAAACTGTGTGAGTAACAAACTGCATTCTGCTTGCTCATCTTCACTAATATGAATTTCTACAGCACCGTAAGAATATGCATTTTTGCTGAATAGAATATGGACTGTATTTCATTTGAATTCCAAATTAGTTTCAGTCTTGTTTCGGTAAAATTATGTCATTTCTGCAAGTTTTTGATCATAGAATACTATTTATATTATAATGTATGGGCCGAAAGAAAACGCCATTTGAATATCAAATACTATTGATTTCAAATCTTATTTTACAAATGTTTTTCTGCTGTCTCAGGGACCCTGATCGCGTGCTCGTAGTCTGGTGGAGCGTCTCGCGATTTGAATATTTATAAAAATACATTCCTGATTTCCTTTATCCTTGAAAAGAATAAAGGTTATCCACGTTACAATTGTAGAACACGCAAATAATTATATCCTTTTTGCCTCCACAAAGGTACCCATAAGGTGTTTAAATGATACTGTGGTGGGACATGAACCAGCCCGAGCTGAATCCTTTGTTCACTAGGGCACAGAATATTTTCTATTTGTGTATACTAGAAAAACTTGAATCAAAGATTTTCCATCGATTAGAATTCTACAATGAGCTGCATGAGCATAAGCTCCTTAAACCAATCCCACTCGTACACAATATTCAACACTGCAAATATTGAAATGGTGGATGGGAGAATTCGGTAGATTCTTTCAAACAGCTTGTCTCACATAACCTGGTCGGCGAATACACGGTATTACCAATCGAGGAGATCTTTCGAAAGGAAATGTTCTCTTGAACAAATAAATGCTTTAATGATGGAATTTATGACCTCCAATCAATACCTGTGGAAGTGTACCTATAACACTAAATGAGAAGTGCAAGCAGATTGTAATTTCTGAAAAGGTAACCAGGAAAATAACAAAATATAATACCACTTCTCTTCACTTCACTATATGCCGTCTAGTAGCTCTTTGCGCTGTCTTATATTCTTCGGTTCATAAACTGTTAATGTTATTGTTATATTTGTTAAATTTGATTTTTCAAAACATGCGTGTGCAAAAATTGTTTCATGACCTGTCATAATTACCTCGGTTGATAAAAATAATAAATATTTTTATTCAGCGGATTGATGAACGGAACAATTTTGATTGCTCTGTTATATCTGAATGGAGACCAACATGATTTTTGTTCATCCAATATTCTTTAATTCACATCGTATGTTAATCTACTAATCTATAAGAATCATCTCAATAATTAAATCACGCTAACTCGAGCCATAACTAGAGTGAATGTCAATCGACCTTTACGGTGCTAGTTCCAATCATACATGATCGAGCGACAATTTAACATATTTCCTAAGAATCGCTATTCAATCATTTTTGGATATTCTCAGTGTAGTCGCCTAGGAATCTAAAGGGTGCAACGGTCAAAAATTGGTCAGACATGATTAAGTGCACACTGATGAGTTTTTTATATAAATGATCAATCTTTGTTTCTTTTTGAATGTCATCGTCTAAAAAACACAGGGAAATTATTTGATTAGGCTTCTGATTTTCCAAATGCGAACTGTCGGGCTTTGCGTTTCACACCTTCAATCAAGTTTTGTACCGCTGTTGTATCCACCTTATTTGATGCTGAATTTCAATTGAGTGCAGTACCGGCGAGTTTGGAGGGTTTTTCTCCTTGGGTATGATTTGCACACTATTGGCGGTATGCCATTCCTGAGCAATTTTTCTGTAAAACAGCACCGAACAACTATGATTCTTAAGGAAAGACAATAAGCGTTTTTGCAAGCATTCCTTTACATAAATATTTTTGTTGACAGTGCCAATTGTCACGGAACTTTCGCTTTTAGTTCACAAAAACAAATCGCCTGCCAGACCAAGTATTTTTTCTGGAGATTTGACATTTTTTTCTGCTTAAAATTATCTTGAACCTTTTTTTCCAGTAGCCGTACAAAATTCTTCACCTAGGATCTGCCTGAAATCAGCCTTGATCGTCCACTACGACGCAATCAAACTTGTTCAACAAACTCGTGTACAACTTACGCGCTTCTTTTGGCTATTGTGTTATGCAAATCATCTTGGTGTCACTGTAACTTTGTTTTTTGACAGTCCGTCTCGTTTCTTCGATCTTTGCACTGTTGTGTAGGACTTTCCCAATTTATTTCCGATAACTCTGATGGAAAGGTTGAGATTGCGTCTGAAAATGCTGGCCACTGTTCTTCAGATCGCTGCGGCTTCCTGGTTTCGGTTTCCTCATGATCCCGGCTTTCTGGCAGTCGTCAGACGTTATTAAGTGACTTTGCCAAGCCGGCGTGGGAATACTTTGGATTTTGCTTATGCGCTGCTCTTCTAGCTTTGACGCCATTTTGAAAGCTGGATTGAAACTGGCAAAAAAAATATATTTAACATTTCGTACGCATACGCTTACAAAATGAAGGGTGTTCAAGTTTTTTTAAATTCATTGTTAAAAAAAACTACGTCATATTTGAGTCGACATAGTTTTGACCGTTCCATCTTTTAGTTTGCCATTTGCTAAATATAGTAAGACATTTTTATATATGCAAGATTTTTCCATGCATGCAGATTGGTATATTTAATGATTAATTTGACTAAAATAGAGTGACTGTTAACCGCAACAAATATCCACTTTACTGTAATTACTGTCTTTGGAGTATCCTAAGTTTCACCTTAGGTGCGTAACTTACCACTACAGAACCTACTGTTTCAGCACGTATCTATTATTATCACGCAAGCAGCTGCCCAATTTGTGGATTCCGTTTGTATTCTGTTTTATGTAGCCAGGAAGTGAACTGATGTTTACTGGTTGCAATTAAGATTAGAAGCAAATTAAAATGAAAGTAAAAAACACTTTTGAAGTATTGAATATGAACATAGAGAAAGGAAATTCACAACTGAAAATAGTCGATTGGATTCTATTATTGGAATCAAGCTAGCATTAAGATTCAATTTTACTTTCAAAAGCTCTTTGTTAATCGTATTAAAAAGTATTCGAAGAAGTAAACTTTGGAATCAGAGTAAATAAAAACATTTTGAAAGTAAGATTGGATCATTTGGACTAACTTTCTTGTACTTATGGTATTTTGTAAGCTTAAAAAGAGAAGCGATCGAAGGAGCAAATATTTTGTAGAAATAGGAAAAATTGAATTAGGTTAGCGATTTTTTTTCTAAAAAATAGTAGTGCTATTTGCCGGCTGATGCAAATAAATATTTATTGAAGACAATAATTTCACACCAACATAAGGCATAGAAGGGGAAGTTTTTTGACTAGAGAAAACATGGATAGTTCCGTAAGAACATGAAGGAAATTATTTCAAATCAAGTATTGCCTAATCTGTACCACAATTGTATCGGCTCTTTTCTTATTTGAACTTTTGTACAATTTTCAAATTTTCGATTCATTAAGTAAACTGTCACTTTCAAAACATAATGTGGGTTTCATATCCTTATTATATTTTAATCATCGTTATTACAATGTCAACATCACGCATTGAGTTAACAAGAAACATAATTATAACAAGAAAATAATTATTTCATAATTGGTTGTTGATATAACAGTATACGTACAACGTGGTCTCCCTTAGCTTAGTCGGCAGTGGATTGGCTCAATTCCCGGTATGGCTTAGGCATTTTTTCTTTAAGGACAATTTCTCGACTCCCTCTTATGCGATATTGAGGTATATTTGCACTTGTCACACAATCATACTTATGCAAAAATGGTACCCAATTTATAAATATGGAAGTGCAGTGCAAGTTGGGACCAAGCAGTGATCTAATATTGAAAGCATTAAGTATATCTACAACATTAAAAAAAGATAATTTGAAAAGTATAATAACGGGAAAATTTTCAATAATTGGCTAAAAGGTCAGTAAAACAAAATCAAGACACTCGAGTCCTTCTATTGCACATAAACATTTTTAAACATTTTCTTGATGATAAAAAGCCGACTGAGTTTAGGATTCTAGGTTTAATTAGGAAAATATGACTGAAAGCATAATCTAATGTGCAGTCAAAATATGAAGATGCGTTATAATTTTTAATCAACATAAGTTCCTACTATAATATTACATGTATACCATATGCAACAGTATTATAATAATGCCACAATAATGCCTATCCAAAACATCCAATGTCGGATAAGCTCGTAATGAACAATAACTTTTCAGTGGTGTAATGAATGACCAAAATAAATTATAATTTAAAATAAAACTTTCATCTTCCAAACTTTCCGCGCATGCAAGAGGATGGTTAATTAGTGAAAGAAGATTAATGTACTGCTCCATGCTGCTCCACAACACCAATTCAGTGTGGCAACAAAGCTTGAGCAATGCTCCATGAACGAGAATCGCTTGGTACGCAAGTAACAGTGCCTTTGCAAGTAATTCCACACTTCTTACAGTGCCTTGTATGGAATGTAGCTAGAATTCACACACAAAAAAAAACTTTCGCCTCGGAACCAAAACCAATTTTCCCCAGTGACTCAACCACAATGAAGCTTCGGCTGAACACAGTGGCGCACAACATCCGTCCGGGCGGTCCTAGAAGAAGCACTTCTATTCATCCATGCTTTTCCGTAGTTCTCCAAAGGACCGGTTCACTCCTCAACAACTTTTCCTGCAAGAGGGTGGTGAAGCATAAAGCGTTTGGCGAGTTTTATGAATTACGAAAACTTTACCCTTCACTATTCGAACGACAAGCACACGGTGCTGAGGTGGTGGGAAAACTTTGGAAAACAGCTTGTTTTACTACGAGAGCAATAAATTTCCAACGAATCTCGCGAATCATTTTTCGTTGCTTCTTCTTCTTCTTTGAACAGCTTTGTGAAACTGTGGTTTTTCAGAAAATATTGCTTTTCATATTTCTTACAACAAACCGCACTCTGTTGTTCGGCTCAACGAGTTGAATTATTGTGGTTAACCAGAAGCTAAGAAAATCTGCATGCATGCGTTCTCCCGATGTCCGGGAAAAATATTTCTGGATAAGAAGCAAAAACAGACAAAAAAAACTCTCCATACTCGCTCTAACCTAAGCATAGCAAGAAAATCTCATGCTGAACCAAACCAAATTCAAAAGACATGCACATCGCAAAATGTCTGTTTGCAGTCATTTTGTCCTCTATGGGACTACTTGAACCAAGAAAAAATCTTACCCAACTGCACGATGTCAGACAGCTACTCATGAAGGTATGCACAAACAACACCAGCGGAGAAACTAAAAAAAAACCACAAGCGCAGACTAAGGCATGTCAGTTTCTATGTATACACATTCGGGGAACTGTTACTGCGACGAACAGTGTACTCTCTAAGCCGTGAACTCTAAAATAACGCCAAGCTTGACGAGAGCGACACGACTGAATAGCAGAAATAATTTCATGTCATTTAATTTACGTTCATTTTGTTTGTTTTTATGCAGAAACCAACAACAAGACTGAGATGCACAAGAAATGTGGTTACATTGCACGTTGTATCAGATACCAACTTGAAAAATAACAAACATCAATGATCACACAGTGAGTAAGAAATTTAAATTAACGTCAGTAAACCTTGAAAAATTCAGTCACAAAAAATCACATAGCCTGTAGCAAGTGACACAATGTTATGTAAATAAGCATGATCACATTTATGAAGAAATGTGATTACAGCCATAATAGTCAAGGCTAGCTCGAAGGACAGTAAAGGTACACTACAGCCATAACAAATTGATTTTTGGTTCAACTAATGGTGTTTCTTTTGTTCGAAAGAAATGTGCCCTCTTTTAAATCACCTTTCTCCTTGGAAAATAGAAATAACGCATCACGAAAAAAATGCGTAAGGAAAGGTGTTTGATTTATTGAAGGCCATACTTTTTTTTTCACCATTTGGCACTTGAATCCCTCAGGGTTGAAGCTTACTGCTTATAGTGTCTCAGAACAGCAAGAAATTAAGTCGATGACAAAAACGGCTGATGAAAACGACGATGATGGCGACGATCCTATTCTACGGCTTTCTCGTACCGATTTCATCTCTTCTTCGGCCGGGCACATAATCTTCTCTGTGCTTGTTTTGATAATAAATCACACTTTTAACATAAATCATTTCGTGTGACAACATTCCCGGTTTTTTTCTTTCTCTAAATCTTACTGGTTGGCTGCTAGTTGGCGACCGATTCTATGAACATATACACACACATGCATGTTGGACATGTCTTCTAGTTTGTATCTGAATTTTTAAAGGCTGATATTGTTACGATCTGGTCTCAGAATCACGTTCTGGGAACGGTCATTTGAAAAACAAAAAGTTTCTAACAGCTTCACTTATCGCGAATGAAATGTAATCCTTCTTATGAGAATTAGTGGTTTGTTTTAGGAAGCATCTGAAATATTATTGTTGGCTTAAAGTTTTCTTTTATAATTTCATCATTCCACAAATGGTACGTTCGCTTGATACCAGAACATTTGTAATACAACCTTCACAAATGACTTTTTCTGATTGAATTTTAAATATTAGTATTTATTTAATGTAATTTAAAATCTAGTGATCTCAGTGCTTGTTCAGTAAGCTGTGGATCGGATGTGTGCTATGATGCATTGGGTTTATTTGGGTTTATTTGGAAATTGTGATTGATCTGGCAGGGGAAACCGTAGCTTTGATAAATGAGGAAATTCACCAAAGCAATCTTCTTCATAGGCGGCTGGATGTACACCATCAAATGAATTCAATGAATTTAGGCATATTTGTTGGGCATTTTGTTATGAATAATAAGGCGCGTCTTTAGCGATGTGGTTAAGATCATACATCTTGCGGAGTTTGTATCTCACCCAGAAGGAATTGAGAAAATAACCAAAAAGCACTCGAAACTGAAGAAGTCTCTAAATCACAGACAAAATGGGGCTATCTGTCTAAGAATAAGCTTTTTCTTGTAGAATTTAAAGAATTTGCTAATGTTTATTGGTGATAGTTTAAACAACCGTTTCAGTTTATAATTGTTATTTTTCTATAAGTGATCATGTGAAGTGTTGATTTAAATGTTCCTAGTTTTCCAAACCAATAAGGTGTTTTAGTTACTATGACAGGAGATGAACCAACCAAAGCCTGAAAAGATCGATAATCAAGAAATAATAATAAAAAAATAAGCATGATACTGCGAGGAAATACAAGTAACTTTTACTGAATTTGCTCGTAAAATTGTATGTGTATTGAAATATTTTAATGATGGTTCATCGCCTCAATTAAATTTTTTTCAAGGGATAGCTCGATAGGATTGACGAAGTGTTGATGTAGAACTACTAGGACCCTGGCGTAGTGGTTAACATCCATACCTCTGACGCCTAAGTCACGTGTTCGAATCTCACCCCTGGATAAGGTACGAAAATACCCAAAAGGTATTTGAATGACAACAACGGGAGATGAATCAGCCCAGGGCTATAAATCTCGATAATAAAGGAATAATAAAAAAAAATATATTTTACAACAAAATAATGACCCTAAGCATACAGCAAAAATGACAAAAGTTTTTTTCTGTTCTTATCGCATAAAATTATTGGAATGGCCTCCACAGATAATTGAAAATTTGTGGTTAATCCAAGGTAAACAAATCCAATGTAACAAATAAGGACAACTATTTCGAAGCGCTTCAGAATGCCTGGCTTTCAATAGACCCGAAGCATTTACTAAACTTAGCTCATAGTATGTCAACACGTCTTCAGCTCTTAAGGCCAAAGAAGGTCACATTAATTACTAAAGTTATTGTTTTCTTTTTTATGCCACGTTTTTAATATATATTTGTAGGTGGGCTTTTTTTATGTCATATCTATTTCAGATAAAAGTGCAATAAGCATGTAATATGTAGTGTTATAATAAAAAAAAGCAATTTGACTAACTATAAATGACCAATACCAAACCATCATTATTGCTTTTAATTCATTAATACTCTTAATTTTTCATGTTGTAACAAATAATTATCTGAACACCAAAGTGGGCTTTTTCTTATGCCGGTCCGTGTAAATATGGGCCAGAATATAGCCAGAATCCCTTCCAAAGAAGGACGCGGCTATTCATAAACCATGTAGACTTTTTTTCGGGGGGTTGAGAAATAGTTTGGTAAAGGCATGATTTATATATTTTTTTGTATTGTTTTTGGGTATCCTACTTTTCATGTCATGCTAATCAATACTAACTTCTATTATAAAGATATTTGTTCCGCATAGTTTAACAACATTTTTTTTTGCTGGTTGTTGGAAATAGTGGCTTCAAAGTATTCTATTCAGTTATAATTTATTTTATAAACAATGTCATTTGAGTCATTCGGGCTGCCGGCAGCTTTCGAAGGTTTATTTAAGTACAATACAACAATACGTTCAAACATCGAGTTTTCCGTGGACAGCCCGAAAATGCTGCAAAAGATCATGAGAATTCTACACGAGTTCATAGCCAACAGGTGTGGCTATGTTTATTTCAGATTCATGGGATGTGTTTTAACAATTCGTGAAGACAAAACATAGTTATTCGATATTTGCATTATATTTTTGAACTTTGCGCTTAACTCCGTCCACTAGGGTTTGCACAGACTCTACAGAAATCGTAGAAGCCGTCTTTGTCCAAATTTGCTGGAAGTGTTTGATGTCTTTGATTCCTTGCTTTTTTCCAGAAAGCTTCCACTTCATCAGAGCCTAATATCTCTCGATTGGTCGTAGCTCTGGCAACTTGGCGGGTTTGAGGTTTTTGGTACAATGTTCACTTGATTTGCTTGGTACCACTCCATCACAGTTTTAACATAGTGGCATGATGCCAAATCGGGCCAGAACAAAGGTTTTTCAATGGTAGTAATCGCTTCTGCAGACACTTTTTCTGATAGATCTCCTTGTTGATTGTGCCTGTAGTGACGAAAGATTTACTCTTTTTGCCACACGTGCAAATTGCTTGCCACACAAGGTATTTTTTGAGAAATTTCGATGCCTTCTTCGGTCTGAAATGCTCAGCTGTAGCATTTCTGGCCATGGCAGAATAAAAAGTCAGCCCTGGAAGCTGCTTGAAATCCTCAAGGACATAAGCTTTATCGTCCATAACAACGCATGAAAACTTCGTCAAATATTCGCAGTACAAACGTCGAGCCCGTGATTTTGCTGCCAAGTTCTGTTTGTCGTTGCGATTTCCAACTGTTTTTACTTTATACGACTTAAGTCCCAAACGTTGTTTTGAGCCACCGTTCGAATGGAGAGATTTGGGTTTTTCGTTAATATCCTTTTTACCTTTCGGTCCATGACAGGATCAGGGCATCCAATGTTTTTGTCACTTCTTGGTTTCCTCTCCACCGTCAAACGTTCCGTAAATGATTTGAGCACATCGTGAACATTGGATTTAGGCAAAGTCAGTATTTGCCGTACGCCCGTACAAAATTCGCTCGCGCACTTGTTTTTCTTTCGTCGCCATCTTGAATACTAAACATGAAATGTAAACATCAATAATAGTCTTTTTCATCATAGACTCTCAGCTATAAACACAGTGAAATTTTTCATTTCTACGTACAATATTTCAAAAGTTACAATGATTTGAAGGTGTCCGGATTAATGTGGATACAGATTTTACTATATAATGAAACCGAAATTAAAGCAAGACTCTTTCAGGAAGCAAACACTACATTTTAAGAAATAAGACATGGCTACCAATTTTTCTGCATTCAATACAGATTCATATACAATCTTTCTCAGCACGGAGTATTTAACGCCAAACAACTTGATCGCATCAAAAGGACCAGACCTAACAGTCCCAGTCCAATCAGCAGGTCTCTAACTCGCAGGTCGCCTTCTACTTGATCGATCCACCATGCTCGTTGCGCACCTCTTCTACTTGTTCCCGTCGGTTCATTTTCGAGAACCATTTTAACAGGGTTGTCGTCCGACATTCTTTCGACATGCCCAGCCCATCGTAGTCGACCGGTTTTAGCGATGTGTACGATGGGAGGTTCTCCTAGCAACTGATGCAATTTGTTCATTCGCCTCCTCCACGATCCGTCTTCCATCTGCACTCCACCGTAGATCGTACGCAGCACCTTTCGTTCAAAGACATCAGGGGCGCGTTGGTCTTCTACTAGAAATGTTCATGTTTCGTGGCCGTAGAGAACTACCGGTATAATTAATGTCTTGAAGATGGTCAATTTTCTAGATGGTCAACTTTGTAGTTCTGCGAACATTGTTTGATCTTAGCATCCTTCGGAGTCAAAAGTAGGAACGATTGTCAGCCATAATGCGCCTTTGTATCTCTCTGCTGGTGTCGTTAGCGACAGTCACCAATGAGCCCAGATACACGAATTCATCGACTACCTTGATTTCATCTCCGTCGATCTGAACTCGTGGTAGGAGGCTAACATTGTCTTCTTGTGGCCTCTTCGCTTCATGTATTTTGTTTTCAACGCATTAATCACATGCCCAATCCTAACAGCTTGAGCCTTAAGTCTGATGTACGTTTCCGCCATCGTCTCAAAGTTATGTGCTACAGCTAAATTGTTCATTGTTGACCGTAATAATCAATACATATGTAGTTGTGGTTTCCTTCATTTTAATTTTATAGGTGGTAGATATCATGTTTGTTAGTTTCTTGATAGTCAGATCGTCATTTTATGCCTCATGCTTTTTTTTCTGAAATGTTCCTTGTTGTAGCCCATTTTGTGCTAGCTGTTAAGTGGTTTCCAGATAGATCATATGGGGATTCAGCCGTCGCTTCGTCCGTTGCGTGTTTTTTGCTGGCTTCAAGCCTTGAATTTTTTTTCCACTCGAATGTTATGTACTATCACTCAGTGTTTGTACTTGGTTTTTTTTGTTTCTTGAATGCTGTTTTCCTGGAGATACCCGGCGCGGATATTCTAATGGGTATTTCTTACTGTATATGACTTGTAATAAAAGCGTTTCGTTGGAAGGAGATTTTCTATCCTCTCTGTGGGTTTCGTGTGAGTGCTTCTGTTTACGGGTCCACATCCCCGTTTTTGCCTTTCATACAACGGAATAGTGTGGATTACAGGTATGTACAGTTTGATCTTACCATTGGGAGGAACTGTACACCATGGTAAGTCCTGCACTGGTGGTGGCTTCCTATCACATCATATCACATCACTTGGTGTTGCCAAAGTTTTCTTCATTTCAAAATAAAGGAATGTAACACTATAGCATTTAGTAGAAAAATTGAACCACAACATATTCAAATATTCTTTGGAAATGAAACTAAAAAACATGGAAGATTTAAATTACTATGCACGCATTCATTAAAAGGTTCGGCTACAATTTTCAAGACCTATGTACCATCAAACAGCTATACATAACATACGCCATTTTGTGAATACAATAATTTAGTATAGAATCTACACATTGTCATATGATGTATGATATGTGCTACCACCCATTGTAGCACGGAAACTAAGTCCGACAACAATGGGCTGTCCTCCTCCTTTAATAACCACTGATTATCCTTATCATGCCATTGTATGAAGGGCCAAAAGGGGTTCGGTGGATCGATAGGCAACATCACTTATACGTATCCACAGAGATATAAAGTATCTCCTTCCAACGACAATATTGAACAATTGCTATCTAACATGAGGATGTCCCAATGGGCGGGGAGAAGAGCAACCCTCTATTCACAAACTGTTAGCAATGGGGAGTTGGCATCCCCACTCATCCCATCCAGAGTGCTTCAATCGGGTGCCCTGATGGCCCCTCCCATTTTCATGAAATATTTATATAATAGTGTATATAGTTATGAAAAATAATGCAATCATTTGTATCTAATATATAAGCTCTTCATCCGGTTGATCCTGAAATGCAAGAAATGTTGTCAAGTGTTAAAGTGTAGAGTTCTGTGGTTCCGCGCTTTCGTTCGTTTTCAGTGATTGCAGTATTTTACCAAAATCTTGATTTGGGATCCTGAAAAAGTTTGATCCTGGATCCTGAAAAAATTTGTTGTATCTATTGAAATTACACAAAACTAACATTTAAACATTTTAATTAGGGAAGAGGGAAAATTTAAATGAAAGAGAACTAAAGACAAATGAGCAAAAAAAAATCAATAAGTAATGTTTAAATCATCTATGAGGTAAAATCAATAAAACAGTGCTACCAAATATAATGATATAGTGAGTTATGATGAAGTAATGATAAAGCTTGAACTGTAAGGTCAAACACTAGCTAAATGGCGCACAGCGCTGCATGAATCAGATCAGCTAAAGACCCGAATAATTATTAAAAGGTCTATAATAAAATCAAAAAAAAAAAAAAAAAAAATCAGATCAGCTCAGAATTGGTTAAAAGTCGATTTGCAAACCGGAAATGAGAAATACATTCAGTAACAAGTGCAAAAGCCTACCACAGATTCTGTAATTTTCAAAAGCATACCGCCAGTAATTTTCTGCATTATGTAATGGACAAATATGGAATGCTGGATATCATAAGTTGAATGGATATTTCATGTTAGTTTAAGCCAGATACCGCCTAAACCAGGTTTGGTGTTTGAAAATTGAAGGTCATGATATGTCGGAAATAATACAATGTTGTAAAGAAATACTAATACAATGTTGCAAAGAAATACTACGATGTTGTGAAAAAATACTAAATAATTTACATATAATAATGAAATTCTGCTATTTGCCTCTTCCGAAGTTTGATGATTGAAACTCTAACTCTGGCAGCCTAGCAAAAGAGCAAAGAAAATTTAAGCAATCAATAATGCGAAATAAATTTCATATGAGTATGATTACTGCCCAAAAACAGAAAAAATCCAAAAGAAAAAAAGAAAAAAAGGACCGAAAATTCTTTGATAACTCTTGTTTTCTACTGGGCCCATAAATGATTCTTTATGTCGGTGAAATAGAAAATCATGTTAGTTTTTGAATTGATTATTTTGGACAAATCATTTTATTTTTCAGAATTTGTCGTAAAAAACGACGTAAAAAACCTTTCTATCTTTTCAAAGTCTGCTCTGATCCAAAAATGACAAAAATCTACAATTAAAAATATCTCATCAATTCATGGATGTATTACTTTCCTTGAAATTTTTTCTCATGTAATCTCGCACTTTAATCTGACGCTTATTTGATTAAGCCACTTTTTAGTTATAAAAAAGGACAAAGAAGGCGATTGTTTTTTTATTTAAAATAACTCTCTTAAAACGCTACTATCAATTAACAAATTACTGAAATCGCTGCTTTTTCAAATAAATCATTGATTGTCTCATCATTGCCCCGGATCGTTTACACTCTTTCAGGGATTATCCTTGATACCAACTAAAAAATTGTAACTATAAATTAGAAGAAAAATTAGTAATCTCCATTTAATTCCAACTACCTTTGCTTATCTTCGACAGATACACGTATTTCGTCTACAATGTGCAGACTTCTTCAGTGTCTCGTACTAATAACTCGACTGGACTGGAGTCGAGTTATTAGTACGAGACACTGAAGAAGTCTGCAAATTGTAGACGAAATACGCGTATCTGTCGAAGATAAGCAAAGGTAGTTGGAATTAAATGGAGATTACTAATTTTTCTTCTAATTTATAGTTACAAGTATTCCACTAAACAGCTCAAACCCTCTAGGATTTAAAAAATTGTATCAAATCAGTTATTACTGCTGCCTTTTCAACCTGCAAAAAATACCCCCGGTATGATCTTTTTACTTTCTACGGCGCATAGAACAGTAAACATGGAGAAAAATGTGATAATTATAACATATTTGGTGTTTGATATTTTAAACGATACTTGTGAACGTACTTACCGCATACCTCACCTTCCGTGTAACGATGTACAAATTGGCGAAAAGCGTGGCTCATTGTTCTATATCTCCATGTTTCTACCGGTCGGTGTAATTGGTGTTATCATGTGCACGCGACCATTCTTGCGAGCATCGCGAGCGCAGTATTACATAATTCCATGAAGCAAAAAAAAGGCGACTTTTGCGGCTTGCACATAAATTTCCTCTCCAACAACAAGGACTGTTCGATGAAGCCAGAACTTGGATAAAAATTCACACAATGTGTCACTTTCAGTTTGCTTCTTGTCACTCTACATATCTTGCATACAGTCATCCCACTTGACATCACCCAAGCGAAGACGGCACGACGATTGACGGTTGACAAATAAACAAAAGACGGCTGGAACGTGATCAGAGGATTGAATGATTTTGTGGCTCTACGTTTTAGGTCCTTTCGCTCATGGCAAAAGAAGCCTCTCTTTCGATAGTGGCTTGCTGGCAAATGCTCGTTGGGTTTGGTTTTTTCCATGCCTTCTTCTGTGCACTACAGTTCTAAATAATGGTGTGTTGCGAATAAAATTTATTCGCAGAATGAGACATTAAATTTGCATGTTTTACGGAGTGTGTCATTTGTTTGAGCAACGGCTCTCCAACTGCAAGCCGCCGTTTGAACAAAAAAGGTTATATTCGCTGAGCCGCAGTGATTTATTTGAGAATCGACCAACGACACTGTTGGGTGGATAAAGCTTATTTCTTGGCGTTTGCCTCACACCACCAGCAACATACAGGTGGCTAATAAAAGATGCTTCGTCAATTGCTCAGCTATGGGTTAAATTTGATCGTTATCTCGATCCTTTCGTCGTTTTCTTTGCTGGGCAAAAATTGGCTGTGATATTGTTTCATGGGAAATTCTTTCATTCCGATAAATCTCGCCGCTTCATAAAGGAGAAAAATACAGCACCATCACGAAAACGGAACGCGGCTTTGATACAAAAGCAGTGCTCAGTGAAAAGTCCAAAAGAGGAATGAAATCTCTGGCTTATTTATAATGTGCGAAAAATATAACTGCACTCTCCAATCCAATTCAGCAATATTTTTTGCAATATTTATACCGCATGCACCTCAAACGTTACAATCGTGTTCAGTGAAGCGGGACGTTTAAGAAACGATCTGGCACGCGGAAAATAAATAAACGGACAGATGGAAGAAAGAATTTTCCATCCTGATCACATAATAATCCCATAAATAAAATATTATTTATTAAGATAAATAAAGTCATAATAATAATCTTATTTCGCTCTCTGACGATCTTGTTCTAGCAATATTTCTTTTCTTTCATTCCCTTCGCGATTCGCTTTTGGGTCGTGTTTTTAACATAACTTATTTATTTGTTTAATATTTTATCGTTTATCACCCGAATACACCCAGCTTCACAATCATACCGCGTATTGCTGAGGTGTAAGGCAAAAAAAAAAAGGTGAAAAGTTTCAGGTTCCCCAGAGCTGAAAGCAAAGAAAAGCACAAAAACTTCCCGGCAACAAAAAAAAGTATAGCACCGAGAATGAGGAAACCGTTCCTTCAACGTCAAACTGGAATGCCTCTAAGAAGAACAAAGCAATTCGAGCGAAATGAGCCTGGAGATGGAAACGTGCCGCTGTGGGGTCAGCTCCAAGAAGGAGTCTTCTTTTGCCTTCGCCGAAAGAGAAAGGAAAAAAATCTCAAATAAAAATTGCCGACACACTCTTGCAATATATCTTTTAGATCCTTTATAAATCACAATGTAATCCCTCATGCTGTACAGAAAATAATGTATAACAGCAAATATTGTATCGCACACCATTCCACGTATTTTGGGGGATGCTACCACTGCCACCCACAAAGCCACCCATTTTTGGCAGCAGTGCGAAAACACCTTGCAGCCACGATGGCGACGACCCTTCTGTAATTCGGGTACTTTTCCAACTCACCCTCCAGTCTTCTATAGTACTACTGGCACTGTGGTATGGAACCAGCGCAGAGCTTCAAAGGAGGAGATGAGAAGCTGTCCTGCCAGTAGAACGACCAAGGCATTTTCTGTGGTATGCTATAAATACTGTATACCACAGCTTGCAATTTATTCACGACCATCCGTTTCGTCATTGGAGCCTAGTTCCCATTAGCGATGCTTTTAGCCTCATTCCTCTTAAAAATGCTGACACGTTATAAGATTTGCATTTGCATCGGCTCGTGATTAGAGAAATACAAAGGCAATTTGGCCGTGTTCAAACCTGTCAGCATCTATTCAAACATGTCAAATGTTGATGCATCATACACCTGGCCGAGCTTCCGGTGGATCATTGTTATGACAAATAACAACTGTCAATAGCAATAGCCAATAGCACTACTTCTCTCTCCTATCTACTAAGAATGCTGTTGATACAAAAAGTGGCGAATCACCTGCTGATCGGGTAATTAATGAAATTGGTTCTCTCAAGCATCGCTGAACAATTTCCTTCCAAGGGTGAGTTCAGTTTAGTCCATTTTCTTGGTGGAAATTCGTCATCCACCCTCTGGTACGTTTTTAAACTCCCCCATCATCAGGTAAAAGGAAGAAATGAAGACATAAATTGCTATTTAGAGCACGTGTTATATTATTTTCACATTAAATTTAACTTATTCTCTCCATTTTCTTCTTCAGCGTCGGTTAGAATCTCATTATTATCCACTTGAAGTCCGTGTCCTATTCGTTGTTTTTGGAATTAGAAAGAAGATCAAACGCATGCTGTTTGCTGGTGGTTTGAAACTCCCCTCAGCTTATCTAATTTTGAGAAGAATGAGTTGCTACCAAACAGCTGAAATTACAAAAAAAAAAAATGCGGGGGTAATTTATGGATTTCGAAAGTCTTACCTTTAACGAATTTAGTTGCTGGCAACTTTCGAGCAGAGTAGTCGATAAGTCTCAATGACGGTAGGAACTCCTTCCTCCCTTTTTCTATTCAATTGAAATGATGCAACACATAAGATGGGGGTGAGGGGTTTTTATTTCTTTTGATACAAGCGCATCTATAAGAGAGAAAGTGTGTTGGAAATTTTTGGTTTTAATTTCTGATGTGGTTTTGGAATGAATAATGTTGGATTATATTTTAAATCTCTGGAGCACTAGCCACACAGTTAACCTAGTGCATAGACAAGAGTGTCAAGCTAATTGCGAGCAACAATATGTTTGAAATTCCAAGTCAAAGAACGAAAGCAAAATAAATAACAACACTCATTTACTGAAAAAACCCCTGGGATAAAATGAGAATTTTTAATATTCGAAATATTAATAATTTAATAACAACCCACAACATTATTTACTACTCAGCTTCCGGCAGTCAATTTTGCTTGAATAAAACCTTGTCAGACTTTATTCATTGGATGAATTAATAATGAAAATATTTATTTACTTATTTATTGGCGTCAATCAATAGTAGACCACATATTAAATTACATTACATTCTTAACATCTATGTTCGTTTCTATTTTTACATTTTTTTACTATTCACTTGCTAGCCTCAAAAAGAATTTATTTTTCAGTGTTTTTCTATCCATAGTAATATCAATTATTTCACTATATGCATTATAGCACGACATCATTCTATTTAATGGCCCGTTTTTGGCATAGGCTGTTCTATGATTGTTGATATAAAAAAAGTTTCTATTTCTTAGACCGCGAATAGGGGCATAAAAGTTTATATTTTCTAGAATCACCGGAATGTATTCTCTTTGCGCAATAACATCATTTATGAAGGCTACCATTGCAAACTCTCTTCGTTTTTTAAGTGTGTCTAAATTAATTAGCATGCATCTTGAATCATACGACTGCAATGGAAGGCCCGCCCATCCTAACTTCCGTAAAGCAAATAACAAAAACTTGTTTTTGTACTGATTCAATACGATCTACATGTGAATTGTGATATGGAGACCAGAGTATGCTACAATATTCAAGGATGGGTCTAACATATGCAATATACAATGTTTTTATAGTGTAGGGATCCTTGAAATGAAAACTAAACCTCTTGATACAACCAAGCATGTTGGTTGCCTTGTAGATAATGTTATTATAATGCTCCACAAAGGATAGTTTGGAGTCAAGTATAACACCTAGGTCTTTAATATGACTGCATCTTTCAACTTGCTTCTGGTTAATGATAACTGCTTCTTGCCTTATAATGTGCTTTCTTGAAAATGATATGGAATGACATTTCTTAACATTTAGTTCTAGTAAACTTTTCGTGCACCAGGTATGAAATTTATCGATTTCGCGTTGAAATATTTTCAAATCAGATGCTTTACATATTTCAAAGAAAAGTTTCATGTCGTTAGCATATATTAAAACATTCAAATGATTAAAAATCAATTCTACATCATTGACAAACAAAATAAACAATAATGGTCCAAGATGAGAACCTTGTGGCACTCCAGATGTCACATTCACTACTGATGACAAAATACCACCAAATCTTACCCTTTGTGTTCTACCAGTCAAGTATGATTGGACCCATTTTAGTAAACTCTGATTGAAACCTAGCCTCGATAATTTAAACAGCAATAAAGGAATATCAACTCTATCAAACGCTTTACTAAAGTCAGTATATAACGCTTCAACATAATTTCCTTTATCCATTGCGTTTAAAGAAAATGTTACAAAATTCAACAAATTGGTAGTCGTTGATCGCCCTTTAACAAAACCGTGTTGTTTGGTAGATAATAAATTTTTAACTTGTGAGAAAATGTTGTTGTTGACTATCGATTCAAATAACTTAGGAATACAAGAGAATATCGTAATTCCACGATAATTTTTTATGTCAGATTTTTTGGCGCATTTAAAAATCGGCATCAGACAGGATTCCTTCCAAACTGACGGAAGAATACTTGATTCAAGGGATGAATTGAATAGCCAAAACAAAGGTTTTACTAGCTCTTTCGATACTGCTTTTAGACAAGCTGGCGGCAGACCATCAGGTCCAGCTCCCTTAGAAGCATCCAATGTATTTATTGAAAGTAGAATTTCGTTAAGTGATATGTTATTAACTGTTACATCACTGATTGTTTCAGGAAGGTACGAGAAATACTGATAATCCCGATCATTAACGTCATGAGTAGTGTAAACATCCTGGAAGAAGTCTGCGAATAAGTTGCTGATTTCGTTTGGAGTTTTGCCTGTTTTACTGTCTAACTGCATTTTTGATGGAAAATTATTCGACTGCTGTTTGGTCTTAACGAAACTGAAAAAAGATTTTGGGTCTAACTTCATATTATTTTCTACTTCAATGTTGTAATCCTCATAAGCATTTTTAATTTCTAAGTTCAACTGGTCACATATGGTTAAGTATTTTGTAAGATTCAAATCATTTTTATCTATTTTATAGGCTTTATGTGCTTTTTGTTTTCGATTTTTCAGGTTGATTATTTTTCTATTATACCATGCTGGAGCTTTAGATTTGATTGATTTTTTCCTTTGCTTCTTAGGTACTGTCGTCTCTAAAATCTCGTAAATTACTTGGTAGAACTTGTTCACAGCTAGCTCTATGTTCAAATTACGAATCACATTTTGCCAATC
This sequence comes from Aedes japonicus, assembly GCA_034211315.2. Lineage (NCBI taxonomy): Eukaryota > Metazoa > Arthropoda > Insecta > Diptera > Culicidae > Aedes > Aedes japonicus. The sequence continues at coordinate 621,358 of JASCZW010001046.1, read as the reverse complement.
AAAGGAGCTTAGTTTATTTTTGATAACATCGTATTTTGCATGTTTAAAGTCATAATAGGTTTCGGTTAAATCGCCATCCAACACTGTGGTGTTGTCATGTATAAATATGGAGTATTCAATCGCGGTGTGGAATACCTCATTTTTCCATAAAGGATCGGGTGATTTCGTCACGCAGAAATCATCGGTCATATTAGTAAATAACAAATCTAAAAAACAGTTGTTATGATTTCTTACATGGTTTATTTGATTAAGTCCCAACTCTGAACTTTTGTCAAATAGAGTGCGGAGCGTTTCATTATCTCCCAAAATTGGTACCAAAAGAGATTCATTTTCATCATCAACGATAAAATTTGCTGTCCACAACACTTTACTGCCGTCGTTGGGGAGGATGCGGACAGGTCCATTCAAGTGGAGAAATTCGGTAGAAAGGTACGGGTATGGCAAGCAATATGTTCCTGTGGTTTGAAGTCAACCATTTTTTACACTACCGGAACTATAAATGCGGAAATCTATCGATCTGAGTGTCTCCAGAAGAGATTGTTGCCTTTATATAAGAAGCATAGTACACCTCCAATGTTTTGGCCGGATTTAACGTCGGCTCACTATGCCAAAACAACTCTCAATTGGCTTGCGGAAAAGAGTATAGTATAGATTTCGTTGAGAAAAATATCAATCCACCAAATTGCCCTCAGCTTCGACCCATCGAACGTTACTGGGCAATCGTGAAGAGGGTCTTCAAGAAGACCAAGGCAGCTGGGAACATGCAGGAGTTCAAAAAAATTTGGGCTCAAGCGTCCAAAAAATGCGATGCAACACTTGTCCGGAACTTGATGAAGAGCATTCGATCCAAAGTTCGAAAATTCGTGAAGGAATAACTTAAATTTCATGTTCAGGTTTAACCTCGTACAATGAAGGATCAATTTTTCGTATGAATAAAATATCGGTTTTCAACATAATTTGAAAGAAAGTTTGTGGATAGCTTATTTTCTATACACTCCTTATCTCATCACTCAAATGAATAGATAGCATGAGCATCCATGACTCCAGCCTGATATATTCTCATGAACGGCTTTGAAAATGTAGATATAGATACAGATATGGGTATAGGATGCGGCTGAATGAAATTCGACAGAACGATCACATGGTATTTGAATAATGCTCTTGTAAATTCATCACACGATACAGTTATAAAAAAAAACAGCGCACTACCAAAAAGCTATGTACCTATATTAAAGTGTCCTGAGACCAACAGAAGCAAGTATTCTCAAGGACGCAAGAATAAGTAGAGAGAGACGATAAAATCAATTCGATCCAACATACCTTTTTATCGAGTTGCGTATGAGTAGGATTCGAAAGACATATTTTTACATTAAATATTTAACTAGAAAATGAGAAAAAATATTAGTAATTTCCATTTAATACCTACTACCTTTATCCAAACGACACAGAAGAAGTCTGCACATTGTAGACAAAATACGGGTATCTGTCAAAGTAAGCAATAAAGGTAGTTGGAATTACATGTATATTTCTAATATTTCTTCTCATTTTCAAGTTACAGGTATTCCACTAAAAAGTTTAACATCATTTTGGTCAAAAGTGAATTACGTATCATCTAAAAGTAATCATTTCAAAGTGTGTGATTCCTTTGGTGAGAATGATGATCAAGATTTGATACAAAAAAATATTCCTGAATTTTTACTTTAAGCAAAAGTATATGGATCACGAAGTTCATCGGTTGTTAAAATTGGATGACAATTTGTGGAAGTTATGGACAAAAAAAGATTATTTTTTCTGATGTTTGAAAATACAAAACACATTTTGCTTTGGAGGCATTAAATACCCCCCAAACATTAGTGTCGAATACCCGCTTGTTCAAACACATTTGGAGAATTTATTCAGCTTTCTCAAAGAAAAAGCTGAACAACTTCTCCCAATTTGTTTGAGCAAACATTTATTCAGCATTGATATTTGTTGGGTAATGATAGAATTTTACATTATAGTGGGGAAAATCTGTTAAAAAACTGTTATTAATATAGAAAAGTACATCAGCAATAAGATTTATGTCGCATGAAATGGGAATGGAAGTTTGATCGCAGCAAGCCGTGCTTTAAAACTAACGTGTTTTATTTTTACTGCGTCGTTTTCGTGAGAAAAAAACAAAAAATAATTCGTAATTCTTAAACTAAAACTAACAGTAAAATCATAAAATCTCCACGTGTTTTGTGCAAGACGTAGTGAATGTAATCGATTTCCTCCCAAAATGTGTGATGTCTCAAGTGAATTGATGACTGTAAGCAGCCTCATAGTGGGGGATTTTTATTATTAGCAGAGTGTGGAATGGAGAGAGAGAGAAGGAAAAAGAAGACTAGTGCAGTGTGGAAAACGGCCATTTGCTGGTCAGTAGCAGCAAACGAAGCTAACGCGCATGCGCGCGTGTGTGGTTGGCATATACTATCAGATGCACTCACCACGTGGTGTACAGAGGAGATGCTGTGAAGTTTTTTTTCTTTCGTTGCACAGTGATTGTGATTTTTCAAGTTCAATTTCGTCTTGAAAGTGTTTTTTGTCTGTCATTTTCATTGTATTTTAATGCGAAGTACACATTTTATTCGTGCTGTTCATTGGAAAGGATGAAGTGAAAATATTTGCCAAGTAGCGGAGTGCTACTTATGCAGAGACATAAATGCATCTTTGAGCATCACAGGAAGGCCGTTCAAATGAGGACTGAACATCAGCAACAATTGCCGGTGAGATCTATTATAAATAAATTTGAACGATACTGCTAATAAAGCAATATGATTTGATGATGGAAGTATGTGCACAGTACTGGCATCCGTTTGATGTTTGTACTGTGATTATGCGGGGTTTGTTGTACGTGAAAGTGACCTCGGAATGGACGTGAGTAACCAGGCATTCTGAAATGAGTCACTGGTACCCAACAGAGCTATCACCTTCCGACTTCCGAGCTAAAAATGTTTGTGGTGTCGACAACAGTTCGTTTAACTGCAAAAAAAATCTTCCATTAAATCACTGGAAAAATATCTGTTTACGCCTACCATTGATGTTCCATAGGTATATGTATTTCAGGTAGGTATGCAGCATTTCAAAAAGCGGACAGCTTGTACTGTTTCAAAATTTCAAATCTGATACTTTCATTATTATGGATTTATGGTACTATTCCTAATATTGAAATGAATTCCCAAACTTTTAAAACCGATCATGATTTGAGCTACTTCGTCTATGATTCTTTTGGTTTATTCAACGGGACTGAAACCAACAGTAGATAGGTATCACTGCTTCGTCTCAAAATTATTGATCACCAGCTGTCGGTGGAAACGATCGCCATGTTCTCATCAATCAGGTGTGTAGAGAAAAATTGAAGTATTTTCAAATCAGATGCTTTACATATTTCAGAAGAAAGTTTCATGTCGTCAGCATATATTAAAACATTCAAATGATTAAAAATCAATTCTACATCATTGACAAACAAAATAAGCAATAATGGTCCAAGATGAGAACCTTGTGGCACTCCAGATGTCACATTCACTACTGATGACAAAATACCACCAAATCTTACCCTTTGTGTTCTACCAGTCAAGTATGATTGGACCCATTTTAGTAAACTCTGATTGAAACCTAGCCTCGATAATTTAAGCAGCAATAAAGGAATATCAACTCTATCAAACGCTTTACTAAAGTCAGTATATAACGATTCAACATAATTTCCTTTATCCATTTTTTTATCTATTTTATAGGCTTTATGTGCTTTTTGTTTTCGATTTTTCAGGTTGATTATTTTTCTATTATACCATGCTGAAGCTTTAGATTTGATTGATTTTTCTCTTTGCTCTTAGGTACTGTCGTCTCTAAAATCTCGTAAATTACTTGGTAGAACTTGTTCTACAGCTAGCTCTATGTTCAAATTACGAATCACATTTTGCCAATCAAAGGAGCTTAGTTTATTTTTGATAACATCGTATTTTGCATGTGTAAAGTCATAATAGGTTTCGGTTAAATCGCCATCCAACACTGTGGTGTTGTCAGTGTATAAATAGAGTATTCAATCGCGGTGTGGAATACCTCATTTTTCCATAAAGAGATCGGGATGATTTCGTCACGCAGAAATCATCGGTCATATTAGTAAATAACAAATCTAAAAACAGTTGTTATGATTTCTTACATGGTTTATTTGATTAAGTCCCAACTCTGAACTTTTGTCAAATAGAGTGCGGAGCGTTTCATTATCTCCCAAAATTAGTACCAAAAGAGATTCATTTTCATCATCAACGATAAAATTTGCTGTCCACAATACTTTACTGCCGTCGTTGGGGAGGATGTGAGCGATGCGGACAGGTCGATTCAAGTGGAGAAATTCGGTCGAAAGGTACGGGTATGGCAAGAAATATGTTCCTGTGGTTTGATGTGAAGTCAACCATTTTTTACACTACCGGAACTACAAATGCGGAAATCTATCGATCTGAGTGTCTCCAGAAGAGATTGTTGCCTTTATATAAGAAGCATAGTACACATCCACTGTTTTGGCCGGATTTAGCGTCGGCTCACTATGCCAAAACCACTCTCAATTGGTTTGCGGAAAAGGGTATAGATTTCGTTGAGAAAAATATCAATCCACCAATTGCCGTAAGCTTCTGACCCATCGAACGTTACTGGGCAATCGTGAAGAGGGTCTTCAAGAAGACTGGTAAGGCAGCTGAGAACATGCAGGAGTTCAAAAAATGTGGGCTCAAGCGTCCAAAATGCGAAGCACTTGTCGGAACTCGATGAAGGCATTCAATCCAGTTCTAAAATTCGTGAAGGAATAACTTAAATTTCATCCGGTCTTCATTATGTTCAAGTTTAACCTCGTACAATAAAGGATCAATTTTTGTATAAATAAAATATCGGTTTTCAACATAGCTTGAAGAAAGTTTGTGGATGCTTATTTTCGATACACTCCTTATCTCATCACTCAAATGAATAGATAGCATGAGCATCCATGACTCCAGCCTGATATATTCTCATGAACGGCTTTGAAAATGTAGATATAGATACGGATATGGGTATAGGATGCGGCTGAATGAAATTCGACAGAACGATCACATGGTATTTGAATAATGCTCTTGTAAATTTATCACACGATACAGTTATAAAAAAAAACAGCGCACTACCAAAAAGCTATGTACCTATATTAAAGTGTCTCGAGACCAACAGAAGCAAGTATTCTCAGGACGCAAGAATAAGTAGAGAGATACAAAGTCAATTCGATCCAACATACCTTTTATCGAGTTGCGTATGAGTAGGATTCGAAAGACATATTTTTACATTAAATATTTAACTAGAAAATGAGAGAAAATATTGTGGTTCCATTTAATACCTACTACCTTTATCCAAACGACACAGAAGAAGTCTGCACATTGTAGACAAAATACGGGTATCTGTCAAAGTAAGCAATAAAGGTAGTTGGAATTGCATGTAAATTTCTATCTTTCTTCTCATTTTCAAGTTGCAGGTATTCCACTTAAAAGTTTAACATCATTTTGGTCAAAGTGAATTACGTATCATCTAAAAGTAATCATTTCCAAGGTGTGATTCTCTTTGGTGAGAATGATGATCAGATTTGATACAAAAAATATTCTGAATTTTTACTTTGGCAAAAGTATATGGATCACAGTTCATCGGTTGTTAAAATTGGATGACAATTTGTGGAAGTTATGGACAAAAATAGATTATTTTCTGATGTTTGAAAATACAAAACAGTTTTGCTTTGGAGGCATTAATACCCCCAAACATTAGTGTCGAATACCCGCTTGTTCAAGCACATTTGGAGAATTTATTCAGCTTTCTCAAAGAAAAAGCTGAACAACTTCTCCCAATTTGTTTGAGCAAACATTATTCAGCATTGATATTTGTTGGGTAATGATAGAATTTTACATTATAGTGGGGAAAATCTGTTAAAAAACTGTTATTAATATAGAAAAGTACCAGCAATAAGATTTATGTCGCATGCAATGGGAATGGAAGTTGATCGCAGCAAGCCGTGCTTTAAAACTAACGTGTTTTATTTTTACTGCGTCGTTTTCGTGAGAAAAAAACAAAAAATAATTCGTAATTCTTAAACTAAAACTAACAGTAAAATCATAAAATCTCCATCGGATGGATCGGTGGATGGATGGGTGGATGGATCGGTGGATCGGAGATGTTCAAAATTGAGTCTACGTGGTTTATGAACAGGCCCTTTACTATGTCGTCCTATTTAATAGGACGTAAAAATATTTAGTAGTATGCACCAAATATATCTTAAATTCAGCGGTAATCAACAAATCACCGATAACTTTATAATGATAAACTTGTTCTTAAGTTATTGAAATCTTTTTCATCACTTTGTTGTGATGTAATTGTTTGAAATTAAAGATTTCCCTTACTTTGGCCATGGTTTCGTTAGTTAAGCTTGACAGATTTTCTTCACGATCTTTCAATGCTCTAAATCTGACTTAATTTTATCGATATATTTTGCAATACACTATCGAGCTGCAGAAAATAGACACAAGTTCCAAATTAAATTTTCCAACAGACAAATGAATTGTGATATTGCAAGAAAATCGTAGGTTCAATTTTAGAGATAACTTGTTTAATATGCAAAGGGTTTTTATAAGTAACTGGCTGTTTATTTTCGTAATAGAATAACAAATTGAATATTTTAGCAATACAGACTTGTATTTTGTAAATTACGATGTTCTGAATGTTGTACTGTTGACAGAATATAAGCAAACATCATTTACGGTAGTGCGAAATTTAGAGGATCAGAAGAACTAACATACTTGAAAACCCCAACATGAATAGAATTTTTGCAACGTTTTGGTTGTGCATAATAACGAAAATCTTATTGTGATTTACTAAGCAAGCGTGTTGATTATTTAATAAGTGACAATAAAGAAAATCTATTGTAGTATATTTGACTAAATAATGCATACATAACCATTTCATTTGTTTAAAGTATGATTTGTTGCCGTGTGTAGCAGGAGATAGTAGGAATGTCCCGAAAAGCATTAGATATTTCATGATTTTTAGCCACTACAGGTTCGGTTAACTGGATTGTGTAGCTTGTGTTGAAAACATAACGAACTGCAGTTCGATCGACCTGCCGACGGCGGAAAAAACACTGATACCATAAGCACTCTGCAAAACTTTTACGCTCTCTTCCCGTACGTAAATTCAATTATGTTTTATTGGATGAAACAATTTACGCTCAGTGAATCAAGAAAATTCCTAACAAGTGTCGTAACAATTATTGAAACGAGCTGAAAATCCTCTTAACTACAGATTGACGACGCCATAATTGCGTTTACTTTACAACTTACCCTTCCATCATCACCGCAATAATCGTCATCGGCGTCGTAAACAAGAGCTAGAGCACACACGTACACACTCCAAACTCAAATACTCATACACTGATAGTGTTATCCTTTCACACTCACGCTATGCTGAAGCAACAGTAATCCTACCATGTTTTTATTTCCTCCATAGAAAACGAGCGTCAGCCATGCTGGCATCCGGAGACCGTCGTCGTTACTCGTTGCTCGTAGGCATCCGAAATTAGAATGGGAACATAACAAAAGTTAACCCAACAACGTCATTCGTAAGCCGCTCACTGATTCTTTCTTCTCCCATTGAGAGTGAGTGTCTCTCTCCGGCTCTCGCCAGCAAAAATTGTTTACTCGTAAAGTATCGAAGGCTTCTGCACTTGTAGATGTAGATGTGACCACGTGGATGGCGCTGAACTCGTAAATTGTGTGCTCGCAAGGAGAAAATAACTCATCCGTTCCAATCACTCACCTCTCCTCCCACGTGGTGGGGAAACAAAACGGATAAAGCAAGGAAAAGAGCATAAGAGGCGGACACTTTTATGACTTTCTCAAGTAACAATAATGGTTCCATCTTTATCGCACAAATAAATTTATCGTATTCGCTCTCGTTTCCCCTTCAGTTACTGATAGTGTGTGTGTCGGTTTGACTGTAGTTGCCGCCGGGAAATGGTAATAAAGCATTGGTTGTCGGCCATAAAGCATTTTAATAGATTTCATGCCATCTTGCTCGGGATGCTGTCTCCTTCTTGCGCTCGAAGGGGAGTTCCAGCGGTGCGACGATGATGGTTGCGTATGAAAGTGAAATTTTGAATGAAACTAAAGTATGGCAGAGCCCGTCGCGGGACGAGATCCGCCAGAGAATCAAAGCGGGAAACGACGACTTTGGGAATGGTACGAAAAAACGAGATAGAGTTTCGACGCAATCCACGCGTGCACACCAATAAAGCATTTCGGGGTTTTAAAACTCACACAGAATGATTAATGAGTGAGGCACACTTTACCAAGTGTTTTGAAGTGGATCTGGGGTGGAATTTCGCCCGCTACGGCTAGAAAATTGAAATGTGAATGATTCAGAAATTTTTCTTGGAGGTTGTAGCTTTTTGAACTTATTGGAAATATTGTGAGTATATTTCGAAAACCAGTTATCATGAATAAGCTTCCCCATTATGAAGGCATCATACATCTGTTTTCCATTATAAGGGATTCATATTTATTCTGTATTAGTGGATTAAACATTGACTGTTTTTGATTGAACTATGAGAATTCAGTTTAGCAGTCAATCACTCTAAAGAGTGTCTGTATGTTAACTGTAGTTTGTATTTTATTTTCGCCAAATAATGATATCGATCAAACAACTTGTCGTTTTATACGATAATTGACCACTGCGCAGAACTTTCACTACCTGGTCAACCATATACGAACGAAATCAAAAATCGCGAATAACGTTTGGATAAAAAGTAGAGTTTTTTTTATCGACATTCTAATCGAAAATTCTCTGTTTTTGCGAACAGTCAGTTACCAGTTTTGTTTATTTTCACAATTTTTACAGAGGGTATGAAAATGGTACCCATAAAACAATTAATACGACAGGCAACCATTTCGATTGTTTTTATTGTTACATAATTGTGGTTCAGTGTTTAGATGAGAATGGATGGACAAAGATATAACGCTAAAATTTTGTTAGCTCATTGTTTTGATTTTCATACATACTTTGATATTTCAAATAATCCCACATTCGGTTCAATTTCTGATATTTTTTGCAATGTTTATCGCATTTATTGAGAATAGGTCCAATACACTAAAGCTGGTAAAACATTTGGTAACTTTTACACTCACGTTACACATATACAGTTACCCCAATATCTCTGAACAATTGAATTGAAAACCCGACGCCAAGTTCAATGTTAGAGACGCCGTTTTTTTTAACGAATAGCTTACAGACCAACCACCACCTATAATCCGATCCCTTAGGGACGAGTATTCGTTGCAAACCTAGGGAAAGAAATACTCTTGCTCTTACACCTCTGTTCGAGATGAGGACTTGGTAGACAAAAGAATATGTACAACGTTGGAAATTAAGCATATTGTGGTTACACGTTGACGCATTTATGAGTTTTACTAATTATTTCTCAAATTTACAATTTATATTAATATGTTATTTATTATTCTTTGCCGTACTTCCATTTGCGCTTTATTTGGCCTTCTCTATCATTCTCGGCACATCAGAGAGCACCGTCAAAAATGAACTTATTTTCCTAAATCGTTTTATTATACGCAAGGAATTGATTTAATGACTTCATTTCGCGCGATCAGAAATAGCTTGATGAATAATGGATGTTCCGAAGCATATTTATCAGTTAACAGTTTGATTGAATGATTAATGAGCGGGAAGTCTTTCCATATTCCACTTTTTGGAAAATTTCTCTTTGGGTTGTGACTTGTATTTCTCCGCCATCAAAGTGCGATTTGTGTTTTCCATATCCATAGGGCGTAAGATTTAATAGGCATGAGAATTAAATGTTTATGATATCGTGTCCTATAAATATTAACCAGTTGAGGTGCGAATGAGACAAACTTACTTATGATTTGCTTCACAACTCCTCTGCATCAGCTCAAAAAGTGTTAACTCAAGGTGCCGTCGGGTTAGACAGACACATCATTTCACACTCTCCCAACGGTTGTCTGTCGCTGTCACATGAGTCCAACATGTGTAGAGCAAGATTCAAAATTCAAGAGCTATACTATCAAATGGAATAGAGAGAAATAGTTGCATGGTAGGGTACTATTTTTATGCTACCTCGGTTCCAACGCTTGTCTTTGGTGCAAAGCAGTAGCTATTCGGAAACATGCATAGTAGTGCCTTGCACGTGCTGGAAACCATCCGGTTGTAGGCATCGTGTGAAATTTCAACATTGTTATACAAGAGCGAGATTATGTGCGTGTTGATGACATATTTCGAAATGGTGAGTAGGGCCATGTTCCTTATTTCACACTCGATAACTGCTCATAAAGCAGATAATATTGTTCTGAATCACAAATTCCCATCTCTTCGCTTTAGAAGGTTTATTAAGGTATGCATTAAGTATTTGCTATTTCATAACATTAACGTGAAGCTAGAGATTTTTTGTGTCAAAATACCGTCAACTCCTGTTACAAAATTGTTCTTCCGAAGCGTTGACAATGATGTATATTTAACAAGAAAAGGATCATATGGTCGTATTATCGCAAGTGGAAAATGCAATTATTAAATAAGAAGTTTTATAAGACTTTGTCATCTGTATACACACTAAGATAAGACAAAAATTGGAGAACACAAACGAAGATGCCGTGTAAATTCATGTCTCCCGAAACTGAATGATACCTAACTCGACTAAAGGTGCGTTTGATTGAGTTTATTTTCGAGTCTTTTTCAACTCGTTCACACTTGCATGTGTCGGTCTCAGGGTACAGAAATTTATTTGACATATTGGTAGTGTGTACATGTATACTGGAAACTACGTTTGTTTTATTTCTTTTATTACTTCCATTGTAGAATTGCCAAGGAGCATGCGATTCTCAATATTTTTAATAAAATTACTAAAGAACTTTTTCTGCATATTGACTTAAATATTACTTTACAATTATTAAGTAATAAAACCATTATTCAAAACACGTATTTCGACTATCACAAACTCGATTCCGCCTTTGGTATCAACATTTCTTAGTTTCACGGTATTCCTGAATAATTCTACAAATGAGTATCATTGAATAAGTCTAAATTGTTTGCATGACATCTTCGGTTTTGTTGAAACAGTGAAGATATCTGATTAATGGAGTAATTTTTTAACGAGATAGGATCCGTAAACTCAATAGAGACTTTATTGCACTAGATTAACTGATGCATTCAAAGATGAGCATCGACCATAGCAGCAAAGAGCTGTTCTGTATTGAAAGAATCCCCTGAAATTTGTTCACTATTATGTATATGCTGACCACCAACCGTACTACAGAAAACTCAAATATTTTTTACTGCTAGGACATTAAGCGTTTGCTAATTTCCTCCTGGACGTTTCATTATTGAAAAATTTGAATTGAAATCAAATTAACATAAAATGTTAGTTTGTTTCAAGTCTAGGGCAAAATAAAAGAAAACGATTGAATTCAATTACTCGGCGCCTAAAAGGTGCGAATATATTATGCATGTGAACCATAATCAAAAAGTATGGTAAACATTGATTTGGATAAAAATGATTTAATGTAAGCCAAACAAAGCGATTATCCAGCCTTCTAAACTTGGAACTGTATGAGTACACTTTAGACCGATACCATATATGTAGGCCTTGAAGCAATCTTAGCTTGATGTGTTGCTGTTTTTATTTGGTGATTTTTTTCACGTTCTTATTAGTTACTATTCTATCCTACATAGTTGCAGAAGACAGCAGATACTATTGTTTTGCGTGAATAACATATGATATAATTTTATGTACCCAAATAAACATTAAACGATAATAAAAGTAAATATACAAGTAAGCCTTAGAGTCACTCTTTAAACCGTGTGATTGCTTCTTCTTGGGCGTTTCGTTCATACGAATGCAGAGTTTGTTAAGTTGGAGATGAAATTGATGCTTCTCACCTCAACCCTCGTTTGCAGTATTAGGAAGTATTATTCCATTATCTCATGTACAAAGATTCTTACGAGATCTCGTACCAAAATCTTCCATTTTCTAGCACTTTAACTCAAAATGCTCAAACAAGTCATCCTGCTTCAAAATCATATTAAAATGGATCAAACGTTATTTTATTGGCACGCTATGCATTGTAATGAACATCATACATCGCACAAAGAGAAAAAAAATTAAGTCTGAACATCATCATGGTTGACCACCCCCTCCTGGATATAGATACGCAATGCCAGGAGGTACTCCGCACTGTTACGAAAATTATGAATCACGAGAATTCATTGGAATTTCGGGTTTAAAAGTTGAGTTAGAAGGGTTCGTTTTGATAATCAATACGTTGAAATCAATTAACTTCGCGTTGATAATTTTTCCACATCTGCTCTTAATCATTCAAAACTATTCAAACACAGAAACCGAGAGCTAACAGCATGCTATTGATTCAACTCACAAAAATTGGTGGTTAAGTTTACATACGGTAAGCAAGTAATTTCTTCGTTATTACGCTGTAAAGCCAATAAAACCAATTAAAAAATAACTCAATTTTACCGACGCAAAAGCAGAGACAATTTGTTTATTGACCAAGCTTTTCAAGCTGATACGTAATCGTTTTTGATAAAAATTGAAGAACGTAATCGAAAATTTAATGTAAAATTAAACTGTCTAAAAAAAACGTACGCAACACGACAAAAGATATGATGGATCGAATTGATTGTCTCGTCCATTTTAGCTTAATCTCACGTATGAGCAGTGTGGTCTCAAGAGAAGTTTATTAAGTCTTATTATCTTTTATAATAAACCTCAAATAAACCGCATCGGTAGAAGTCGTTAATACCGACTAAGAACAGTACAACGGAAAGTCTGTTAGGAGTCCATGACACATGTGACCCCTTATTCACGGTGTTCAACGCTCTCTGGTTTATCGTGTCAATGACTGAATGGTTAAGGGGTCCAACCAATTCCTTATCCCAAACGAAGCCTTCAGGAATACGCCCTTTACAGTATGTAGTACTTACTTTGCTATCCGGAGCAATTCTACAGCAAACTTTTTGTTTCGCCGATGCACTTGTGTACCTTTGAGTCTTAAGTTTTCACCTCAATAAGGGTAAGGTTATGAAAAGCACTAACAGCATCCTTATTGTTGGTGTAAATCTGTTAATTGTGGCTATGATGCAGTTTAAAACAACTCGAGTAATTCATGTTAAGGGCCTGAACGCCATTTGTAAACAATGACTTTAAATGTCGATTTCTTTTGAATCTCACATCTCTCGTGCAATGAAAGCAGCATTTGGTAGAAGAATGTTAATTCTACCATATGGAGTAGCTGGATATAGTGGATTCTCGGGATTTGTGAGATATCAACGTTTAAAGTCATTGTTTACAATGGCTCTTAGGCCTAATCATGAATTATGAATTTTTCTATTAAAGTATACACTATCACACTTTGTGAGGGCTCGAACAACATCCTTCTACTGGTTTGAATAGGTCCAAATCAGCTCAAGTATAAAAATACCCAAGCTATCTGAATTAAATACCATTATCAAATTCTATTTGTTCCCCCATACTGTCGATACAAAACGATCTAAATGGTTTCTCAAGCGTCATTAAAAACAACGTGGCCTTCTCAGTTAACATAAGAATTAATAATAATTAAATTAACAGATTAACATTAGAATTAATAATAATTAATAGTTAAGAAATCGCTACTCATATTCTAATAATTTCCTATATGTTCTTGGATTCAGCGTAACGTTAACCAAAATGAACCCTTCTGATAAAGATAAGATAAATGAAAAGAGAGGGACCATCAGGGCACACTAGTGAAACGATTTGGATGGAGCGCATTGGACTGCCTCCTCCCTATTGTGACATTTCGCAGAACAAGTGCGGGCTGATGCATGAGGGACGTTTTGGTTAACAATATTTCATACGACGTATTGTATTAAATATTAGTTCCGATTTGAAATGATTAATATTTATCAAGAGTAGGGATGACTTACATAGTGTGATACTGGCTTAGTTGTCCTGTACATGGTAGTACGGCGAATATAGTGAACCAATAGTACGGAGCATAATCATATAACACCAGGAAGCAGCTTTTTTTCCCTTATTACCAAGATTTTCAGCCTCGGTTCATGTCCAGTCATTGTCTCTCAAGCACCTCTTTAGCTAATTTAGTAACTTGGGCGGTGAGATTCAAACTCGTGATTTTGCCGTGAGGGGTATGGGGGTTAACTACTACGCCGGGAAGCATTATTGTTCTTTTTATGAGTACTTTATGTATCGCTGAAATTTACACACTTTTGTTTTCGAACTGCCTATCTTTTTTTCAAACATCATCAGACATTTTGAAATAGTAAGTCTGTTATATTATTGTTTCAAAAGGATTTTTTATAAATTTTTTTACTAGATTTTAAAAAATTTAGGAAATAAAACTAACTTAAGTTTATCTCTGTGTATCACGAACAGTTCTTGGAAGATTCGGTGTTTTTAATTTGAGTTTTTGAAGATAAAAATCATTGTGCATGTCACTTTTATCCACTTAAGGAGCAGGTTCATCATACCTTCTATGATATAAAATTCAATTAAATTTACAAATAAAATACTTCAAACATTGTTTTGCGAGTTATATATATATATATATATATGAATGGAAATAGAAGGCAAAAACTTATTATACCAATTGATATCTTTTTATTTTTTTGTTCAAATATCAATGACTTCGGTTTTAATAAATACCTACTAATGTTTTTAAAAGTCAATTTAGCATGGGAGACATGCATAATAGTGCCTCATTTGTGAATTGCGTTAATAAACAGCGATTAGCTTTTTCCAAATACTCCTTACCATGACCCTATTTGTTCATTCAAGAATAATATATTTATCTATATGTCATATACCAGGCAAATCATAGTGAAATGTTAGTTCACTTTCCGGTTTCTAGCTGTTTCATTATATCATCAACATTCAGTGTAATGCTCAATGGCGTCGTTCCTATCTCGATCGGTGAAATAGGAAAACAAATGTAAATGACACTTGTGGATAAATCTGGGTATGAAAGATATCAACAAACAACAATCGCTTGTTGATTGAACACACTTGATAAAAACCGAACGTGCACAGTGCGGTGTTTCTTTCATACTCCCAGCCGCATGTTCACGCTGTCCAAACGCGCGCACATTCTTCTCATACATACTCGGGCTGTTTCGGATCTTTAGGCAAAAGGGATACCCTTGTTTACCGATTGTGATAGCCCGGTGAGTTGCTGACCCGGCAGCCGATCTAACTTGAGCAACTGAACTCCACCAGCGCACAAGCTAGTAAAGAGCGCATCGGGTATGTTTATCTTGTTTCAGTTCACTGTTTTATTTATGAAATATCACTTACTAAATTAAAAGTGGACGTGAATGGAATCGATAATCGAGCCACCGCGCTTTAACGCCGTGACTCTCACTCAAACAAACGGTGGCCAGCTGGGCTATAGCGTTGATGCGATCAGATTCACGATTGAAACGGCTAAGGTGTGATGTGGTCGCTACTTGGGAACACCAATTGAGACCAGGCATGGGATGAGGCGCAGCAGAGAGACAAAGAGAGTACATATGCTTTGCACAAGTACATCACCTGAATAAAATACAGCAAGAAAAACAGTCGACTCGAAGCACTTGCTGGAGAAACGGAACTCAATTGTTGCTGATACCTGGCAGTATTAGCATGCAAAAGGGACCTGATGCGATTATATGCATGTTCGGCAAGAGATGGAATTTAAATTCATTTCGCGAACCATGACAACAATGCGTAATTAAAATTGTTTGGTGTTTTACGCGCTACTCAATGATGCGCTGCGCTACTTGCGATTTCTCGCTGTGGGTGATTATTTTCATATTTAGAATTTAATATGTCCGTCTGAAATGCATAAAATTTTAATGATTTATTGTGTTTGAGTGAACTTTAGCTTGTTCACACTGAAGACATTGGAAGACCGCTGGCGGTACGAGTCGCAAAATGTTGACGTTCGACTAAAAACGGAGGCCAATTATTTGCGGTTGGTCTTATTGATCGATACGCGTCTTCTGTTCACTTGTACGGCTCACTCTGGAGAATACAAAAACATCAACGACGATCACACTTCTGTGGTAATTGATTTGATGAATGTTATGTTGTTTGACATTCAGAAATTTGTCATCATTAGCATTATGAAAAACGCGTCATAAATCGATAGTATTGCATACAGTTCTGCTTTGAGCCACTTGTGCAGGCATTCTCCTCCAGCGATGGAGTATTTTATTTCGAATTCCATTTAAAACTCATCGAGCATGAAACTGGCACCGCATCGAGAATCGGTGCATGGGAATTGATTTATGCTCGTTGATAATGGGTCAATCGTATTATACTTCCACGTTTGTTTTGTGCTCTGTGTGTATTGGATATGCATGAGAATATTTTTTTATGATTACATAACAGTTTTCGCCATCCTATACAGACACATTGTCCCCTGCACATCCTTTTCGGCGATTTTCCGGTTGCCATTAATTAACATTTCTCTTCATTAGTCTGGCTTCTACTATCTTTGATTTATTAGTTGGATTGCACAAACTGATGTACTTGCAGGTCTAGTCAAAAGGAACAGCCTGTATCAAGTGCAGCATGAAAGTAAAGAATCAATGATACGCCTCAGTCTCCGTTGTAATTTATAGCTTATTAATTGACTCAATCCACGTTATATCAATTAGGTTTCCAGTCATCCAGATCGTGATTTAAACGACAGCATCGTGGGATGTCTTGTTGAATTAATTTATTCTGATATACAAAACGCACTCGAACTTACGACTGCATTTATATAATGGATAATTTGCCGCTAAGGTGGGTAAATATTGAATTGAGAGTTTTTTTTATATATTATAATATTCTTTTAAAGATCTCTCTTACATCACGTGGAAAACGTGCAGCTCAAAAGATAATAGAATGATGAAGAATTATGTTCGACAATTGGTCAGTAACTTTGACTAATCGCAATAATCTTATTTCAGGATTTACTTTAGTGTTGAAGATGCACTGTCCCAGTTATTATTCAAAAACTTTTGGTGCAAAAACTATTTGAAATTTGTATGGGCATTAAGAAGAGAGACCTAAAGTCTCTAGTATCTTATCAATTCCTAAGTAGACAGACAACATTGGTGTTTCAATCACATGGAATAGAGAATTTGTGGAATCATACAAAACGATTCCGACCTTTTAACTTATTAACAACTAATTCATTTGACGTTTAACTGAAAAGCAATCTTAAGCAAAGTTGTAAATGAGATAGTGAACGAGAAGGTTGCATTTCCTATGATAATTTCTATGTTAACATCTATATGGCGAAAAAACCTACACACTTTGAATTTTCATTCCCTCGAACCGAAATTTATATTTAACGTAGATAAATGAACGTACAGAGAATTCATTTAAAATTAAAGGTCTCAAAACAGAAACAGACGTATCTCGACAAAAAGTGTGTTTGATTGAATTTATTTATTCGTCTCTGTAGTTCGCATGTGTCGGTGTCAGGACAATAAAATTTTAATTGAAATTTTATTTCAAATGACTAACTTTAAACGAAAGAACATATTTTGCAAAAAAAGTGCAATTAAAAGGAAGAAAAAGTGAAGAGAAAAGTTTAAGATCTACACATACACGTCTTATGAAATGATAAAAAACCGCTCCAACAGTTATTATTATTATTTGTTATGTGTTATTTGTTATTGATTAAAATTTATTTTGTGTTCGTGATACCTCAAAACGGATACACGTTATACGTTTTGCTTTGATGCATGAAAGTATTCTGATTGTGATTCTTAGACACAAATAAATAATGTATTTGGAAAGTTGATTAAATAAAGGGTTTCTGAGCAAACTTCTGGCCTGTTCAGCTCAACTTACACATTGGAACTCTTCTTTACCAACGGAACAAAAATATGACATTTTTCTGCTCCGGATTATTTTTAAATTTGGTTTTACATACGATTTTTTATTCGTTTTATTCTTATTCGTATTGATGCATGTATATACATGAATTTCTAAAATTGAAGTAAATCTTAGACATTTGGTCCGAAATCATTTAGTTCAATGACATTGAGATTTTTAGTCAGAGGCTTGTTCATCATTGATAGAAATCAAGAATAGTTTGGATTAGTGTTGTGTAATGTCGTAGAAGGGATGTTTAGATTAAAAATTGGATATAATTTAGGATTTAAAAACATAATTAAACTCATTTGCCCTTCGTTTTTCTTTTCAGCTTCTGCTGCATGGTCGCGCAGTACTGTTGTAATGTTGGATGTTGTTAGTGCCTCACGATGTCCATTTTTTTTTCACTCCGAGTTGAACTAACGAGCTAAATTGCCTGTTTTCTCCATGGTTGCTTTAAATCAACTGATAACGCTGTCACTTTTTTCTGCGCATAACAGGGATTTTTTTGAGCGTAGAACCACTGCGTCCACTGAGTTGAACTTTTGTGGTGTAACCCTATTTACTATTCGCATCTTATAGGTTGATCACCGTTTGCAAGTGAACAGCCTAAGATGCATCTTCTTCCAGTGAGACAAAATTGAGTTTATGCTCCGATGTTACACGTTCCATGTTACAGATAAGGGCAGATATCATTCTGAGCCTGCCCTGTTTTTTCAAATGATATCCACCCGGCAGTGTATTATTGAGCTTTAAGAGCTTTTTACTGATTGTGACATTTTGAATTACAAACCTCTTCGATTGAACACGCTTTTTGGTAACCAACCAGTTGATCCCTTTGTTCTTCCCAAGATTTCAGTTTCATTTTTAAGGAACAGTATGATAAACCGCATAATGGTTATGGGCTAATAAACTGTGCATTTGAACCTTGTTTAGCTAGCTCTCTGCTCTGCAATGAAAATTGCCTTCAATGTCACAGTGTCCTGGAACCCAGAATACATTTACGGAGTTCTATTTGCACACCTTTTGCAGTGAAAAAATCCATTTCCAGACAAGTTTGGATGTCCATTTATAATTACTCAAGGCTTTGAGTGTCGCTTGGCTGTCTGTAAAAATACAAATGTTTGCAAATGTATATCTTCTCTTCAGACAAACGTTAACGCATTTTATAATAGCAGAATCCTCCGCTAAGAACACCGTTGGGTACTTCCCATTCGCACTGAGAGTTCTATTCCAGGGCCGAAGATTTCTGCTCACGTTGTGTCAACTTTTTAAAGATCGCAGCAAGCCGTGCTTTGAATCTGACGTTTTTTTTTTTGCTGCGCCGTTTTCGCATGCTTTGGAAAAGAAGTAGTGAATACAATAGATTCCCTCCCGAAATGTGTGAGTGTCGATAGTATTTCCCCGTTTTTGTGTTTTTTGTGCATCAGTTTTATTTTGTTTATTAGTGGTAATATAGTGATATCCGGACATAAAAAATTAAGTGAGAGTGTTTTTCCGCTTTGCCGCCTCACAGCGGGGATTTTGATTTTGGCAGAGTGTATAGTGAAAAGAAAAAGACCAGTGCATGGTATAAAACGGCCATTTGCTGGTCAGAAGCAACATACTAAAATAACGCGCATACGAGCGTGAACTACTGGCACATAATATCAGATGCATTCAGAGTTTTTTTAGGCAGGTTGCACATCTAAAGGGCGGTTAAGCAACGTTAATTTTTGCGCATATTGTGTCGCGAATGCATGAAATTAATAACGAATCAACGTTAATTTTTTTAATTTTTATGGATGAACAAGATAGTGTCATTAAGGAGGCGGCCATGGGCGAGATCTATCTGCGTATAACTATATAACAATAACCTTATTTTTAAATAAAACTGAATACGTGCCTGGTTTGGAAATTTAACAAAAAAAAACAAACAAACACACACACACATATATACTTAGGCTCCCTTGAATACACCAAGCCTTGGTTAATTTTAAGGCCTATTGCATATCTCTGAAATGATAGCTATTGTCAATCTCGCTTTTCTATTTTAGGTAACTTTTACAAATGTCCATGGTGATCGCATTTGATTGAGTCTCAAACTTGATTTAAAAATATCAATTAATGACGAAATTTACACTTCTTCGCCGTTTCAAAGCATTGCTGGAAATATTCCGTCCGGTCCTGCAACTTTGTAAGGTTGAAAAGATCTTAATGCATGTTCTTCCCTTGCTTTCTTAAAGATTTCATCATCCAAGTCTATTCCAGCGTTTTCTGTTGCAACAAACATCAGGATTTTCATTGTAGAACATTTTTCGCCTACAAGTGATCCATCACTGTTTGGATGGACGTTTCATTAGTAGTTTTTGTGAAAACTCCAATCTCAATTTTCAGATTTCCAAGTTCAATCGTATGGTTCTTTGCGCTCTGGAGCATTGCGATTTCCAGAGAATTGCGACTTCCAGAGTATTGCTTATGTTTGCACACGTTAGAACCCAGGATCTTTGTTTGGTTTTAATATTTATTTATTGTACATAGTAAGTGCACTCCTATAAGGGGTCCAATGTTAGGTTCTTTTTGTTTTATTAAACAATCTACGAGACGTTTTATGCAGACGATCCTATTTAGAGTTCCGTCTCATACCTGTTAGAGGACGATTCTTTGATAGGACAACTCATGTTGATAGAAATTGAAATCTTATTATTTACCTTATGGGAAAATGATTCCAATTTCTGAAATGCATCAATCTTTCCACCTTCTGTAAATAACTCCGAATTCATACATCGTGCATATTGATCCCAGTTAGTTTCACTAGGATTTCTAAATGTAGTTGTTGACCGATTTCATCCACTCCATTCAAACACAATGTAGGGTAACGGGATGTAATGTTAGCTTAGCTCCTTGATTCGGCCTATGTACCAAATATGTCATTTTTCGGCGATAATCAACAAAATCAAGTTGCTATCAGCATGACCGATTTATTTGAAAGCATATGAGACATTATTTATAAATTTAAAGATGTTCACTTCCGCGTAATTTTTGATTGCATTAACTTTTTAGACATCATTACTTTACTGATTAAGCTGCACAGACTATCAACACGATCTTCGAATGATCATAATTTGCCGTAAATGAATCTATAAACCAAATAATGCAGCCAGATGTACAGCAAATAGTCACAAGTTATAAACTAACTGGCCACATTGGTAAAATAACAATGATTTAACAAGAAAACGGTGGACCCAATGTTAGGGACATATTTTTTTCTATGTTCCCAACTTTGGCCGGTTGTATGGAAAGCGTAGTAAAAATATTGTTATTGGTAACATTCACAATACAGATGTCTGAGTTTCGGTTAAATGTTTTTCATATGGCTCATCTTAACACAAACTAAACGAACAAAATCTGTATAGAGTGAATTATAATGTTTTGATTGGCGAATGACCGCTAAATCATATGTTAAAATCACTTAAGTGTTTCTTAGCAGTTTAAGTATAGTTTTATTTGTGAAATTGTTGTTAAGTAGAGCGAATACACCTGGGAACGCCTTGAACCAGAAAATCAGAAAAAAAAAATCGTACATAGACAACATTTAATAACAAATCAATCGAATGGGACGAACTTGCATCCATGATTAGACCCAATTTGGTACCCATAGACCGACATTACATCCATATTCCTCGAAAGCTTCTGACTTTATAAAACGAGCTGTGTAACTTTTCGTGATACATTTTGCCAGATGGCTTATTAAACAATCTTAGCTAGTTAAATTTTGCTTCCAGCTCAAATACCTTATGAGTTATTATAAAAAAATGTAATCGATTGTTGCATATTAGGTTGAGTCAAGGTACACATAAAGGGCGATACGGTCAAAATTTGGTCAATATCAACTTGACGTATTTCTTTCAATTTTGCATTTAAAAAACCTGAACACCCCTCATTTTGAAGGTGTGTGTGTGTAGAATGTTGCTCCTATTTTGATTTTGGAATTCACTCTTCAGTTGTCAAAATGCCGTCCAAGCAAGAAGAGCAGCGTATCAAAATTTTGCTCGCGCATCGCGAAAATCCGAGCTACTCGCACGCAAAGTTGGCAAAATCGCTAAAAGTTGCCAAATCAACCGTTACAAATGTAATTAAAGTGTTTGGGGAACGTTTGTCGACAGCCAGGAAGTCTGGATCGGGGGGAAATCGAAAACCGGAAGCCGCTGAGACGACAAAAAGAGTTGCCGGTAGTTTCAAGCGAAACCCTAACCTATCTCTCCGAGATGCCGCAAATAAGCTGGGTGTATCGTCTACAACCGTGCATCGAGCCAAAAAACGAGCCGGACTATCGACTTACAAGAAGGTAGTGACTCCAAATCGCGATGATAAACAAAATACGACGGCCAAAGCGCGATCCCGGAGGCTATACACGACGATGCTGACGAAGTTTGACTGCGTTTTAATGGACGACGAAACCTACGTCAAAGCCGACTACAAGCAGCTTCCGGGACAGGAGTTTTATACGGCAAAATGAAGGGGAAAGGTAGCAGATATTTTCAAGCACACGAAACTGTCAAAGTTCGCAAAGAAATATCTGGTTTGGCAAGCCATCTGTACCTGTGGCTTGAAAAGCAGCATTTTCATAGCTTCCGGGACTGTCAACCAAGAAATTTACGTGAAAGAGTGTTTGAATAAACGTCTGCTGCCTTTCCTGAAGAAACACGGTTGTTCCGTACTGTTTTGGCCGGATTTGGCATCTTGCCATTACGGTAAAAAGGCCATGGAGTGGTACGCCGCCAACAACGTGCAGGGGGTTCCCAAGGACAACAACCCTCCCAACACGCCAGAGCTCCGCCCAATTGAGAAATACTGGGCTATTGTCAAGCGGAACCTAAAGAATACCAAAAAAACTGCTAAGGACGAGCAGCAGTTCAAGGCAAACTGGCTTTCTGCGGCGAAGAAGGTGGACAAGGTGGCTGTACAAAATCTGATGGCAGGGGTCAAGCGTAAGGCCCGGCAATTCGGATTTGGAAAAGCGGAAGCCTAACTGAATATTTTTCCTGAATTTTATACTAATTGAACTTGAAAAAGAAATTTAATTTGATTTTTTAAATAAACGATTTCACCGATTTACACGCGTTTTCCCTTGACCAAATTTTGACCGTATCACCCTTTACCCTATCTATGATCAGACAATGAAGATTTCCCAATTTGTAATTCGTTCATTAATTCGCACGATTGCACAATGTAAGATCTAACAGCGTTTAGAAATGTAGGTACGTTTCCCTTATTGCATATGTCTATATTATTAGATAAGAGATATTCCACTAAGCACTTCCCTCGACTGTTGATATCCGTACTTCCCCAACGGGAAGTAGCCAATGATGAATGAGTTGTTGCTTGCTCTGCAGTACTGCCCCATCGAGTTGATCTCAGGAGAAGGCACTTCAGGAGAATCACCGGAAAATAGGCTGAAGCCACTATGACCTCAGTTTTTCCTCTGGTGGTAGGCACCTCAACCATGACCGCAACCATGTCCCGTTTGAAGAGTTCTGGAATGGGATAGCAATTCAGTGTTTTATCAACCAAAACATTACTTTTAGGCGTACTCTGCTTTTCATCATAGAACAACTTACAGTCCTGTGTTTTACTACCACATAGCCTTTTTTTAATGCATTCAAGTTTTACATGCATTCAAGTTTTACAACATATTACAAGCCCGTAATTTCAACATAGCATTATACTCGTGGCGCTCAAGAAATAAACAATCCACTATAGCAATAATCATTCTGAAGCGTCTATAGAATCATGCACGGAAAAAAAATCTGAATTTTCTTTTTAATGTAAAGATCAGAGCATGTATTTCATTCAACACGAAGCTGTAACTTGCGCGAAAAAATTCTAACCTAATCCTAGAACCTTACACGATGCAAAATGCTCATTTTTATCTTTTAAGACGATCCATTTATGTTCATGATATTGATCAGAAATTCACACTACTTTTTTGAGCAGATTAGTTAACTTTTTTTTTCTTTGGACGGATAGCGGAACAGATGTTTGGGTTTGGTTGGTACGCATTAAGAGATATTACATTATTGGATATTAGCCAGAGCTGACAACTTTTTCCAGATATTGGAAACAAAATAGGGATTGTATGCGTATAATCGACCCTGTGCGTATAATGGACACCCTGCCATATTTTTGCAATTGTTTCGTTATTATCGCATTTAACCTAGGCATCGTAAGTTAAAACACATAGTATTAACACTAAAACAAAGGTAAGAATATGATTCCTCACAAATTTCACACATAAAACATCATTATTAATTATTTTTACCTCAGCACTGCATGGTACAGTGATTTATAAGTATTTTCGTTACAGGAGAGAAAAAAGGAAACTGATCATGTAAATAAATTGTAGATAATAAAAAGGCATTTTCAACACGTTAATACTTAGTACTTATATTCAATTTTACTATGGAGTTATGAAAACAATGACAAATTGTAAAAAATTTATAAAACTGTGAGGGTCCATTATACGACTGATTGGAAGTGCTTTGTTGCCTATTTCCAACCCCTCATTTCTTTTTGTAAGCAAACTGAACTTATTTTATGCTCACCGTCTAAATTGGTAATTGTTGATCAAAATGAGAAAAATTAATGAATGTAAGCATACTTACATGGAATCTGAAGTGAAACAGTGAATTCGAGCGATTCAAAACAATGTTCCGATAAAACAGGCGTGCAAGCAGTATATAATTCCACGCTCTACCGTGAAGTATTGTCTCGGGAAAAGCTGGTCTGGAAGAGCTAGGAGAGGTCTACCAAACGGCCCGTCTACCAAACGTAACGTCTTCCAAACAAGGGCTACCAAACGCAACGCAAAGTCTTCCAATACAAAGTGATCAGATTGGATGAATTTGGTGGCATTTTGGAGTTGGCAATTAGGGCCAGCACTCGCTTTCGACCCAATTGTACAAACCTTACAAGTTTTGTATTATAGGTCGAAGACTGGAACAAAATTCATGCAGGTGCTTTTGCCTTTATAGAGGCTTTTAGTCATCGCCTAGTACGCCTCTTTTATAATGGTTGTGTAGAAACGTATTTCATAAGGAATGAGGAATATTCAAAAATTGAAAATAGTGTATACGGATAATCTGGATGATCTCTCCCAGCCGCATCGTGAAGGTTCGTATGCAGCATCATCTAATGAAGTAATAATCAATCTGAGGAAAAAACTAAATCTGAGGAAAAACGAGCTGAACGCATAAAGAACGCAGAATTGAAGAAGTGGTTTATGATCACAAAATTGGATCAGACCCAAGTAATCACAAGCATTATATTGTTGCACTTAATCAACCCAAAATCAACATCAGTATTGCGGGATCGCATCAATTCAACAGTTGTCAAGTAATGAAGCGTTAGATTAGCTTAAGAATGTAGTGATGCATTACCAATACAGTAATGCTACTTTAGCAATGTCTTATGACATTACAAAAGATATAGCATTAGTTCGATCTTAGTGGAGCCCTTTTCAGCTTTAATCCAACTTCAATGATGCAGTAGATGTAATACATATGCCCTATATATGCATGATATTACAGCCTCGTGGTTACTTGGGGAAATTGTCATGTTTGAAGAACAATAGCCAGACCGGCGGTGTTTTGAAGGATTGTTGAATTTTCAAATAGGCTAAGGGGATGTAATGTTAGCCTAGCTCCTTCATTCGGCCTATGTACCAAATGTATCATTAATTTAGCGATAATCAACAAAAACATGTTGCTGAGTGGTTAAAAATAGCTATCATTTGTTGATCACATTGCAAAAAAATATGTTTCGGAAACAAATATATTATCATTACTTTTCTATCAGTGTACGGGAACGAATATATTCTGGTCATGTATGTATTTTGTTCACTTTGCTGTAAAATACATTATATACACACTTAGATTTTTTTACAGAAATCTGTAAAGTTTTACCGAATTCTCAACAGCTGATCGTTCGGTAATGCTTTTTTACAGATTTCGGTGTTACCCTATTTGTCTATAGACATTGTGATTTATGCGTTACCCTATTTGTCTATAGACATCGTATAACGAATACGTATACGAGATAACAAATTGGTTTAGCAGCGTCAGAACAATCATTTTAATCAAATTAGTTGATATGCGTATTTTGGACCCGGGTCTATAATGCGCATTATAGACCCGGGTCCAAAATAAACAAATGGGTCCAAAAAAGGCACATTATGATCAGCGCAAATTATTGATGTTTACCAGGAAAACCTAGCCTCAAAAATAGAGTTTACTATAATTTTGTGTAAATAACTAGTTATTTTCATCAAATGTGGGATTGTTGTACAAATAGTTAATAAAATTCTTATGGAATACATCGAAAATGTTCAAAGCTTCTACTAAGGGGTCCATTACTTGCATATAAACCCTATATATATTGAAACATGCATTTTTGGTTATTGCGCGAAAAATTGAATTCCCTTCATGAGTACAGGTATACCTCGATAGTACGTACATCAACTTTCTCACTTCAAATTGCAATTGCATAAAAACTGCTGGTTGCATCTGAAATCCAATAAGACCAAAAGAAAGAAAAACTTCTGTTCTTTCTTTTGGTTATACTAGTTTTCTAGTATAATCAGTAGTTTTTATGCAATTTCGATTTGAAGTGATGAAGTTGATGTACGTACTGTCGAGGTATACCTGTACTTCAATTTTATTCAAAATTATAAGATTTAAAAAAAATTATGAATGATAATTTTAGAGTTATTACACAATGAACTTGGGACAAACATACATCCTCAATGTGTAAAAACTGGTAATCCCAAACTAATATGTTAAAGGTTTGGTAAACAGTAACACAAAGTGTGGTAGTGGATTTTCGTTGAGAAGTCAAAGTTATTTATTATAATGTTTGAATGCCGACTAAACCGATTTCTACAAACAGCAAACATGCTGTTGGGGCAACATATAATGTATGATAGTTGTTTACTTTATTGAAAACTCCAACAATTTTAAAACAACGCCTCAGAGCCGCATTGAACCTTTTCATAGTAACAGTAGGGATGCTGCTGGGACCTTTAATGACCTAGCCCTTATTGAATGGTAAATTTTTAATAAAATAGTCGCCTGCTGCGAAATGTTGAGGCCCAGCAACACCAACGGTTTATATATGAGTTGTTAGTATTCAGTCTTAAGTACATATAATAAACATCATGTATATGCAGTGATTAGCCATCGATCAACGAAATTATGATCGATATAAATCTATGTCGTTACTTTTTTTTAATCCATCGGCTGGTGGCAGAAGAAATGTTTCGTTCTCTGAAGAAAACAGTATGAGCATGTTTGGTGACTTTTGGTGACGATTTGGTCGTAATGAAAAATGTAAAATGTTATGGAAATAGTATTAAAATACAGTACATTTACCACCACTGATTGAGCCTAAAACTTGAGTCTTTAGACTGATGACCAGGAACCTCGATACAGCTAAATGCCTGCTGCTCCATTTTTCGGGTTAATTAAGTAAGGGATATATACTTTGGATGGTGCTCTGGAAGGATTACTTAACTTCTACTACTGCAATAGGTGTTCCGTAGTTTTATTCTTAGTAGGTCTTAACGACTAAATACTGCCGACACTACACAACAGCTCAAGCCTGTTCAGGTATAGAAGATAATAGGGCTTAGTTAACTTCTTTCGAGACGGACCTTATAATTGACAAATAATTTGATGATGTTGTTTGAGAAGGAAATAATTTCTCATCATCATGAGGCTCTTTTTTTTTGCTAGAACAAAGTTGTTAAGAGAAAGTATTGATAGTTCCGTTAGCGCACGGTAGGATGAGAAAATTGAATAGAAGTAGTTTTTTGAAATTGAGCGGAGAGCATTATGAGGTAGTATTTCGAAACTAATTTGAGGTTGTATTTCGAAAATAATTTGAGCTCATTAATCAATTTCCTGATCTTTTTTACCAACAATCCTTAACTTTAACCTTATTAGTTCGATGGTTCAGTAAATATTCATACATCACTAGGCAAAAATCCACTTTTTCTAACAATGAATATATCATGGAGGCTATTATGTTTTGTTTTGAAGTAATTCCACAAGCTCGCAATAAAAATAGCGTAATTTCTACTTAAGAATAGTTTCTGACCTTAAATCGTTAACTAACCTAAATTGGTATTCCACAACAGCTTCAACGTTCTAGGATTTACCCTAAATTGTTTTATGCATTACGATTTTAGGGTAGGAACGATGGCCTAATGTTATGTATTAAGTCGTACTTCTTGATTGTTGCTGCATGAGTGTGTGTGTTTTGCTGCGTTTCACCCACTTTTGTATGTATTACCTACCAGCAACGACCTCACTCATTTAAACATAAAAATCCCAGCTCTTTATGGATGTGTATCAAATAAGTCAGGCAACTAGCGGTTGAATAATCTGTAAAAATTTCCTCACAAATTGAGTGTAACTGGATTCTGAGATGGTAATGACCTATATTGGTTTAGTATTAGGTAAAAAAAATACTTTGAAGAAAAGATTCAGTTTAGGCAAGACCAGGGTTGCGGCTTATCATTTTTGACTCAGGCATATTCATTTGCCAATATCTCCTTTCAGAGGGTCGATTTCAAAATATGATGTATGATGAACTTGTAGTGTATGAGTAGACCTACAACTTTGTGTAACAGTACATTGCTCTAACTCCTATATCTTTGACATGAGAGCGTATATTCACAGTGATCTTCACGATGATCTTCGCGTGATCTTCACCGCGAATATCATCGCGAAGATCACTGCGAATATAGGTCAAGCACCATAAGTTCATCATACATCATATTTTGAAATTGAGCTTCTGAGAAGAGCTATCGGCAAATGAATATGGATAAGTCAAAAATGATAAGCCGCAACCTTGGGCAAGACAAAGTTTTTGTTAGAAATCTTTATTATTTCCTAAATATTCCTGAATCCGGAAATTTTAGCTCGATCGGTGAAACTATATTTAAGCGCAAGTGCTTAAAACCGCGGGCCCTAAAATATAGTATCAACGATCGAATTGAAATTTTGCATAGAAAAGGCTACCAAAAATCATAGAGGGAACAACAGTTTTTATTTTTCATATAGCTATGAACCAGCCTAGAGTTAATCTAGGAATGTATGGACTGTTAATAGAGCATCATTACCTACACGTAACATAATTTCATCCAAATGAATACATGGTGTTTTTTTTTAGTTCATCGACTTAAAATTGTTAAAATCGATTTTTTCCAGTGTAGGACTTAAGATTTTTTTTCAATATTCTTATTAAAAAATTTGATTAATTTCGTAATAGACTTTTTCGTCTTCAAAATGACAGTCTAGATCAGTTTTAAAAATATTAAGTGTGTAAAGTGGCTTTTTATGACAAAATCTACATGTCCAGAAAGCTTGATTGAAATCTGACAAGATGCTGCCAACATTTGTTTTGTGTTTGGAGAGTTTAGAATTGTGAACGAACTCTCGGCCTGTACTCTTTTTAAATAACTGCAAATATTTATTGTAATTGATAAGAAAGTGGTAAAAATGTGATCAAAACGAGATTCAAAGCATAAACTTAAATTCGTTTTATCATGCATAGGGTCAGTGCAATTCATATAACCATGCCGGTACTAAATATTCACTCCTCTTCGCAAGAACAATCGGCTATATGTATGATTTTACGAAAATACATCCGTCAGCTAACATAGGAACGTTTCCGGAACTTCTGAACTCCTGATACCAGATCACACTCACATTACATCGCATCGAGACACCACTTATGGATTCACACAGCTGTCTGTAGGCTCACGCAACGCTTCCCTTACTCCTTTTGGATCGGTGCTGATGAAGACCTTCATTAGAGCATGTATAATGTAATGTAAACAAAATTGTGGGAATTGCATCTCACGCGACATTTGTGTTCGTGTTTAATTTTAAACATAACTTTTATGTTATGCAAGAAAACGCAACTGGCACTGCACAGCACACTTAGAGTGCAGATTGTATTGAAGAAGAGGTAAAAAAAGTATACAAACGCAAAAAAACAAAACAGTTTATGCTTAGCCGCGCGTCTCATACTCTACTGCACCGTGGAAGACGCGGTTCCACGGATTCAGACAGAAGACATTCACAGACCCATATCAGGTACCGGCATTCGACGAGTGCTAAACTGATCCTTGGTTTCTTTTTTGTTTGAATCAACAACTTGAAAGCCTGCCCAGTCTGCATATCGGATAAATTGTACGGAATGGTTCTCAGACGAGATCACGAAACGCCATGCACGCAAATATTGCGGAAAAAGGAAAAATAAAAGCTATAGCATTCGATAAAGAAAGCGTAAAGAATCAAGAAATGTCGAAAAGTCTGCGCAGCTCCAACCGAAATAAGCCA
Source organism: Aedes japonicus (assembly GCA_034211315.2). Taxonomy (NCBI): domain Eukaryota; kingdom Metazoa; phylum Arthropoda; class Insecta; order Diptera; family Culicidae; genus Aedes; species Aedes japonicus. The sequence goes on along the minus strand of JASCZW010001046.1, from coordinate 591,007 downwards.
TGACGATCAGTGCTGCTACAGTTTGTGGAGACGAAACGTTCGCGATGCCCACAGACGTGAAGACTTAATTTTGCGCCCTTGCTATCCAACTGCAAGAGGTGCATATCGGCATTAACGTTTCAATTCACGCTTATTATCAGTGCGCAAGACAGCATGGCATGGTATAAGCTCTGGCGGATGCTGTTCCCGTGCACATATTGAAATGTCCATAAGGAAATGCCATCATCACAGTCAAGATACGGGATATTATGGCAACGATTGAAAACGATCTTTTCTAGAGTGGGTCTATCTTACTCGTAATGCTACTGACGATGCTGAACTTATCTTCTATACGAGGGCGTTTATGGTGTTTGAGTTTAAAGCTATGAAAGTTTTTGGCCAGTGTGGGATGACCGCCGTTAGCAATTTGTAGCGCACATGTTCTTCGAAACATCAAAGCTACTTGTATATGAAATGCATATGCGCTCAGTTTTTCAAATTTACCCGCTTTAAATGATTAATCACCCAAAAGATTAAGCGAAGCCGTCGACTCCTAGGTTCGTTGCGGTCAGCGATAAATTAAATTCTGGTGAAGCTGGCGGCGGGGTGTACACTAAAATAAACATGCTCTCACACCGTTGTAGCGCACCAGCAGCGGACGTCCAGTCAGCAAAATCAACACTGAAGCGTGATTCGGTGGCTAGAATATTCAAAAATCGTACACATAAATTCATAATTTGTCCATTCGCGGTTTGTTGATTTTTATTCGTACACCATTTCCTCCTTTCCACCAAGCGAGGTCAACTCTGTGGTAGCCGACCTTAATTAGATCTGATTCATTTAATTTTCATAGAAAATTATTGTCATTGTGTAGTGATAATAATTCAGAACATTAATTTTTCAAATATTAAATAATTTTAATCCGATGGTCAACTCGGTTTGTGCATTTCATTGTTATTCATAATAGTGTGCATGACCAATGTTTGCGTTGCTGTGGCATAGTTAGTATCAGTTTCCCGCCAGTACTACATGTGCCTGTTACACCAAAAAGTAATGGTAACCTCAATCTAAACTGTGGACACCGCAATCCAACTCCGGCCATAGATTTTATGTAATTTCAAAATTCCGTTGATCGGGATATCCTCCTCATTCTGAATTATTTGCGCGTCGTTGGCGGTTCATTATTTTGCTTCCTGTGCTAGCAATAGTAGTTCAGCGGGAAGTGATCTGCACTCGTATATACCAATTCATCATAACAAACAATCGTCACTGCAATTTCGATTATCAACAGTTGAATGCACCTGCAGAGAGCTTGTCCTCCCTTCATTTGTGCGAGGACGGATGAATTACTTCATGAAACTGAAAATAACCTTGAAGGGAGGAATGCTAAGATTGGCTCAGGTACGAAGTTGCGTAAATAAAATCTGCTCACAACCAAGTTGTCCTTCAAAATGTATTATCTATGTATTGTTTATTGTATCATAAAACAGCTTTCTTGCTGTTTCACCTATTTGCATGTTGTGGAAGAATAAGAGGTTTGAAAATTTGCAAATCGAATCGGGAGTAGTAGCTGAATAAGCGTAACATAAACCGGATGCCTAGTGAACGCAAAGGCATCTTCAGTGAACGGATTAGAAATTGATAGCAATTTATTTTCGGTCACAGCCAAGTTGTACAGAATTTCACCGCAAGCTCGTTTAACTCGGGATGGAAGCAAAAAGGTGAGGTGAAATAGCGCTGCCGGAAAACTCTAACCGTGGTGGTTGGTATTAGCTCCAAGAAATATTGCCATTCGCCATTTGTGGAAGGATTTCAGAGAAAGGGAAAAAAATCGAATAAGCAGCAAAAAGCGGAAAACCGGAAGAAATTCTGCGGATTTGCGAGAGATGCAATTCAAATTCAAAGAAGATCCTTTGCACTCCGTTTCGAGAAGGCTTAAGCAACGTCGATAAAAAAAAGTAAAATTTCTTCTCTGGAAGCAAATACATACACATCCAAAGTCTATGTGCGGCGGCTGAAGGAAAATTTATGAGTCAATTAAATTAACATTCTTTTGCATTTCTTTCACCACGAAGCTCGATCTATTTTACCTCGCTATCTATTCATTTTCCTTCCGCTCCAGCTCAAAGAAGCTATATCTCCTATTCCTTTGGTTTATTAGGCGTTTTGTTTTTATGTTTGCACGAATAAATTACCGTTGGGAAAATTCTCTTAGTACCATACTGTGGACGATACCAGGAGGGGCTGAATGTCGATTCTTCGTGGAGTGCGTAATCAATCAATGAGCGACGGAATTGTTATATTAAACACGAAAGCAATAAAAAGTGTCATTTCCAAATTTGGAAATTTCGCCCAGCCATTATCACCTTTATTGTTTTTGTTCTAAAAGAAAATCTCCAAGTTGATGATGCTGAAAATGAAAAAGAGAATAGCTGGTGGATTTTGAAAATCCAAATATATCTGGCTGTGAAAAATAGTCTGACACAGTTTAAATTACTTTTCGATTGAAATTTATCTAGGCGACTTTACAACAAACTCGCACCTACACGTTCAATAGAGTATGAGATGATTTGAAATTTATCGAATTGCCAAACGAATATATTGAGCAGAATTTGACAAAGGGCCATTGTTGGCAAACAGTACTATCGCTTCGCTGTTGTTACGCAACACAACCTTATTTTCTTGCAAGAAACTGAAATAAATCATCCGGGTCGAAAATGTCCCTCAAGTCACGCAGTTCTCTGGCATGTCATAATGCTCAAAACTAGAATCGCTCCCGTGCCACAATAAATTATAAAAAATAATATATAGTACGCATAAGAAACAGAAGGCAACGGAAACAGAGTGCGAAGCTGACCTCCTAATGTCCAATGAATCAGCGTGATGGCAATGTTCTGCACTGGAAATCTGCAAAAATAAAACACACCATAAATCATAAAAGGCTATGCAAATTAAAAATTTCTTCGGCAAGGAAGAAGCAGAAAAACTAAACCAGAGCACCGTTTGCTAGCCATGCCAAACAAAAGCGGCTTCCTCTTATTTCCTGAGGTCACATATATTTGGGCTTTTGTCTTCCTTTATGGTTGAAATAAATGACCCAGTAGGATTCTGTCAAATTCCTCTACAATTTAAAAACACTGACACATTTAGTTTGAAACGAAAATAAGATTTTTTTTTATATTTTTAGCATGGACGGAATATTGTGTATCTGTCATAAGTATAAAAGGAACATGCTTGAACAAAACTAAAAATGAATTTGAATCAGTTCGTAGATCGATAGGGATTATTTTTATGAAATCTTCAGAAGACCCTAATAGTGGCTGATTTTAAGTAAAACCAAATAATCTAGGTGATGGTTTTGAACATTTGAATTATCTACATCTGAATATATTTCAAGTAAAGAAAATGCATATTAAGGGTCCTCCCTTAGCTCAGTCGGTAAAGGCGCTGCTACAAAGGAACACCATGCTGGAGGTGGCTGGGTTCGATTACCGGTCTGGTCTAGGATTTTTTTGTTAAGGGAAAAAGGTTAAACTCCCTGGGTATAGGGTATGATTCATTGTACTTGACACACAATCATACTCTCAATTAATAACTGTGGGTGGAAGGGCAGATAGAACGCTAAGTCGGGCGCAATAAGCGAATTGTGAAATCAATAAGCTTGAAATGCCAAAGAACAAGAAGAAAGCAAATGCTTTTTTCTGATTTTTTACAAACTTGCTTTTGCACGAAGGTTCTTAAAGTTTTTGTTAAATCAAAAGGAACGACCGGTTCTAGGCATATACCCCGTAGTTTAGTTTTTCAAACATTTGATTTTGTTCGTAGCGTAGTTTCTCAGGACCAACGGTCCATAGATGTTACTTATACATCTAAGATAAGTAGATGACAATTGGAATGTAAAAAAAATAGAATAAGTTTGGATACGTCCCCAGGAATAATATCGAATCAAAATTAGTAACTAAACGATAGAAGACAAATAAATGAAGGATTAAGTTTCTTAAGGCGAAGGTCACAAGACTACTAAAATTGCCGCTATCATTGCAATTTACATCGCCAATTTGAATTTTCACAATGTTAATATTCAGATTTCTGCCTGAAAAATCGGTGTTGCAAGTCGGTCATTTTGTATTTCAGCAACCTTCATCTTAATACTTGCACACACAAAAAAAATTGGGTCATGTAATCATGAAATATTATGATCAACAGCAATATTATGTTGGTCTTTCGTCTAAATGTCGGTAAATGTCTACAAGGGTTGTCTCGTTCTCATGTAAAACTTTTATATTCAATTTAAGGTTTAATAAACTGTTGCTTACCATGATAAATTTCTGTAGCATCCTTGTACTTGGATGCCCCCATTCTTGCACTTACATCCAGTGATGTAAATAGTTTTTTCGATTCAATGAGATTTATTTGAGTACTTGTTCCAGAAGCTGATTTTCAAAATGTCACGTATGATGAAATGGTTGTGCCTGATTACGCAATATGCTCTAATTATTAAAATGATATCCATAATTGAACGTCATTTCAACATGACAGTGAATATAACACATTCTGTATACCAGTTAGGACAATGCAATGTTAGAAAAAGCTGTAGAATCAGCCAGGAACAACAATTTTAACATACACCATATTCATAAATTTTACTTATGAATCAAGTTATCAGTAAGTTTATCCAAACGAATCGAAAAGACTATTTTCAGACTGCTTAAGACACGTGACTTTGACGTTTTAGAAACTGTCCTCTGGCGTGGTAGTGCCTAGTTTTTTTTTAAATGCCTTAACTTTGTTCAGTTCGGTCATCATAACATAACGTAGGCTAAATCATAAAACATCCTATTTGTTGTGCAAAATGCATGGACAACATCTCACTCTAATGACTCAGACCGGAGTAGATTTATTTAAAATGTGGAGTGGTCAATAATGAGTCAAACATGAATAAGTGTTAAGTGTTAATGTTGCTGCAAAAATCTGCATATTATTAATTATTAATTATTTCATCATATTATTTTATTTACAACCATATTACAATATTGAACATATATAACCATTCCAAAAATAAAATTCTGAAATTCGACAATTTTTTATCTCTTGAACGTCTATGAAGGTTATTTGGGTTCCCAGCACTTTCGGCAATAGATATCAAGACAATTATCAATTTTTAATACAGTTGTAGGGACCTGGCTAGGTGCGCATTGAGATGCGGGTCTACGACACTTTACATTTTTAGCGAAATGTTGAGTGGAAGTGGATAGGGTTACATCAGTGACTCCCCCCCTGCTTTGTGCAAATGTTCTATGCTGTGCTATTATATAAAGGATCAATTTACATTTTTTTTCTATGACTACTACAAAATTGTAGGATAATTCTTTCCTAATGCGAGCTGACGGGCTTTTGGTTCAGACATTTAATGAACACCAATTTGCTTTAAACTGTTTTTCATTACCATTAGTTGTCTTGGAGCTCCGTGAATGGCAAGATTTTTTCAATTGGACTCAGGGCTGCTCAGGGCGATAAATCACTCATGAGTCATTTTCCCGTTGATAGGAAAACAACTAACGTTTTTGTAAACATTACTTCGATGACAGTGCCACGTGTCACTAAAACTTCACATTTCAGTTAACAGTCTGCCAGGTCATATTTTTTTCCCAAGAACTTTAACATTTGTTTTCGACAGCCGCCCTAAACTCTTGACCTTGGAGCTTCTTGAATTCCACCTAGGCGTTAGTATGTTTTATCGTCCATTATGACGCAATCTCACTTGCACAACAATATTGTGTACAACTTACCTGCTCTTACAGTAGCCTTGGTGTTTGTCTTGATGTCGGTGTCACCGTAACCTTTTATGTTAACAGTCCGGCTCGTTTCTTGGCTCTTTGAGTTGTTGTATGTAATTTGTTTCCGAAATCTCTGATAGAAAGCGTAGGATTACGTTCTAAACTGCTGGCTTCCCTGGTTCCTGTCACCATGAATACCGCTTTTTCTTTCCTGAGCATGGCTTCCTTGTTGTTTTGTAGATTTCAGGCGTTCCGTGAACACTTTAATAACGGTTGTCATACTTTCGGCGACTATGCAATATTTGTTGGAATGATTTGGATTTTACTCAAGAGCGAACAAATATTTGACACACGGCTCCTCTTCTTTGTCGCCATTTCGGCATCTGTATGGAAAATAAAATAAAAAACAAAATGAGCGTTACATTCCCTAATTAAAGATAAGGCTTGTTCAAGGTCTTTTTTTAAATGCATCATGCGTTAAAAAATTTGAATCGACAATTTACTATAAATGACTATAAATTGACCTTTTTACTTGACCTTCAACATTTTGTTTTTGGTAAAGTCTATAATGCATTTGAAATTGCTGGTTTAACCAAAAAGAAGCGAAAGTATCAGAAAAAACCAACCCAACCTGGATTCAATAAATCGATCGAAAATTTCCATCCCTGTCCCAATAAGTAATAATATGTTTACTACGGGTTATGTTTCTATCCCTTGACAATGTACATATATAGTCGGACAAAGGGGAGTAAAAGGAGAACATTTCATGGCGACTAATTTTTATTCACGTACCCCTTTCCAAAATCAGCTCATTAGTTTTATCACTTCGTTTGAGTATCCACAGAAGAGCAAAATAAATAAATTACAATGAATTTCTTATTTTAGTTTTGTAAAACAAAATAGTATTGAATAAATAAATCATTTGGTTTTGCTAAGAAGACTAAACATTTGTTCCTTTTAAAATGCAACGAGGAAGCACTAGACGATTGTTTGGAGCTTAAGACATTATTTTGCAGTAACTCAAAGGTGTTGAAAATTCACGGTTGATCTTATTTTTGGCCTGCTATTGATTCACTCAACTATTTAATGTTCGTCTCAAAGTTTGAATGTTGCTGGATTTATTAGTTTTTTTTAGTTTTATGGTTTTTATCCTAAAACGTATCCTTATTTCATAAAACGAGGACAGGTACTTTTTTCGATGTTTAGTCCATCCTGTGCATAACTATGCAAAATGTGGAAACGATTGGAGCCAGCTTTCCGCATTGTGTTTGAAATTTGTATGAAACTTACTTACTGACTTACTTACTTACTTACTTACTTACTTACTTACTTACTTATTATACTTTGATGCATTTTTTGTTTGTTTCGTATTAACGTGACTCTTAGCCTGATGCTGGTTCGTCATACCAAAGAGACGTCTTGAACCCTAAATATCGAGCCCATAAAGGCATGGGCTTTATTTCCCTTGCGAAAGAACATGTGATCAGCGATTTTCAGCTCAGCTAATCCCAACGGCGCCGACTAGAATTGATACCCGACCGACTGGGGAGCGAGGAAACTCATTTACCACTTAATGTTTGCTACAGTCCCAGTTTTCCTCCACTCTTGCAACTAATTATAGCGTAATAGTTAAGTTTAGGATATACATTACAACATTGCCCAAAAAGTACGTATGGTGTATACGTTATAGCTGTTCAAAGATCAATGATTCAATCAATAATTCCAACGTTGCCGGCGTTCTAATGAACGGCAGATTTAAAATTGAAATAACTGAAACTGAAATAAATAAGCATTTTTATCTTATCAAATAACACTTAAGCATCCCCTTCTCTCCAATTACACTCACGAAAATGAGCAAATGATTATGAATTGTTCATCTGAATTGTGGGAGATTGGTATTCGAATCGACCCACCGATCTTTGAACAGATACAATTTTATTTAGAGACATTCTAGCATCGTAGCTTTTACGACAAAATTTTTAGACACATTCTGAACTACATCAGTCGCATGTTTTGAGCAAAACTATCGTCTCAAGGAACGAAAATGCACAATTTTAATTTCAATTTCTGATCGCCATAAAAGTTTGGAAAGCATTGTGAAAGGTTGGGTTAGATCCAATGGTTGTTTGGGAAAGGGCTGTTCTGAAAAAAGGAGCCAGTAGAACCACTCTTACGTTTATTTTGCTCAACGATATAATTAAAATACGGGAAAAAGCTGGATGTTTACCGGGGTTGCCCCCTTATACCTGTAACTAGAAAATAAATGGAAAGATTAGTAATTTACATTTAATTCCAACTACATTTATTGATTATCTTGACAGATACACGAATTTCATCTACAATTTGCAGACTTCTTCAGTGCACCAGATTCAATAAATTCAATGCAGTGCTGAATTACTAATCTTTCCTCTCATTTTCTAATCGAGTTGGTTGTTTATTATTAGGAAGATTGACAGTTTAATTTTAATTCATACTTTTGATTCTGTTAATAAAACAGTTATAATATGTTTTATTGCTGTGATTTTTCTTTTTTTTCTTTTTTTACTCATTTGATTTTTAATTTAAATAAAATAATACATTTTTCTTGTCTCGTAAGCACGGTGTTAAGAGCTCCTTCTTCAAAGGTTTACAGTTCAACTTGGCAAGTATAACCATTTTCGATTAAACTTTGTGTATAATTTTTCAAAGTTCTCATAATGAAATATACATGGAGTTGTAGACTTCAGAATAAAAGGACCTGTTTTTACGACCGCAACGGATAACGCATTAAATATGTCGCAGTTGTTCTGAAGACTGTAGGTGACTAACAAAGTTAATAAAATGGAAATTTGAAAATTTAGATGGTAAGCGAATTCGACACAGAATATCGTAACCAGTTGATTACTTACGCATCTATCAAGTTGCACATCCGTTTGATTGAAAGTTCTAGCTAAATTTTGATAACGATGGAGCTCACTGTACACTAAACTATCTGTGGAACGCGGTAGTGAAAGCAATTAACTTGGTTTCTGCCAAAATATACTTATTTTACCTAACATTCAAACTCCAAAGTAGTAGGTAGTAGTAGTAGTAGTAGTAGTAGTAGTAGTAGTAGTAGTAGTAGTAGTAGTAGTAGTAGTGCTCATAGGAAAGCTGCGCAGAAATATATACAATTAAGATTCACTAAATCAACCAATGGAGCGTTTATTCTATGTAGAATTTCACGCGCCATCAAAGTTATCAACATTATTGGAGATATCTCGTTTGTCAGCCAGCGGTGCACCATTCAGCTATGTATACTTGTGATTTCATTGTATAGATTTTGTAATATAATCATTGACATACCAATACAGAAATTAATCAAGCATTGCACAATTGTCTAATTGACGAATTTTTTTTTCTGCATGTAAAGCGCGATTGAAAAAAATGTCCAACGGTTAAAATTCCAAAACATCCAAAATAGTAATTTCCTTTCTGCTGGTTTCGTCGCGGAATAACATGTGTCAGTTGATCTCAGCAGTTTAACATGATACAATCAGACGTACTCTGTGTTAAGAGTTAATATCGATCAATAGACTAGTTTTGTGTTAAAACCGTTAATACAAATACCTTCAACAAAGAAGAAGGAGAAACCAATAAATAAATGAACTTTCAGTAATAAGTATGAATATCTGCCACAGATTCAGTTGAAGCCTCGTGTATTCAATGCACTACAAACCGCCAAATAAGAAGTGGAAGGAGAAGGGGTCCTCCCTTAACTTAGTCAGTAAAGGCGCAGCTACAAAGCAACACCATGCTGGAGGTGGCTGGGTTCGATTCCCGGTCTGGTCTAGGAATTTTTCGTTAAGGAAAATTTCTCGACTCCCTGGGCGTAGCGTATGATTGTACTTGCCACACAATCATACTAATGCAAAAATGGTACCTGGCATCGAAAGCTCTCAATTAATAACTGTGGAAGTGCATCTAGAACACTAAGTTGAGAGCAAGCAATAAGCTAATTGTGAAAGCAATAAGCCTGAAAGGCTGAAGAAAGAAGGAGAAGGGTTTAAAGGTTAGTTGGACATAAGAAATAATGTAAATAATATAATATAATAATATAAATTAAATATGTAATAGGAAAATTGTACAAAAAAAAAATAACATAAATAATTATAACAATAGTTGTAACCATGAAGATAAAACCGTGAAGTCCGTAACTAGCTAAATGGCGCTACATGGATCAGATCAGTTCAGATTTGGTGAAATGTCTATGCATTACATTAAGTAATAAATGCAAAAGCCTAGACAGCAGATTCAAATGCTACCTATTGTGTTGAAGGCACTGATGCCTTCAAAAACCTGATCTTTACCACATTCCAGAGATATCTCTTACAAAATTCAATTTATGATTCGCGATCATGGAGAGTTCCGTTAACATAAATGAGCAAGGAGTGCTATGTACTTCATTTGCCCACCAATGAACTCATTATCGAATTCTCAGGTGATTTAAGATGTCCATTTATTGGTTTTGGTCCATGTGTGTGTGTGTATGTGTGTGTATGTGTGTATATACAATCCAACGTCCACAGTCCGGCAGTGATTTGATGGAAGACAAATGTTTGCAGTTAAACGAACTGCTTTCGACTCGACAAACATTTTTAGCCCAGAAGTTGGAAGATGATATCTCTGTTGGGTTTCAGTGACCCATTTCAGAATGCCTGGCTACTCACGTCCATTCCGAGGTAATTTTCACTTACAACAAGCTCCGCATAAGGACAGTACAAACATCAAATGTATATAGGTACTGTGCATACACTTCCATCATCAAATCTTAATGTTTTGAGGATGGCACGTATTTAGCAGTATCGTTCAAATTCAGAAAGATCTCACCGGATATTATTGCTGATGTTCAGTCTTCATTTGGACGGCTTCCCTGTGATGATAAAGGATGCATTTATGTCTCTACCGAATTAGCACTCCGTTTTTTTTACAAATATTTTCACGTCATCGTTTTCGAATGGAACAGCCCGAATACAATTAGTACTTCGCGCACAAATGCAATACAATGAAAATCACAGGTGAAAAAACACTTCCGAAAAGAAATATAACTTAAAAAATCACACTGTGCAACGAAAGAAATAAAAAACTTCGCAGCTCTCCATCTCTACACCACGTGGTGAGTGCATCTGAAATTATATGCCTCGTTATTTGCTTCTGACCAGCAAATGGCCGTTTTCTACATTGCACTGTTTTTCTTTTTTCACTCTCTACACACTCTCCCTCGCTATGAGGCGACTCTATTTCGACTTCTAAACTGCTTATAATCATCAAGTCACTCAATACTCTAATTTGATCATTTATGTCCGCGTGGCACAATACTAACAGCACTAACAAACACAGCTAAGCTGATATTAACTCTTCCTCCAGGTGCGGGGGCGAAGCACAAAAAACAACAAAAAAACGTGGAAAAACTATCGACCATAAATTTTTTTGTTTTAAGGAATCGTTTATATTCACTACATCTTACACAAAACACGTAGAGATTTTATGATTTCTCTGTTCGGTTAGGTTGAATTACGAATATATTTTCGATTTTATTTTTCGCGAAAAAGACGCAGCAAAAACAAAACACGTCAGTTCTCAAGCACGGCATGCTGCGATCTCCGTCCATTTATAGGTTTTGGTCCAATTCCGAAACTGGCTATTTCCTCATAGCTGTAACATGTTCGCATGTGCCAAATATGACCTTGGGCTCATGATATAACTACCGCTGAACTTTTTTGCAAATTCTCTAGGGATTTTAGGTGTCGCATTTTGGGTTTTGGTCCAAAGCCGTAACTATGTTTTGTTGCGTAACCGTGTTTTGTTTTTGCTACGTCGTTTTCACGAAAATAATGATCAAACAATAATTCATAATTCAACTTAAACAAATAATGAAATCATGAAATCTCCGCAAGCTTTATGTAAGACGTAGTGAATGTAGTCGATGCCCAAAATGTGCAATGGTCGGTAGTGTTTCCCCGCACCCAGAGAAAAAGGGGGTGTTCGGGATGTGCAACAAGGAACCGGGTTTTGGGTTTAAGAGGGATCATAAGTAGGCCTTTTCTCAAATGTTGACCCTGACCATACTACGACACAGTGCACGGTGACCAGGTGCAGGCCTCTGTGTTAGGTCTGTCCATAAAGATTTCCCGAGCCTTGTAAAAAAAGAAACCTGGCCAAAATCCCTGGGAAATTGTGATTGGAAAACACCAGCTCTTTGATTTCTAACAGTGTAGAACATCATACTTCGGCTTCTACGTATCGCCCATGGGCTGGAAATATTCATATTGTGTAGTACTAGTATTTGACCAACATTTAAGAGCCGCCATTGTGAAAGCTCAAATGATATTGGATATCGTTTTTTGGCATCTTCCAACCAATCCATTCCAAAATTGTCTTATTGTTGCATATCTAACATATTTATCTTACACCAATGGTCGTCATCTGGGATTTCAAAATGAGATCAAACTTTAAGTTTCAGCATGATCCGTGTGCTAAAAATATTCATATCGTGTTATATCTGACATATTTTACAAGAGAGAGTTTGAAGTTCAAAATGACATCGTCATCTTTAAATTATTCATGATCCGAAAGTGGCAATATTCTTGTATATAAGACATATTTATCTAATACTCATGGTGACAATCTTGGTATTCAAAATGTTCTCCTGGATATGTGATATAACAACCATTTTACTCCTTTCCAAATTCTCATCTCACACCACAAATGTCGCATGATGGGTTTTGGTTTATGTCAGAAATTGGCCACTTCTCGTGAGATACCCACAACACGCCAGGGGGTGGCAAATTCGGTTCTGGACTGTCGTTATGCTAACTGTTCATTTACTTTTTGGACTCTCACTTGATTTAATGTGTCGCATAAGGGGTTTAACGCGAATCAAGCCAATCATGCATAACCTACTCATATTCACTGGAATGCGTTTTTTAGATATTGTTTACGGACTGCGGAATGCGTTTACTAAATGTTTCCGGAACATCTAGTATTCCTGACCTAGTTACAGCCGCTGTAATCTGGATTGTTCGTGGGTCAATTCAAGTCTATTCCGGGTTTATTCAAACTTATTGAAAGCTTAAAAGTTTTGAGTGTCCACTACCAAGGGGTTATTCATGAATGATTTAAAACGATTGTGAAGGGAGAGGATGATAAACCTACTGAATAATAAAACATATTAAATAATCAAACTTCTACATGCACAAGGGACAATCAATATATAAATCAGTGGAACGATCATTGAATATTTTTTGTCTCAACCTCATGACAACCAAATCCAGAACCACCTGTTGCATTGCTATTGATATAGACGTTAATCGAATAGAGGTTTTTGTTTTGAACTGTTTCAAGGCGGTAAGAAGCAACATTTTTGATAAGACTATTAATATTTTGGAACAAGAGTGTTCTATACTTATCATTTTCAGACCACCCGAATGGAAAATTAATCGTTAGTCTGACATTGCAATTGTAGGGTAGACGCTCCTTTAATGGGGGAGGTAAAAACCGCTCGTGTCCAATTTCATCGTGCAGAGACTTTCATAGTGTGAACCCAATTTGATGATGAACCTGAACGTTGCTGATTATAGAAAAATGTGGTTTTGATAGCTTCTTCACCCGGAGCAAGGAATTTCTTCTGATTTGGTTGATTGATTGATCTTCCTCTTGAAGTCGCCATGTTTCACTCTGCTATTAAAAAAAAACAATAGTAAATCGAGCATTTAATTTTGACCTGGACCTTCAAAAATAATTAATAATTTTATAGATGTATTCATATTCTTATCATCGAAAATTCATTAGGCAGGAGAATGTTCAATCAAACATGAAAGAAAACGATGGATTGAGTTTGTGTGCTGTAAAAGTAAAACACCAGCAATCAAGTCTTAAATGATCATAAAAGATATCCATCCAAATCAAGTGGCCCGGTTCATTTCCGTGCGTTGCGTTGCTCCAAAAACACTCGACCGATCGCATGGCGTGGTTTTTGTATCCATTACTCACCAAACTCATCACAAACTCGCTCCCTTGAAGCTTGCTCGCTTGAGTTATTGCTGTGAATTGAATAAAATATTTTCCATTTAATTGAACTTAATAAATCATTTCGGCTCAGCATTGCTCTGAATTTTCTCGTTCTATACGATTTCTCCTGGCAGCGCTACACTTCTGGACTCGTTCGTTATATAATATGTTGAACTGTTTCTCTTCTCTTGTCGTTCTGGATTTTTTTTTCCTGCTGACGGTCCTCTTTGGTGCTGTTCCATTTTATTCAAATTTTTTGGCGCATGTTGGTGTATACCAAATACTGGGTTCAGTTGTTCAATCCACCTATAGATTTGACAATAAATTCGAATACCGGATTAAGAATCTAACATTCTGATTTACTTTTAAGAACAGTACGCTAATAAAAAAGAAGAATGAAAAAAAAGCTCACTACGGCATGCATGATTTGTTATCTCACATCGGTTATTTTCACTTGGCTGATACAAATCGGTTCATGCTTACAATGACGATCATTTTCGCGATCGTCGTCCGTTTCGTCCAAAAAATATCAGTCAGTCATTAAAAGCCTACACTTTCCATATGAACGATTTATGCGTTGGTTTACGCTGATGGTCATATAGTGTGGAGAGTGCCCAGACCATATTTATATTGGCTCTGTGGAAGACAAACAACAGTCGCTGCCAAAACATTCCCAAAAAATAGACCCGGAAAAAACGAAAAAAATGCATTGCCTTGGGCTTCCGCAAAAGAGTCAGAAAGACATGTTCTCACAAATAAATTAAAATAAAAATTTATTGTGAAATAAATAATTGCTTTGGGTTGCGCAACTTGTTAGTATATTCAAGCAATGCTGTTGTAGTGCTAGAAAACTCAGTTCATTTTGTTTTCGATTATGCAATTATATCATCATGTTGAATGATTTCTTTCCTATGTTGGTTTAGAACGTCGTTATGGTAGGGATGCTACTCGTGAAGGGTTCACATACAGGAAGACAAAACCTGGCGCATAGAATGCAAACTACCCGATGGCTAAACAAATAGTTCTAGCTTTTTCTACAGATTGTGGTAGTAAAGCAGATTTTTCTGTGTGGGAAAAATTATTAATTCATCAAATTCTCCATTCGCAAAGCGAGTCAAATAATCAGGTGCGCAAAATTATCCAATTTCCCTGGTTCAAATCATCGTGATAAATGGCTTTGTTTTTCAACCATTGAGAAACAACGAAAAATCTCATTGATTCTGATCGAATACTATCAAGTTCATACAATTCGACATCGCATGCCTCCTAAACGTGGCTACCGGCAGAAACGAATGCCATCGGTTAGTTCCCATTTGATAATTCCAATTTAGGACACGTCGCTGGCGCTGACACGTGTATTCAGGTAACACTTTTTTATATGATATGCATATACAGACATTCCTGTTTCGAAATTAAAGGTTCTGTTTTTAACTCTGCCTCACTTGAACGATTGAGAGTTCATCTGCTCCAACATTGGTTGATTTTCTCTTTCTGTGGTTAGTCCAAGATGTTATCGGATCAAATTGTTTACCGATGAAATTACCGAGAAAACGTTTTAATTATGCTTCACGAAATGAACGCGATGCAAAGGCCCCAGGGTGTTACCTGAGCGAATTGCATTGACCACGATAAATATTATTGCAGCTTGTTCAACAATTGACCAGTGCATGGGCACCAAATCGGTTCTGTGGCGGCAAATCCGGCTCGGGAGTAGAGCCACAAGAAATTTATCATTCGTCCAATCACGCTTGCTGGTGTCTGCTTGCTGCAATCATCTGGCTGGTTTCGTTTTGCACTGTTTGTGCGCGACGATGGTTATAAAAAGCCAATTCACACGTTTTTCATTTCTCTCGTGTGCCTCTTGCGAGCGGCTTGCAGCACCTTATGAGAAATAAATTTACATTAACCAAGAAGTGGAATCGTGTAATCAGAAAGACCTACAACCCAACACCAATGTCAAATAAAAAAGGTACTCGCGCTTTTTTCTCCTTGTCTGGTTAGCTTGGCTTAGATCCTTCTGATGCCTTGCGGTGTCCGCTGTTGCTTTGGAGAAATGCAAAAAAAAAAACCCTAGCTTTTGCTTTATGGCACACGCGGACATAACTCTTGATTATAGTAAATTACTCTAATTTTTATGTTTTATTCATGTTACCCTTCATGTTTACGGTTGCCACACGCTAATTATGATTGTACTCCCGATCTCATAAACAAGAATTCATAATTAAAGTACTGAGCCGCCGGGAAGACAATACTATGGGATGATATCAGTTGAAGAGACTCCAGACACATTGGCGTCGCATTTCTCCTCTTGTAGGTGAAAAATGACCTTTTAATGTTCCCAACATTCGTCGCATACAATTTCCCTAGCTGAAATCGTGCGGTATTGCGGTCACCAGTACTTGGGGATGGAAATTAAGAAGCTCTCAGATAAATGGGGTTCGGGTGATTTTCCTTACCGAGGAAGAAAAATTGTTGTCAAGATGCTGCTGGTATCGTAACTTCGTGGATGTTTTGGAGTTATGGTGGGGGCGAGCTTCGAAAGGAAAACCCTGAAAAAATGGAACAAAATTCTTTCAGCATTAGAGAAGATGCTTATGCTTTGTTGAGACGTGGAAAAGAAGAAAAAATGTGTGCAGAAAAATATAGAATCTATCTTTTTACCGTAAGAAGCTATACATCAACTTGATTTATGACCACAGATACGACAGCTTAAATTGCATCTCACACCACCCAAAAAATGAAATTAAACTCTCCCCTAACTAAAAACTAAGAAGCACGGTACAGGGTGAAGAATACGGTGAGCATGCTAACACTCATTCCGCGTGTGGAGGCATAGGAGAAAGTGACGAGAAAGTGTTCCATATACCAAACTTGTTTTCCATTCATCTCTCGAGAATGTTTCGGGCCGATTGTAACGGTACGAGATTTCCCTGGAGCTCCTCCAAATACCCATTGGTGAATGCCACTGCTGCCGTTTTGTTTTTTTTTTAACTAGGGTCTCCCATGTCATCATTTGCCATATTGAGGACTCTGAACTTTGTATCGAAATGAAGTACAGTCGAATTGGGCATATCCAAGGAATTATTCTGTTGGCTTAGAAATGCAAACGACATGTTTGTTATCTTTTCCGTCGAAACATTAATTACTTTACAAATTATTTATTTCGACCATCTTATGGTTCGACCAACGGTCTATCGCCCCACGAAACGGACAAAAACAAAAATTGTCCCTGCTATTTTGTTGCTCCGTGTTTCCTTCTGCTGATGGTTGATATATTTCTTATATATTTTAATGTGCGTTCTGCTCTTTCTTCGCCCATGGCTCTGTGTGTATATTTATATATATGTATGTACAGAACGAGTGTGGGAGGAATTCTGTGTTGCTCTCATCCTTTCTGGTGAATACCAGTGTGACACCGGTACTGGCTGTGATATATGGCAAATTAAGGAAAGACGACAGTTTGGGCTATATTTTGCTCAAGAGTTTCTGCCTTCCATGGGAGCACAGCTGAAATTCTTTATGTACGCACAATTGTTTCTCTATTTGCTAGTAGCCATCGTGAAAAATTAGTCTCATGGGAGCAAGAAAAAGCTTACAAGAATTTGTTTCGAAATTCTCTTGGCATCAATGTTAAAGCCAACGAGAATAGCTTACCAGCTATAATGCGTCTCCACAAATGCACCTCGAATCTTATAATGTTGTAGTTCTCGATTATTAATTCACGTATGATTAACGAGCTGTGAGATGGAAGCCATTTAGTCGCCACATTGTTTTCTCAAATATTGTACAACGGTTTGCCGCCGAACATAAATCTCATACTCGAGAGAGGATAGTGAGAAACGGAACATAAGATGATACATTAACTTCCCCCAATTTGATCACGGGAAAATTTTAATACCACGCAATATGTTGCCACTGGGGGAATATCACTGAACAACGGAAAAGAGTTACCACTAGACTAGTTAAAATTGTCTGAGCATTTCGCTTCCCATCTGAGGGCTGCTGCCAACCGTATAATCCATATAAATAAAAGATAAATTATGTAAAAAACTGCTCTCTCCTCCAACTTTCCTCGGAAAACGAGACCCACACCGAATAATAATTTTAAATTGTCATAAATCATAAGAACAAAACACCAGCTGCTAACACATAATTTTCCTATTTTTCCTCCTGCTTGATCTCAATTTCCTTTTGCCACACTCCACCACAGCTTCCATCAAAACCACCACTATTTCATTGGTCCTTTGCACCAGGATATGTTTTATGCATAAATTTAGAACATTTCCAGCATTTTCCTAAAGTCCGTTGCAAAAGAAGTTCGGGAACGTGCCCTCCGAGAGCAGGCTGGCCTCTGCATAACCAAAGGGCGGACATGAAACGTACGTTGAGAGGAAAAACGTGTGCGTGTGATCTAGTTTAATTTTTCCAACTCGTACACATTTTCCGCCCCATTTGTAAACTACAATATAATAGTGTGTAGCGAGAGGGATAACGATGATGCTACCAAATCGGAGCAAATGAAGTATCGTCTCTCAGAGCCGATTGAGTGTTCAGAGGCCATAATTTATTCTTGCTGACAAAACATTCTAGCAACTAGGGTCAAAGAGACCCATGAGTGGCTTTGTTGGAATAAATTTGTAATCTTTTTTGCTCTTAGTTGGCTGTTGAAATGCTTGACAGTTAATCATTTGTCATTTGGATCTCATTCAAAAGATCCCAAATCAACTGTTTCCATAACGTAACCATACAAAATCCAATTCAAGCCCATATTTCAAACAATTAGAGTTCTCCAATGGTGCTCCGATTCAATGATGCAATGTGGCATCAACCGCGAAAAATCTGATTCATTTCACGTACGCAAGCCAGAAGTCAGATCCTAGCGGCAATTTCACTAAAATTCGACTCGACGTTCGGGTTCGTGAGCCTTCTGCGTGAGCATATGACCGCGTGTGCGTATTTTCAGCAAATGGTGATGCCATAAATCAATGTAGTCATTCATTTTTCATGCCTCCGCTGTCCGGAATAAATCGATTTATGAACATTACACTGTTATTTATGAATTCGGAAATAAATTCTCCAAAAAAATGTTTGGCTTGCACACATCTTGGTTCGTACACTTGAACAGGCTAGTTAAACGCTTTTGTTAGTGCAGAACAACTGAAAACTTTTAAGGCATTTTCGCGATGAACGCTGATTGTAGAAAGAATGATAATTATTTTATTAAATGTCAATTGTTAAAAAAAATTTATCAGCAAATGACAACAGCATACATGTGACGGCTTAAATAAAAAAAAATCAAATTCAAGGTTCAACTATACTATAAGTGAATGAATATTATAACATATTAAAACAGGTATCCGCCTAGTGAATGCGTAAATAAATATAAGATGCAGTACTTATTAAGGCTATCTAGAGTATAACAAACCATGAATTACAAGACCGACACACTGATATTGAGTTTTGTACAATTATTATAGCACTTTAAAACCAATTAGCGTTATTAGCGACTTTGTGATAATGTATTCATCATACATTTGATTATGCGAAACTTACGAAGTAGAAGATAGAGAAAATGGTGATTTATTTAGTAATCAGTTGTATAACTGATTCGATACTTGAACACATGCGTTGATCACATATCATTAGCAGTATTGTCATATGCACACACCTTTGGAACGCGATAAACTATTCCGTATGGAATGCACACATTAGACGATATAAGGGCTTATAAACAACATAATTTGCATGATCGTAATAACTTTTGTTGAAAAAATACGCCTTTCAATCCATTTATGATTTTGCACTAAGTGCACGAACTCTAAATAATACTGCAAAACTAGGGAAATTTAAACTAATACTTCACTCGTTCACTCTAATAAAACATTAAATAATATCGAAACACTTTTTCATAGTATCACTAGTAATCGCGAGAAAATTCCTTTAAATTCCACTAGAAAATTCTTATCTCTTGACAGATAGGCCTATTTCGTCTGCGACTTACAGACTTTTTGAGTGCCGACCTTCTAAGTATTATTTAATACCCAAGTAACAATAAACATTCTTAACGTATTTATTCTTGTTTTATCATGGCTCTTTGGTGGCATTCGTTGATACCTAAGTTGTATGATAGTTTTATGAGATATTTTTTTAAAATTTGCTACGCAGGTGTTTTTTTTAAACCAAGTTACACTCCTTCGCGGTTATGCAACACATAGTACTGCGTTCAATCCTTAAAAATCAATCAATATAACATCAGGTTGCATTTTGTAAGGCTATGAACTTCTGGTCAATAAAGTGCATAATGCCCGTTTTTTTGGGTGCAATAAAGCAAACATGTCATTAATCCAAATTTTGAAAAAAAAAACATATTTTAGAACAGGATTATAAGTAGAGTCACCAAAAACCGAGGGATCTTGATTATTGGCAGAAAGTGGAGTGCAAAATATGGTTTAAAATATGTAGGAACAAAACCCGTAAAATGGAGATAACGGCCTTTTGTCGATTAAAAGCAACGAACAAATCCAATGCGTATCCGCGTGCGCGTGCGGGGTTGGCACATAATTTCAGCATATCTACCTGACGGCTTAGCACCGTTATTTTTTGCATTTATTTGAATGCAAGTAATTACGAATCAACGTCGAAAATTTCCATTTTTACGAATCACTGTCAAAAATTGCCATTCTTACGAATGAACGAGTATTATTTTAAAGGCGACCATTGATGAGACCAATCTGATTCTAAATATACAATAAAAATAAAATTTCCAAAAAAATACTAAATATATCCCTGTTTTGCAAAATTTATATCTAAATCTGGAAGTGTTTTTCATTATTCTTATCCAAATGATATCAGTAATGTTAACATGCGAAGCTTATTGTTTGTAACAGTAACATTGGAATGGGCGTGACGCTCCAGAAATTCGAAAATGGGTTGCTTGATCTGCAGTAGTAGGGTAACGGGATGTAATGTTAGCCTAGCTCCTTGATTCAGCCTATGTACCGAATATGTCAATATTTCGGCGATTTTCAACAAAACCATGTTGCTATCAGCATGACCAATTTATTTCAAAGCAATTGAGACATTATTAATCATTTTATAGTCGTTCACTTCCGCGTAATTTTCGATTTTCTTAACTTTTTGGACACCATGACTTTACTGGTTAAGCATGGTCTACATGATCTTCGAATGGTCTAAATTTGCCGAAATTGAACCTATAAACCAAATAATGCAGCCAAGATGTACAGAATATAGTCACATGTTATAAACTAACAGATCACATAGGTAAAATAACAATGATTTAACAAGAAAACGGTGGACCCAATGTTAGGGACAATTTTTTTTTCTATGTTCCTTACTATGGCCTGTTGTATGAAAAGCGTATTAAAAATGTTGTTATTGGTAACATTTACGATACAAGTGTCTGAGTTTCGGTTTAATGTTTTTCATATGGCTCATTTTAACACAAACTAAAGGAACAAAATCTGTCCAGAGTGAATTATAAAGTTTTGAATCTCGAATGGCCGCTAAATCATATTTAAAAAGTACTTGAGTGTTTTTTAAACAGTTTAAGTTAAGTTTGATTTATGAATTTGTTTTTTGGGTAGAGCAAATACAGCTGGCTACGCCTTGAATCAGAAAAGCAGCAAAAAAAATCGTACCTAGATAACATTTAATAACAAATCCATCGAATGGGACGAACTTGCATCCTTAATTAGATCCAATTTGGTGCTCATAAGCCAACATTACATCCATATCCCTCGAAGGCTTCTGACTTTATAAAACGAGTTGTGTATCTTTTCGTGATACATATTACCAGATGGCTTATTGAACATGTGTATAGCTAGTTAAATTTTGTTTCCCGCTCAAATACTTTATGAGTTATAAAAAAAAATGTTATAGACTGTTGCATATTAGGCTGAGTTAAGGGACACATACCCTACTATCACTTTGTAGCTCCCGGATTAAAGCTGCTTTCAATGGTCACTTAAAGGATTGTTGGAAACAGATTTCGATAGTCGGAAATGTGGAATACCTGTAACTAGAAAATGAGAACTACCTTGATTGCGTATCTTAACAGCTACGCGCATTTAGTCTACTATGTGCAGACTTCTTCAGTGTCGTATTACAACACGACACTGAAGAAGTCTGCACATTGTAGACGAAATACGCGTATCCGTCAAGATAAGCAATGAAGGTAGTTGAAATTACATGGAAATTACTAATCTTTCTTCTCATTTTCTAGTTACATGTATTCCACCTAAAACTCACACTCACCAGCATTCCACAAATTCAATGCAAAGCTGAACCTGCAACACTCTGGAGAATGTAGGGCATGTAGGTTACATTCATGCTTTATTCCGTATTTTGAATGTATCGGTGAACATAATAAAGGTAAGAGTGGTTCTACATGATCATTTTTTTAACAACAGCACTTTTCCAATCTATTTGTGGTCTCAACCAACTGTTCCAAACCTGGGAACGATTGGTTGTAACCCACATTGCTTTTCAAACTTCTATGGAAATCATAAATTGGAATGACAATTTTACATTTTCGATCCTAGAGACGATAGTTTTGCTCAAAACGTGTTCAGAATGTGTCTAACAATTTTGTCGAAAAAAATACTTTGGACTCAGAAGGACGCTAAGATCGAACCATAAAGACTGGACTCGGAAAAAATGAGACACACAAAAATGATCACCAAAAATTAATTTTAAATCGGATACTTCTCAAATTTTTCTGGTGTATTTGGCGGGTTCACCTCCTTCGGGACCACATTAACGTCCTTCGCTCCGTACCAATCCATTACAGGCTTGGCGTAATGGCACGAAGCGAGATCCTGCCAGAACAGCGTGGGACCTTGGTGAGAGCGGAGGAGGGGCAGCAAGCGCTTCTGCAAGAAAATCTGCCCGTTTATGGTGCCGGTTGTAACGAACGGCTTGCTGTACCGTCCGCACTCGCAGATCGCCTGCCACAACAGGTACTTCTTCGCGAATTTGTCCATCTTTCTCTTCCGGAACTTTTCCGGAACCTCCATGCGGGACGTACCGACAAAAAACTCGAGGCCGGGGATTTGTTTGGTGTCCGCCTTGATAACCAGCCTGGCTTAACCAGCCATTCACGGTACAGCTTCCGCGCACGCCATTTGGCCACCGTGTTTTGCTTGTCAGTCCGGTTTGGCGCCTTCCTGACCTTAAAAACACGTAGCCCAGCCGGCTTCATGGTCTGCTGGATGAACCACTTCGACGAATTGACCTCTTTGGCCACGTCTCGGGTGGAAAGGTTCGGGTTATTCTTAAAGTACTGCCTTATCTTCCGCGCCTTCTCTGGGTGTTCCGTTTTCGGGTTTCGGCCGCTTCCAGGTCTTCGTCTCTTGGAACATCTTCGCAACGCGGGACACGGTGGAATGGTGGATTTCAAGCCTTTTGCCGATCCATCTGTGCGACTGACCAGGATTATCGATCACCACGCCCAAGATTTGCTGCGGTAGCTCTTCTTGATTCGAATGCATCTTGAAAACTACTTGACAGAAATCTTGTACACATTAACATAACACTCTAAACTAGTATTACACAAATTTTCACCCAAAACAAAGTGTCGCATTTTTTCCGAGTCCAATCTTTAGTTGAACATCTACAAGACATTCATTAGACCGGTTGTTCTGTACGGCCACGAAACATGGACATTGCTAATGGAGGACCAACCCTTGGTGTCTTTGAGCGGAATGTGCTGCGTACGGTATCTACGGTGGATTGAAGATGGGAAATTGAACAAATGAACCACGAATTGCATCATTTGCTGGAAGAACCTCCCATCGTACACATCACTAAAATCGGTCGAGGCCGGCGAGGTACAGACATGGACCCATTACAATGGAGACAACTTCTGTGTACAACAGAGGCCACGCCCGCCTTGGTCTGATTGGTGAAGTAAGTAAGGTATTCCATTGCCAATGCGGTAAACTGAGTAAACCGTACATCACAACGGGTACCATCAACGGCGAAATTTAACGCACCGAGTGCCTCCAGAAGCGTCTGTTGCCCTTCCTGCGGTCCCACGGAGGCGAGACTATTTTTTCCGAGTACAGGTCTTAGTACTACTGCAGATTCAGCAACCTAATTTAGAATTTCTGGAGAGCCACGCCCATTCCGATGTCACTTCCACAAACAAGTTGTCTGCAACTGTCATGTCATGACGTAAGAATAAGTTGAGGAACACATAGTAATATTTTCCCAATGCTGCTACTGTTAATGCAAATTCAAATGCTTCCTTCAAATTCAAATGTTATCTTCTGAAAAAAAAAGTTGCGGTACTCAAATTTTATAAAAAAAAATTTCGAGCATTACATTTACGAGGAACTAAATTTGATTTGCATTTTATGTGAAATAAAGTTATCGTTTTGAAGAGTACAAATTGTAATTTGAGACTTGTCGTGTCGCGTAGAACCAATTGCGTTAAAAAAAGGTCGAATGTGTTATAGAATAGACAACAATAATGTTAATTTAAGGCTTTTTAAATTTCCAATATTCTGTCTAGTGGTTATTTTTCAACGCTTTGCGGACTTAGATTTGAGGTTACCAAATGTCTTACACTAGTAGCACACATGTTGCCATTCGGTTGAAATAACATGATATGACTTGCTAAGTTATATTTAAGTTACAACAACTAATTATGATCGTAGAGAAGCTGTGGTCAATGTAGCATCTGGAACGTGAATTTGAATGTGGCAGTATTTATTATTTGGAGTTTCAAATTAGGCTTCAACAATACATCAAAAAGAATATACAACTTGTTATAGCTATGTTTATGTATCAAGGTATTTACGTTCTTTTCTTACTTAGCATTTCAAGCTTATTGCTTTTACAATTTGCTTATTGCTTGCACTCAACTAAGTGTTCTTAATGCACTTCCACAGTTATTAATTGAGAGCTTTCGATGCCAGATATCATTTCAACATTAGTATGGATGTGTAGCAAGTACAATCATACCCTATGCCCACGGAGTCGAGAAATTTTCCTTAACGAAAAATTCCTAGAACAGATCGGGCATTGAACCCAGCCACCTCCAGCATGGTGTTGCTTTTTAGCTGTGCCTTTACAGACTGAGCTAAGGTAGGCCCCATGGTATTTACGTGTAACTAGGATTACATCACTCGTAATATACCTTATTTTTAAAAGTGTGGGTATCAAACAAATGAAACGCATGAATTGACATTTTACAAAGCATGTGCAAATACCCGAATTGGATCTGAATAATTAACTAATTGGATATCATTGCAATGGACACCATCAAACGATCCTTGTAAATTGGTTTACAGGAAACATAATTATAAAGTCTAAAATAACTTTTTATGTTCAACCTAAGAGTTTAGACACCAACTACACCAGATCTAACAAAAAAAAAAAAAACAAGCGTTCCTTCTTATGTCCGTGCAAGTTACGAGCGCGTACAGCACACTACAAGGGAAAACTTCGTCGCATTAGGATAGTTCTACCGATGGGGACTATGCCGAGTAGTTCGAAGTGGAATTTCGGCTTAAGTCGTCGGGGCACCTGTAAACCGAAAGTAATCATCCACCCGGAATCCCTGGACCGACCTAGGCACACTATCGGCCAATATCGCAGTAAGGAATACGCGTAACGTTATATATTTGGGAGATATTCTTTCGTCGGGGAACTCTTCGCCAGAGTAGACTAGCTCCACCGTCGGACCACCATAACGAATAGCCGGATTTGGGTCATCAGAGCGCTTACAAACCGGAACACATTATCCAACCAGAACCGCAGGACCGATCTCGGCATCCAACCGGTTCATCCAAAAAGTAAGACGAACAGCGCTCTAACAATAACATGTCGGAGAGCTGCGCAGCACAGCCAGTGTAGTCAGCAAGCACAGAAGTATACACCGATTGAAGATATGCAGTTCCTTCATAAATGATGCTTCATCGCAGAGACACGTCGGAGCCGGAGAAAACAGTACCAAGGACGTCGGAAAGCCGTAGATTCAGTGACAAGCTCAACGAAGTAATAAAAGATGGAGGTTCCGGGGGGACATGCGGCGAACTAATGTGGCCAATATTATTTTCTCCCCTTGTTTCCCTGTTATCACGCTTGGGTTGGTAAAATTATAATATTATGACGTAACCAACGTGAGGCAATTTCTGTAAAAATATGATGAGTGCATCTAGTTTCATTAAAGCAATCATATTATGCTTCTGTGAAGGTTTTTTTTGTAGGACTACTGCCTTAAAATATGTCTCATCACTTTTTGGGTGTTTTGTAAGAGTACTTTACTACAGTTGTATGTGTTAATTTTTATGTACTGGGCACAAAGCTATATTACTCGATTGTTACTTGTTCAATAAATCTTTTTAAAACCTGACCTGGAAAAACAAGCGGTATTAGCGTGATGAAATACACAAACAGATTATTTGATAGGCAACATGAGCATACAAGAAGCAACATGCATTAATGCATACGAAAATAAACGAAAGAAACTAAAGCTTCAGAGATACATAATTAATTTACATTTTAAGAACCAACTTGCAAACTTTTTCTGCTCAGCACATGCCACAAGCCAAGATGCAGCAGAGCGCACGACATCGAGGAGGCGACCACTGCGGATATTTGATCAGCGCATTCGAATGCGTAAATTGATAATGACACTATGGCTTCTCCTTCTAGTTGGAATTTTCTTCGAATATATTAATTACATATGCGATTATCAGTTTCTTCTTAAAAGTATCGTGAAATTCATCGTTCATGCGAGCTTCTGTTTTTTTTTATTTCATGCATCAGAATGAATTAACACAATTGTAAGAAAATCTATTATCTCCCGATAGCGTGTAAGAAAAGATGAGACCTTCGCTTGAAGCTTCAGTACAAGACTGAATCATACTTAACTATTTCGGCCAAAGGCTCAGATTAAAGTGTAAATTAGCAATGTTTCATAAATCGTTTCTCACAACGAGTCAATGAGAGATTCTCTCCTGTAGAATCCAAACATATTGTTTAAATAACATGTCGAATATAGTTAATTCGCTTGGGACACATGACATTGAATTGAATCTTCGAATATTTTAACTATCACATGTTTAACATAGACCTACAGGAAAATTCAATGTTGTGTTTTGTTTTCATACAGTTTTCATATATTACATATCCAATACTGGAAACATTATTGCAAGTGTATCGCCAGAATATCTTAAAAATAAAATCGTCCGATTACCTACTGAAAAAGCAACCGCCAGATAAATTTTGAGTTTGAACCTACAAGAGTAAGATGTTAGTGAAACTTGAATTAATACGTATAGGTACCACCCATCGCTTCTAGCCGTAATCAATGCTCATACATATATTTCACCCAAAAGGAACTATTTTATCACATAAATTCATCTCAATAAAAAGATGTAACGTTTTAGACTGATGAACTACCCATTGTTACCGGAATCGGCGTGTTAAATTTTGTAAAATATGGCTACGAATAAAATTAAAATTACAAATTTTAGGCACGCTTCAACTTTTCACCCCTTTCGCAACTGACGCGATATACAACCGATGTGTACAGTACATCGTGCATTGCTCATCTCCTGCTATGCAAAACTTAGGGGTGTCAGACCATGTCGGAGTGGAAGCCGCAGTAGGAATTCCACCCGCCTCTTCCATGCTTCGATCGGTTCCATAGCAATGCACTATCCCACGTGGAACCGTCAGCCTTTAGCGTGCGTTGTCCCTGAAAGTTTTTGATTCATGATTATTCATGGAAACATTTGTCATTTCGCTGTTATTGTTTAAATTATAGTTCTATTGTGTGACTATTTTTGAGATAAAAGTTCAACAGTCCTGCAACGCGAGAATATTCAATTTCAGTCGTAAGTACGATGGTCTTTACTGTTTTGGCTGTTCGTAGAAAAAGCAGTGAAGGTCAATTTTTGATCTTTTGTTTAGCCTTGTCATTAGGTCTAAAGCTTAGTTTAAAACAACAGCACTCTCCTATAATTATTTTTAAAGTTTAGTATTCATCAACATATCAATTGATATTCTAATGCATATCGTTTTTGAAACTCCATACTAATCCTTACAGTGGCGGAAACACAACGCTGCTATATATACACATACATACACCTTCTGGCTTGGACATTTTTCCTAAAATAATTTATCCACAGTAGAATTACACTATAAATCATACACGATTATGCAAATTCATTTTGGCAAAATGGTAGACCATCTGTGTTATCAAAAACCCCTTTCGGTTCAATTACTTGTTTCACGCTTCTTTGCCACAGATGACTCATTCGAACGGTTATTTATCAACCAACAAGTGACAATGGGTGGATTCTGTGTTCAATGATAAAGAAATAAGCGATCCTGTAAACATTTAGACAAATGACTAATGGTGAACTGAAGGAAGCTAATTTAAAACTTACGGTCAGAATGCCTTGAGGAGTTTTGCCACTGCAGTTAAAAAAGCGTAAACCCATTCCCGTGGATACTGTTTCCATTCAGTACACGATGCTTGCACATCATCGCAGGATGCGCTTTTGCGGTTCCCCATTAAGACGTGCCTCGGGCGATCAGGGAAAAGGATAACTGAAATCATTTTCCTCTTTCTTTGCTGTGCAAAATAGCTATGTGTATAAATATGCATAAAACATTAAATTTTTAAATAATGTGCTCCTCCGTATGAAGATATACTTAAATGGACTTTTTATTTCATCTCCAAACCGGCAACCATAGATCGATGTTCGCCGGCAAGAGCCAATCTTTTTTTTTTTTTTTCTTGGACCCCATCACGTGGTTTCAACATCATTGGGGTTTATAATATTTTCGTTCCATTTATGGCTAATGTCTTAATTTTTTCTCGTTCATTCGAGCTCTTGAGTGTTCTTGCTGATACTCTACCAACGGCAGGCAAAAAGCAAAAAAAAAGAATCATCATATATTTTGATGATTTATAGCGTTGTTAATACTGTGTGTTCATAATTTTACACTGTACGTTGAATGGCCTGGTATCGCTTGTCTCTGATTCTTAGGATATTTTTTTTTTTAACAAGCATGTTGATGATATTGTTTTTTTTCTAGTTTAACATTCAAAAATATAACTTGTAATCAAACACCAAAGAGTGTTTATGAAAAAAGAAAGTTCAGCAAGCAGACTTGTGAGGGTTAAATAAATACCGACGGCAAATATGAGTAACGTATGAGAACTATGGTATGGTTCAATATCGGATTAGTATACTTAGGTTTCCGACCGGGTAATTTTTCCATGGTCGAACATGAGGACTTGCGGACTTACTTCAATTTATATAATTATGCACTTGATTCCTTCATATTTGTCATAACGTTTGAATACATTTTTGTGTTTTGTTCTAGGGTTACGTTGTGAAAGGAACATATCTGTTTTAAGTTTTAAAATAAATCTAGTGTTCTGAAGCATGAACGCTAGCTCGAACCAGAGTTGTATTCGACGTGTTGCTTCATTTTGTATAAAATTCATGCATACAAAAATAAAAACTATACATTTTTCACGACATGCTCCCACTGTGCCCGCATAAACTTGATGCAAATTACGAGGATGCTCCCAAGTGCGCTCACTAACTCTGTTTATTTGATCGTTTTATATCCATTCTTATACAATTCACACTCTCACGCAATAAAGACCACTCGTTTGGCAAAGAATACCTCAACCGCCTTGATATCAGCACAGAGAGACTTTTAAAATAACACCTACATTGGCCATGAAGTAGAACACAACACCACCCGACCCGACCATCCAGTAAACTAGCGTGCGTATCACTCAGTAGAACTCACTCTCGCTGCGAATGTTTCGTATTCGTTCGTCCTTATTCGTGGACACTCAGCGGCACTCCACAATAAGCAATAAATAACCTTTTTATATACGATATAGCTTCACGGTACAAAATAAAAATACAATATCTCACTCGCACGAATCATCCATCTTCCGTAGGCACTTTTTCTCTTCTTTTTTTTTGTACACTGATACTCACTTCTCCTATAATGGTTTATGAGATTTGCTCCTCCTATTTGTTGTCTTTTTTGCACCGAAACGAATTTTTCTTGCCTGGTGTTGGTGAGACACATTCCGTCCACGATTTACCCGACTATGCTCTGAAACACGATAGACTCGAAGAGCTTGCAAAGAATGGATGCTGCAGGAAGTGGTAACTGAGCATATGATTTTTATGTTTTTCGGCCCGACAGCCAAAACACATTAAAAAGAACTCACCCGAGAGCATTGAGCCGCGTACGTGAGTAGTCACCGCATGCTCGTATTTTAGTAATGTTATGCTGATGTTGGTTGGGCTCGTCTATTCCACTCCTTCCGGGCTGAGTTATGGAACAACTGTTTCGCTCTGCCTTTCTGCACTGTCATATTTAACTCAAAGCAGAGAGAAGCCAACAAAGTTCGGCTTGTATGGAGAGTCACCCACCAACACCAACTGGTGCACCGGGAATCGGCCGTAAAGGTGACCGAGATTCTCATAATAAATTTAAAATTCGTCGAGAAGGAAAATATACTTTACGACCGATGCACACACACGCTTAACCAAAACGCAAGGATCTCATCTCGCTCTGCCGCACAAGCTGCCGCCAGGCAAGAGTTACATTTATCTCTTTTTATCGTAATTGATTGTTATTGTTGTTTCACGCGGTCGTCACTTGGTAGTTTATGTGTGAGAGCCCCCTCAAGATCGGGTTGGATGTTGCAGCCTTGTTGGAAAGGGTGGAGGGAGATAGCTCTCGGTGCGGAGGGATCAAAGCGGGGTAGCGCCCGTGTGTCCAATCTCATCGTCGTATTTTATTGCTACAGGGATTCTCCCGCTTCACATGTGAGCTCTCGGCTGTTCGCACACAATTCACCAGAGTGAACAGCAGAGAAATCGTATTTTATGGTTTTAGTTTGATAGAAATCGTAAAGAAATAAACATCAATTAGAAAAGCATAAAGAAACACAATAAAAGTACACAGTTGAGAGGCTGTCGCATTTGGATTTTCTGCTCTCCACTGTATTGTCGATTGTTGCGTTTTGCTCCTCAGAAGACGAAACCAAAAACGGAGAGGACAGACAATCATAACAAATCGTAAAATTTTATAGTTATTGTAATTTACGAGGTGTTTACGACGCCGGGTTTTAATGTCTAATCGCTACTGACCGACCAGTTCAGCGTCAGGTTAATTGTTTGTTGACTGGCCACGTGGAACATTGTTCACCAGTAGCGACTACACGGCGTTTATCTTATCGTGAAAAGTGTGCAAAACTCACCCACTAACTGACCTTTGCCGTTGAAAGGAAGAATCAAGTGCAAATAAGTGATATCAGCGGTGTGTTCTTGTCCACTTTAATGAAGCTAGTGTTCCTGCAAGAAGCCAAAATTTATCTAAGTAAATGTAAATGTTATTACAATACACACAAATCATCAGAAGCTGAAGAAAAATAAGAATAAATAAAAAAAAATATATAGTGCAATCGGTTTATTTATTGTGCAAATTCTAATCCATCCAATGTGCAAGTGATGAAGTGTTACTGAGAGAAAATTGAATTGCAATGTTCAAATGATAATATAATCGAAACAACAAGGTCGAGATTGTACTGAAATCGGATGATCAGTGAAGGAAAAAATGCAATTAAAAGCCTATGTTTAAAGTGATTGTGGTATGTTTTAAATAATTTGGTGCATGTTACAAAACTATCACCGAATGCAGATTCCTAATGGGTAAGTTGAGAGTTGCTAGCTCTGAATGTTTTCTTCCGACGGGGCTATAATTACCTGTCAAATAAAAATAAGTTTCATTGCTTATTACTTCGGGTTCTTGCTTAATTTTGCCTCTTAAAGTTCGAACTGTTTTCATCGTAAGCCCCAATTATTGAAAGATGCATGGAAGCACATTTCACGGGTTTTAAAAAGGGTCCCAAACGTCAACATACCGTATTGATTTGAAATCTTCTTAACGATGAGTCTGCAGCTTGTTGAAAATGATATTCAATCTGAAAACAAAAGTTTGTCGCTCCATTAAACCTTTATTTTCTATTGAGACAACAATACTTGTACATCACTTACACTGATAGGCAAAATAAAGTGCCCACCTCATCGTTTTTTTCAATTTCTCTCATTTACTTGGTTCAAATTAAAGTAAACATTGTATTTTTTGTATTATCTTATTTTTTATATTCTTTTTAAGTTTTACTTATGGAATACCTAAAAAAAAGGAGTTTTACTTAAAGAACAAAAAAATCAATTTGTGTTGAAAAAAAAAACAGTGACAAAATAAAGTGTCCACTTCATTTAGGCTACAGAAAACATAAATTAAAGTAAAATAAAAGCATTTCAATAATTGATGTGTCCTACTTTGGCCTTCAGGACCTCCTGCAGGCGCTCCGACAAGCTTTCGACCAGGTTCTTTAGGTGCTGTGGGTCTAGCTCTTCCCAGGCGCGCTCCAAGGCTTCAAAATAGTTATTTTTGTTGGTAACACCAGTTTTGTCAACCCTGGCATCGAGAATTGCCCACAAATTCTCGATTGGATTGAGGTCCGGACATTGTGGAGGCCATTCCAGCGGTTTGATCCGACAGACCGGAAGAAAGACTTGGTCTTCTTGGCAGTATGCTTCGGGTCGTTGTCCTGCTGGAATACGAACTTCTCTTCAAGGCCCGTCTGGATCAGCGAAACCTCCAGATTTTCTCGCAGGATGTTGATGTAAGAATCTGCCGTCATTATCCCGTCGATTTTCACAATGCTTCTCACTCCACCCCACGAAAAACACCCCCAGACCATCACATTTCCTCCTCCATGCTTCATCGTGCCTTGGATGTGGCGCTCCTGAAGCTCCTCTCCCGATCTGCACCAAACACGAACCCGCCGCTTTCGGTTAAACAGCTCGAATTTTGATTCGTCCGTCCAGAGAACCGTTTTCCAGAACTCTAGGGGCTTATCAGCATGCTCCTTAGCAAACTTAAGCCGTTTGGCTTTGTTTGCCTTGCTGATAAATGGGCGCTTCCGGGCAAGTTTGCTATTTAACCCCTGTGCTACGAGACGGCGACGAACAGTTCGACCGGAAACTGATAACTGAAGGGTTTCCTGGATCTCGCGGACAGTTAACTTCGGGTTCTTCTTGACTTCGCGCATGATCTTGGTGTCCGTTCTCGCATCCGTTTTCCGCTTCCTGCCTCTGCCAGGGCGATCCACCACTGATCCAAACGTTTTAAGCTTCAGAAGAATTTTGCCAACCGCTGCCTTACTGATACTGTATCACATCACGAACGACCAATTTTCGGAAACACAAGGGAATTGCTTTCGAAAGCACTGCGTTCTCCATTTTTTTTTTCAATTGAATCAAATGCGATCACGTATACAAATGCACCAGGTTGAGCCGTTTGCTTCAAAACATGTCAAAATATCAAAACATAAACAATCGAGGGGTCTTCCAATGGAAACTTATCGAAAACATATCGATTTTTGAAATGGGCACTTTAGTTTGTCACTGTTTTTTTTTCAACACAAATTGTTTTTTTTCTTTAAGTAAAACTCCTTTTTTCAGAATTCAATAAGTGAAACTTAAAAAGAATATAAAAAATAAAATAAGAAAAAAAAACTTCACTGTGTTTTCTTTAATTTGAACCAAGTAAATGAGAGAAATTGAAAAAAAAAAAACGATGAGGTTGGCACTTTATTTTGCCTATCAGTGTAAGCTTCTGACAAGGTTGCGTCCACTCATTATCCTATCGTTTCCTGACTGCCCATTTCAGAAGATAACATTCAAAATATGATGTACGATGAACTTGTGGTATTTGTCTTATCCAACAAGTTTGTCTAGTTTGATTTAACAAGCTTGCTTTTTGGTGAAACTGTAGGGAGTCCTTTTTCCATATGATTTATAGGTTAGATTGATTATCACTTCACGATGTTTGAGACTAAAAATTACAAACAAAACAAAACAAACAACGCTGAAATGGCTAAGCAATGGATGCTCCAGTGAAACGAACGATTGTTGAAAATTTCACGCCTGAAGACCTAATCGTATTTGAGGTTTGTGCTCAGAAAACTTCGAAGTGATAGGGACTCGATCCCGTATGTCCTTAACTCTAATGAATATAAGTCAAACAGAAATGTGTGTCCGCTACACTGACGCTTATCACTTAATCAATTGGCGTTTTCTTAAAAAATACGCTTGAGTTTACACATTTGTTATCCGCATTTTGAAATCCAAATATTTGTTCTAAAATGTTTTCTCTCTAAAATAGGTTTTTTTTCATGAGTGGCCTTTCCTTACTCATAACTGTTTTTGCAACACCTCCATTATAAATATGATAGTTGCACTTGCTGCGTGATATTATAAGAATAGTTTTATCATTGTATGATAAATTATGAGTTTATCATTAAACATTGAATACTTCTCACATGCCAAACCTTCTACAATAAATCTCATGTAGTATATATTTACCAGATATTGAATAACACATAACAAAAAATTAGGCGAATGAGGCAAAAGGTCGTCAACCAGATCGTTATCAAATTTCTGGGATGGCTCTTCAGCAAGTATGTGACTATCGTTTTCTATGGTAGTACTCTTTTGCTAGTGTTTCTATACATTATAAAATGTATAATTTTCAGTCCCATTTGTTCTTCTCTAAAAGAATATCTTCCTTCCTTCCAGTCAGGCCAATGCCAGGGTGTCTTCTGCTATACACAGAAATTGTCTCCAAATCACATATACTATGGGTGCACTTCGTCAGCCTAGCAGTCTATAGAAGGACGCAGATTATTTTCCATTTCATCGTCGCTTTCCATTTGTACCAGTCAGTTCATTTTTTAGATATATTTCCACCAGGCTATCCTTCGAAATCCCAATGACGTGCAGAGCCCATCATAAGTGACCAATTTTGGAGGGTGGACGATGGGAGGTTCTTCCACCAACTCACTCAATCCGTGATTCAATCGCCTTCCTCACGATCCGTCTTCCATCTGCAAAGGCATAAAGAGTGTTCAAAGACATCAAGGTGGATCTCCAGTGGTCTCAAGTGAACCCAGATACAAGAATTGGTCTGGATTTTACCTGATTCTGAGATGGATCGCATTGTCTTCCCTTGAATCTCTTCATGTATTTTGTTTTAAGGATGCATGCATTTGTAGGTTTTCGAGTACTATTTCATAATTTTCCGATTAACAAACGTAACATTTTGCGACAGCTATCATTTCCACTGGGATTCTATGCAGTATTGTTTTCAGTATTTGAAAGTTCTTCAAATTTCCTTAAAATTCACACTTAATAATCATGGCTTGAAGAAGGTTCTGTTTCCCTTAAATTTGGATCGAATTTTATTTAAACCTAGACCTGGATTTAGATTTAAATCCACCTGGCAACAGCCATCAAGACGAATGCCTGGTGCTAATATTGAGGAAATAAATGAAAATAAAATATTTTGAACTACGCAACTTTGATTTAAAATCCTTGTGTGCCAGTAGTATCAACAAACACTTAACTGTTAGGTATTTTTGAAAGACTCAAAACACGTTCATATCCCCACATGATTTGAACACTATTTTTGATTTGCTTCAGCTTGCGAGCTTTTTAGAATTAGAAGAAAGTTTCGTAATTTCCATTTAATTCCAATTATCTTCATTGCTAATCCTGACAGATCTGCGTATTTCGTTTACAATGTGCACACAGTGTCGTGTACTAATACT
Organism: Aedes japonicus; assembly: GCA_034211315.2. NCBI lineage: Eukaryota > Metazoa > Arthropoda > Insecta > Diptera > Culicidae > Aedes > Aedes japonicus. The sequence goes on along the minus strand of JASCZW010001046.1, from coordinate 555,523 downwards.
AATACAAGTAGAGTATTAATTCACGACACTGAAGAAGTCGGCACATTGTAGACGAAATACGCGTATCTGCCAGAATAAACAGTAAAACTAACTGGAAGTGAATGGAAATAACGGAATGGAACCCTTCTTCTCAATTTCTCGTAAAAATTAATTATATCATTTGTTTTCAAACTTTCCATAATCTATGAAAAAGTGTTTTAAGATATAAATTTGTACTACAAAATTTTATCGGTATACACAGAATATAAATATCTGTAATCATCAGACATTAATATTTTACAGTGAATGTTCATGGCAAATAAGGAAATTGTTAGTGATCTGCTCGCTATCTTTGAAGAATAAACAAGTAGTGCTTCATTGAATAGTTTCAGATTTGACCACACTTCAGAAACTGTCAGATTGCAGAAAATACACGCAAAAGAATATTCTAACGTACTATGTACTTTGAAAATTGAGGATCCATCTTTTATTACCTCTGAAAATAAAATATAAGAACTCATGATGAAAATATATTTTCTGTGATGGAAGTGTATTCTGATCTACACACGGCAAGTGTAAAACCATGCTCAATGCTCATGAAACAATGAATAAAACGACTGAATAAGATAGAAACAAAATTATTGTTGATGTCTTAATTCTCTTCTATTTATTATACGTAGAATGGGCCGTTACCAAACTCAAAAGATCTTTCGTTGCAAAAAAAATCACTAGTTCCTTTCCTTAACACTGAAATCCGGTGTAGTGGTTAGCATCCATACCTCTCATGCCAAAGTCACGAGTTCGAATCTCACCCGAACAAGTTACAAAAATACTTAAAAGGTATTTAAGTGACTACGACGGGAGATGAACCAGCCTTGGGCTGAAAATAAGGAATAAAAAAAACTGAAGTTATATCTAAAAACTTATCTCATAATTCGATGAAAAGAAGTAATGTTTCCATAAAAGCATAGTTAATTGGAGAAACGAAATGTTGTCAATAAGACTAATATCTAACTAAAAAATCTGATAGCCCAAGGGTTTAAAACAATTAGATGCGCAAAGGATAAAGTCATATATGTACGAGTCGAGTCGGATTTTCAGCCGTGGGAGGTCCCAAGCCTTGGACAACTGGGGGCTTCTTTAAATTTGAGTCCTGAGTACAGCTTTGTTCATGTCGTAACATTTAGTTAAATTAAGAAGTAACCCAAGTAAAGTTTAAGTAGGTTGAACGCTTTCCACATTTTATTTATACAATTTCAAGCTGTATAGTGCTTAAATGATATAGAACAACTTCTAATAAATCTTACTGTATTAATTTTTACTTTTTTTGTAGCAGTTTTGCTTTCTTTCAATTTATAAGCACTTTTTTGATTTAATTAAAAGTCAATCCATACTTTATTTTGAGCCAAGTTAAATATTATTTGCATAGAAAATTATATATTACTTCATCAAAAACCATTTTGCTGTAAATAGGAAGAATTTCCAAAAACGATTCATTTGATTTATTAAGCAATTGTAAAGTCCAAGATTGTCTTGTTTTCATTGATTCAAAAACTGATCAAAAAGTTTTAGTAACAAGTGCGAAAAAAAATACACCAACAAAGGCACTGGATGTAATAATTTATATGTTTCCTTTTCAGCAATTTGTACAACTTTATGTTGAAAAGCGTAGACGCTGAGAATTTAAAGATCTATGAACATCTTCAAAAGTGATCAGCTGGAATTCAGCATTCTAAAAACCATTGAAATAAATTCTTCAGTAATAAACAACAAAGATTGAATGGAGAAGAGATTCGAGGTGTATTTTTATCAAGTTTTTGATCCTGAGCGTGATTCGAGTATTGCTGGATGTCGAGGATCAAATGGAGGCAAGAGTAATTGTCACACGGATTGCAGTGTTGGTGAGCAAGTGATCAACTGTATTACGAGCAGACTTCAAGCAATTCTGAAATGAAACTATAGGTATGACTTGTTCGGCGTTGAAATATGGACTCGTGACTTTGGCGTGATAGTTTAACCACAACGCCGTGATCGTCCCCATTCGAAATATATTTTTTATGCGATTATTCAGCATTTTTTTTCCATGAAAAACGACAGTTCTTTAATAATGGGATAAAAGAACCCTGAAATTGCACTTCATTCGAGGCTCATTGCATTAAATCAAGTTGTGCCGACCACTCTTCGCGAAAGCGCTTCGTAAAACTCACAAAGTTCAAAGTAAAATAGGAAATATGTCACAATAGATCAATGGACGCAGTGCTCAAAATGCCCACCACTGAATAAAAAAAATCACCTTTTTAAAAATAAGCTCCATTGATTATAGCGTTCTCAAAATTTTAGTAACAAATTTCCTTTTTTTTTTAAAAAAAAAAAAGTCATATGCAAATAACTCAATTAAGTGTTCCAGACGTGCTTCAACAGTCATAAGTTGAGAGCTTTTTTACATCGAACTCCAAGTTAAAATCTCCCTTTTTCAGTGAAAAAACGGAACGTAGTTTCCGCAACCTATGCGTTCAGTTTAGTTACTAATTTCTGTCCGTGTGTTATTTCCCTTCAAATGTATTCAAATTGAAAGTTATATATTCATAAGTAAGAATAATTTTTGTAAACGACGATTCAAACTTCCGCCTCTCTTTTCCCACCCGTAAAATTGTAAGGCCTCTAGCTTCGAAACGAAGTCCTGCTGCAGTGGGCTGATTATCCTAATCATGCCATTGTATGAAAGGCCAAACACAGGTTGGGTGGATCGATAGGCAACATCACTTATACGTTTCCACATGGATATAAAGAATCTCCTTCCAACAACAAGATTGAACAATTGGTCAAAAGAGCAAGCCATCTAACATGAGGATGCCCCAATGGGCAGGGAGAAGAGCCCGCCTTCTATTCACAAACTGTTATCAATGGGGAGTTGGCATTCCCACTCTCCCTATCCAGAGTGCTTCAATCGGGTGTCCTGATGGTCCTTCCCATTCCCATGAATTATTTATATTTACCTGCATCTAGGTAAATACAGAATACTACCTTCATTCGTATCTATTATATATGATCTCCATTCGGTTGATCCTGAAATGCAAGAAATGTTGTAAAGTGTTTAAGTGTAGAGTTCTGTGGTTCGCGATCAAGCACGTTTTCGTTCGTTTTCCGCGATAGCTGCATTTCACCAGAATCTTGATTTGAGGGAAAGTTTGAAAATATTTGTTAAATATATTAAAGTTTTACAAAACTATTATTTGAGCAGTTTAATTTACTGCTACCATGGTCGCTATTTGTTACTTTATGCTGATTGTATAACAGCAATCAGCTTTTATTTTTGCTAACCTAATAGTTATTGCTACCGAGTTAGGAAAGGGAAACTTTAATTGGAAGGGAGATGAAAGACAAATGGGCAAAAAAAAAAACAATAAGTAATGTTTAAATCATTTATGAATTAGAATCAATCAAACAATATTATCAAATATTTTATGTTAAAGATTTCTAAAGTCGATAACAAATCCAGGCTATGTAAAGTTGATTCGTTCAAACTTATACAAATAATAACCTTGTAAAAACGCTGCTGATTGTGTAGTGATAAGCGTGATTGCCTCTCATCCCAGTCGGTCTGTTATTAATTCCAGTCGGCGCAGTTGGGATTTTCTGAGACGGAAAATTTCTGATCGCGTCTTTCTTCGGGAAGTATACACGTTAGTCCCGGTCCATGTGTTGATGGATTCGATATGTAGGGTTCAGGTCGTCTCTCTCGCGCAACGTCCCCAGTCAGTTCTTGCGTGGTCTTGGTCTTTAGCTGCACGGAATAAGCCAAGAGTGGATCAAGCTGAGCACTTATTACCCAATAATATCCGAACAGAAAAGACTTCTGTGAAGAATAGAAATCTATATATTCGTGGATTTACTTTTCCGTTAATAATTTTCCCGGATGAATGTTTTTTTGCGTAGCTTTTATTGCTCACCTGCAAGAGTCATACATATTTTACTGCACTGCATTGAACAGTGCTTCGTAAACTAGACCAACTTTCCGTAGTTATGCAAAGAGAAAATAGATGATTGAAGGCACGTTCTTATAATACTAAGCGCGATATATTGATCCAAATATGTTTTTTTAAATTTTTTGTTTTTATGTGTTTTTTTTCTTGCAACACTCGTGCATCCTAGTCGAATTCTTTATATTGAAATGGCCGGTTCTATACTAGTTCATAAAACTATAGTAAATCGCTAATGGTCATAACACCTTGCTTCTTTGTCACTTATCAATGAATGTTTATTACCAGAACTATATCAATTATTAACAAGGACATCGACCGAAGCAACGAGTATTACCTTGTGCAAACTTATGCAACACAAAACAATTAAGCGATGTTTATTGCTGTCATAAAATTGAATATATTTTTTTTAGGCCTTAAACCTGCTGAGTCCGTCTTGCTTTTTGCTGTGTATTGTTCTCGGTGTCAGTTTGTACGGTTTCTGGTACATTAAATAATAAAACAGATTCCAGTGAATTCGGTGCCCATGTTTAAAAAGTCAACGAATGAAGCAGAAGAAACGCAGGCGGGATAGATTTTTTGAGCAAACCTAACAAAACGCAGCATTGTTCAAGGGCATTGGAAAGAAGAATGTAGGAAGATTCAAACAGGTTTTTGGTAGATATACCTGCGTGAAAAGAAATGCCAGTTAAACCTGAGCTACTCCCAAACTAGGGAATGAGCAGGAATAATTTTAGCCCAAAACACGAACTTCGAGGTCATCGTGGTGTTGTCGCTCTGTCCCAACCCGCCTGCCACAGAGGTGCGTCTTGTTTCTTTTCAAAATTTCTTACTAAAACATTTTTATTCGCCCATGTTCTTGCTTCCCTCTATCTTTTGTGATTCTTTTCTCTTCGAAATTTGGATTGTGTTATTTTCCAGCCAGTTCTCATCTGTCCCGGCCCCGCGAAGGCTGTCTAAATTCGCAATAAATCATACAGCATGTTATTATGCATTCAAGTTTTTCCGCCATAATCCTGTCCAAGCCTCGCACAGTGCAAAGATTGAGTAAAGTAAGAAATTCAAAGGATACATTTTTATAACACCGAAATTAATAAAATATAATAATAATGATAATAATAATGTTACCCGGAAGATTTATGTTTGAGATTACAATTGTGTAGTGCAATTTGCAAAAGAAAAAATCGGCCACATCCCGGACCAGTACGGGTAGCGAAAAATTGAAACGATACTCACACATGAAGAATGACAGGAACGGGTTGTAACACTTTTTGCCGTCTTCGTCGAGATGCTCAAAACGAAAACACGAAACAAACTTGCGAAAGAACCTGTTTTGTTCTTTGTCGTTGTTCTCATGATTACGATGTTAGTTTTCCGTATTGCCGTGTAGGTACTTCTTGTGCCGTTCCTTCAAGTTCGTTAAATTCAACGTTCAATATCCGGAAGATGGGTTTCTTTCAGGTTTTGCTTCACGCACTGACACACGCCGAACAGGAAGCCTCTATGAGTAATTATTATTTCATCCACGATATGTGGCGTTAAGGTCTGTGTAAGGAATATTCGTCGTACAATTCACTTGTTAGCCCTTTCCATCTGTCCTGTGTCGGCGCGTCGGTGCGTTGTCTCCACAGACAATGTGTTTTGCTATCAAAGAGAAAAATGCCGAATCAAACACGTATTTTTTAATTCAATTATGTGCGATTATGAAATATAATTTGTATTATGTTAATTTAATTATGCTGTACACGACTTTGGCATTATTATTATTATTACGACTACAGCATCACAAATCACATACCTTCATTCATGCTTACTCTTTTTGACATGACTACAAATACACGTACGGATGCTTGTTTACCTCACGTTCCATGCAACCATTCACATACGGCAGCGGTCCTCCTACTCCAATGTATGTTGTAACGACACGATTCCAGCCCGATATCACATGATATTCTAGCGGTGAGTTCGTAATGGAAAATACTAATCCAACTTACAGTGAGACAATGTTATGGTTGTGATATGTTGAACGACTAAAGCAACGAATTGTGTTCATCTGTATAGTCAGCAGCGAATCACAAATTCATAATTTATGCGACATACTGGCCACAAGCTACTGATGTCTCATTCCTTTCAAAGGGTGGTGTGATGCCAATCGTGAACACCTCCAAATGCAGTCATCGTACTATTGCATAATACATTCCCATCAGAGGGTGATAAAACAACACTTGAAGAAACTGAACACTTTGTGTGTTTATCATAGTACGAATTATCTATTGAGTTTAAAGTAGCTCTGATATACGTATTCAAACTCGAATTGAAATTCTAATTTTCGCTTATAATTTTACGTTGTTAAATATCCTAAGTATGTCAAGTATTTAGTTTAAATTTTTATTTATATTTTCATAACCATTCAACATATAATTTTTCACTTTTTCAACCATAGGCTGGTTCGCTGCTTAGGAGTACATTTGGAGTAAAGTTTAAAAACCTTCTATAATTGCTGTCATTTCTTGCGGCTTTCTTGAGATCGAAACACAAGTTACTAACATTATTTTACAAAATTTCAAAACCAGGTTTTATCTTTCTCGTTCACAAACAGGGAGCCTAAATTTTCTAGTGCTGGCAACAACTTTCATTTCCATGTGCCTTTGTTCAATCCATCCCCAAAAAATGTCACGCATTTTAAGCTCCGGTAAAGTGAGAGTAAAAGGTCCCACTAAACGTAGAATTAAGTCATTCAATTTATCAAAAAGTAATGAAATATCGGTTCCGTAAAGCTAACGCGATTGACCGTACCTAATGACCGGAGTCGTTAAAATAAAACCCGTTTTTTTTCTTCAATATTGAGGTTCTGATAACCTAAAATATGTCCCTGTTTTTCGGAAAGCAAGTGGAATGCAATGACACATCTTCATGAATATTCCTTCAATAGTGAATGAAAAACTGCTTGATGGTATTGATAATTGAAATGATGTAAATTCATTACTTAATTTTTCAATTTTGTTCAGCAAGTCTTTAGATTCTCGTGCCTTTTCACGCAATCATTTTCATAAGATTAAAATATTATCCTGTTTAAAAACTTTTGAAAACTACCCTCATGTACAGTTGTGTTTATAATAATAGCAGTGGATGTTTCCAAAAATTTTAAGTGAAATAATTGCAAATTTACGTATTGATTAAAAATGTCTTTGATATTAACTTTGATGTGTCTTTGATGTTAACTTTTATGTATTTATTTTATTTTTTTATTATTTTATTCTTTTATTATCGAGATTTTCAGCCCTGAGCTAATTCATCTCCCGTCTTAGTTATTCAAATACCTTTTGGGTATTGTCATAACTTGTCCGGGGATGAGATTCAAATTCGTGACTTTGGTGTGAGAGGTATGGATGTTAACCACTACGCCGGGGTCGACCCCAGTTTTTAAATTTTTGCAATTAATTTATGTACTGCTTGAAATTGCATACATATAGAAGAAATACTGTGGTTTAAAATAGAATTTATTTTTAGCTACTTCTACGAAGTATATGTATTCTAAAGTCGTTGTTCCTAATAAAAGCCGCGCATCGTTTCTGCATTGAGTCCACAATTACTTGACAACAAGATGCTGGTATTCTTTATTCTTTATTGTCGTCAATCAGGAGTAGACCATATGTTACATTTGTTACATTTTGTTTTTAATCCTAGTTATACTAGAGGTAATAAAATACATAAGATTAGTTTAAATAGTGCCTGGTTTACATTATTCATATGGCGTGACCATTTCGTGTACATTAAATACTTAACTTCATAACTTATCGATCAATGCCTAGCTAACCTTGAAAAGAATGTTGTCCTAAGAGTGTTTTTATTCATTGTAATATCAATTCTTTCACAATTTGCATTGTAGCAAGACATCATTTTGTTCAAAGGCCCATTTTTGGCATAGTTTGTTCTATGAATGCTAATATAAAAAAGATTTCTGATTCTGAGCGAGCGGACAGGAACATAAAAATTTATATTTTCTAATATCTCAGGGGCATTGACCCTTTGTGCAATGACATCATTTATAAAAGCTACCATAGCAAAGTCTCTTCTCTTTTGTAATCTCTCTAAATTGATCAATAAACATCGTGATTCATAGGATGGCAGCGGAAAGGTAGTCCAACCTAACTTACGTAGAGCAAATAGTACAAATTGTTTTTGAACTGATTCAATTCGATTATTATGCGTTTCTTGATATGGGGCCCAAACAATGCTGCAGTATTCAAGTAGGGGTCTCACAAGCGTTACATATAGTGCTTTGATCGTATAAGGATCGTTGAAGTGCAAACCAAATCTTTTAATAAACCCAAGCATGTTGCTTGATCTATAAATAATGCTGTTATAATGATAAACAAAAGTTAGCTTAGAGTCGAGTATTACACCTAAGTCTCTCACTTGGCTGCATCTTTCAATATTATTCTGTCCAAGACTAAAAGTTTTCTGCATTGTAGTTTGCTTTCTTGTAAATGATATTGAATTACATTTCTTCACATTAAGTTCTAGCAAACTCTTCTTACACCAGTTGTGGAAGTTGTCAGCATCATGTTGAAAATCTTTGAGATCGGTTGTGTTACTTATTTCCATAAAAAGTTTCATGTCGTCTGCATATATAGAAACATTTAGGCGTTTTAATATGTGCTCCACATCGTTGACAAATAAAATAAACAGTAGTGGACCCAAATGAGAACCTTGTGGTACCCCGGATGTGACGTTAACAATTTTAGAAAAAAAATCCTTCATATCTTACTCGTTGCGTTCTTTTTGTCAAGTATGACTCGATCCATTCTAGTAATCTAGGATTGAAACCTAACTTAGATAATTTGAAAAGCAACAGTGGTATATCAACTCTGTCAAATGCTTTACTAAAATCAGTATAAAGCGCTTCTACATAATTCCCTTTATCCATTGCGTTTAAGGAGAATGTTATAAATTGAATCAAATTAGTAGCTGTTGACCGCCCCTTAGCAAAACCATGTTGCTTGGCAGTTATTAAGGTTTTCACCTGTGAGAATATGTTGTCATTAATTAAGGACTCGAACAACTTCGGAATGCAAGATAATATAGCAATACCACGATAATTTTTAATATCAGATTTTTTCCCACTTTTGAAAATCGGGATTAAATAAGATTCTTTCCATCTAGAAGGCAGAATACCAGAGTCCAATGATGAGTTGAACAACCAAAATAACGGTTTAACTAACTCATTGGAGAGGGATTTGAGAAATATAGGTGGTAAGCCGTCAGGCCCAGCCCCTTATGAAGCATCCAAATTTTCTAGGCCTCGTAAAATTTCCAGAAGAGATACATTATATACTGATATGTCTTTCATTGGATCTGGAAGGTATGAAAAATATTGATGATCGCGTTCCGTTTCATCATGAGATGCATAAACGTTTTGAAAAAAATCAGCAAATAAATTACTTTTCTCATATGGCGTGCTACCAGCCCTGCTATCCAAATGCATTGTTGATGGGAAATTTGTAGATTTTTGTTTCTCTTTAGCAAACCTAAAAAAAGATTTAGGATCTGACTTGATATTATTTTCCACATGTGCGTTGTGCTCTGTATATGCATGTTCAATTTCTAAGTTCAGTTGATCGAATATTGCAAGATATGTTGAAAGATTTTCGTTAGTTCTTTTTTCCTTTTCAATGCTTTGTGAGCTTTTTGTTTTCTGTTTTTCAGATTAATAATCGACCTATTGTACCAAGCTGGTACATTGGGATTTTTTTTCTTTCTTTGTTTTATGGGCACTGTATATTCTAAAATATCATATATAACTCTATAGAATGTATCAACAGCCTTATGCAAGTCATCATTATGTAGTAGAGTTTGCCATTCGATGCAATTTAACCCCCACAAATATCTGCATCTGAGCAACGCTTATATGCTGCAAATATATAAAACTTTTTTTTTGTTCTCTTTTTTTATTTTAAGGAATTTATTCCTGTTATAATTACGTCGTGATCAACGATGTTGCGAAAGTGTTTGAAAGAATTCGTTTAAAAACTTTAAACGAATTACTTTCAAAAACTTTCGCAACATCGTTGATGGCGATGTCACATGGAGGGACAATATTCAGATCAACTTCAATGCAAGGCACTGTTTCTGTTCCCAAATCCATTTTGCTGCTTTGCAATTCACTGAGGAGTTCAATTTTGCCTGGAATGAATAACGAAACAGTTTTCGTACATAGATCACATGCCTTTGATCTGTTTAAGTAAAAAAAAACAAGATTTTTTAGTCATGTTCCGATTTTTAGGATCTGTTTTCAATGTTATTACATTTTATTAGGATATGCTTTGTATTTTCTTGTGATTTCTGAAACATTACATAATAATTCAAATTGCCAGAAAATTGAGCAATGCTCATCTGATTTGTGTTCAATAATGCATACATTGTGATTTCTTGTTTTCGTTTGAAAAGGTTATGTTGCATGAACACTCTGGACATTATAACTTGGTGGTAGCTGTGGTCAATTATAAAAACCGAATAAACCGGTAATAGTGGATGCATCCGACCCTTGCTGTAGCTATACTACCCCGCCGTTATCTAATAACAGTAATCGTAAGAGGTTGTCAAACCCATACTACGTCTTCTCGCAATTCTAAGAAGGTAAGTCTAAGCGAGGTAAGATTAATTTTAGGGACATTGTGGATAACATTTTAAATACTCTTGGTCTTTCGGATGGTTCATCGCTCCGAGGACTTATTGACCTGCTTATTCCTATAGTTGGAAACTACTTCAAGCAATCGACTGTATCATGGCTCGTGATTGGTGAATTCATATCTTTTTGATGAATAATTTGTCGAGTGAGGATCACCGATGATCACCGTATTACAATGGAACTGTCGTAGTCTAATACCTAAATTATACTCGTTCAAGTATTTGATTCACAATTCTGATTGTGATATATTTGCTCTCTATAAAACATGGTTTTCTCCTGAAGATGAATTAAACTTCCATGATTTTAACATTATTCGCCCTGACAGAGATAATTGATATGGTGGCGTACTTTTGGGGATTTAAAAGTGTTAACCCTTCTATAAAATCTCACTCCCAATAATCTCAGGCATTGACATCGTTGCTTGCCAAATAAATGTGAAGAATAAAGATCTTTGCACAGCTTCTGTCTATGTCCCTCCGAAGGCATCAATAAACCGCCGTCAACTTTGGAGTTCAGTTAAATTACTTCCATCTCCAATTCTTATTCTAGGCGATCTGAACTCCCACGGTACTGCTTGGGGCGAAAAATACGATGAAAACAGAGCGGGTATTATCTATGACAATGAGACAATTTTAACTTGACCACTTGGGATGCGATACGAATAGCAAAACCTTCTGCCAAAGAGAATCCACTTGACATATCTTTGTGCTCTAATTCACTATCATTAGATTATCTGTGCAAGAGAATCAATGATCCCCATGGAAGTGATGGCCTACCAATAATTATCTCAATCAAAAATGGTTGTCAAAATAGACCAGTCAATCATATGTATTGTGACCTTATGACCTCACAAGGATTATTGATTGGCAATATTATGCATCGGCGGTAACCCTTGGTATTGATTTTACAGATCATCCTCCATCATTGGATGACTATCGTTTCCTTTACGAACTGATGTACACAAGTGCATTAGAAGCTCAGAAACGACGTGTTCCAAGTGCATCTCTCAAAAACAGACCCGCCTCCCCGGGAGGAACGAATGCACTAAATTGTATCTTGAGAAATCCGATGCGTTTAATGTTTATCGTAGACATCAAACATGTGATCATTTTGATAAGTATCTAAAGCTTGAAAAAAAAGCTTGAAACTTACTCAAAGCAAAGAAACGGAGCTACTGGCGTTCGTTTGTAGAGGGACTATGTAGAGAAACCTCGATGATAATGCTTTGGAGAAAGGTTCGTTATATGCGAAGCCGCTCATCCTCCAATGAGAGTGAAGAATACTCCATGCAGTAGATACTGGACTTCGCTAAAAAGGTTTGTCCAGACTCTGCCCCAACACAACCGAATTCACGGAATATCACCCGAAGCAACGGCTCTCTGTTGGAATTGTTGGAATTTTCAGTGGCACTTCTTTCATCGAATAACTATGCTCCGGGAAGCGTTGTGATGAAATTCTACCTTCAAAAAAATCTCCCCGATATCGCTAAAACACTATTACTTAACCTGTACAACGCTCTTATAGAATTAAACATAGCTCCCCGCATGAAGGCACGTTAAAGTAATGGCTATTCAAAAGGCTCGGAAACCAGCGTCTGATTACAATTCTTACCGTCCGATCTCTATACTATCATGTTTGAGGAAATGATTAGAACAAATGATCCTATCAAGACTTGACCGTTGGGTTGAATCAAACAAATTTCTATCAAATACGCCGTTTGGTTTCCGGAAGAGCAAAGGAACAAACAATTGCTTAGCGTTGCGTTCATCTGATATACAACTGGCCTTACCTTTTCAGTATTTCTCGATATTAAGAGCGCATTTGATTCAGTTTCCATAGCTATACTGACCGATAGTACTCAACTATCGTAGTGGTAGTGGTTTACCAGGAATTTTAAACAATTTACTGCCAGGAAAACAAATGACCTTTAATCTAGGGCAAATGCCAACTTCCAGAATTAGCATGTGCCAACTTCCAGAATTAACATGTGCTTACCCCAAGGCTCATGCCTATGTCCCTTACTTTATAATTGTTATGTTAAAGATATTGATAAATGCTTGGAAAATAGATGCACGCTAAAACAACTTGCAGAAGATGCTGTGATCTCCTTGCAAAGACCATTGCAAATTTCCTAGTTAATTCGTCCACCTGGGCCAGAATTTAAGGATCGAGTTTTTACCGCATAAAACCGCATTGGTAGTGTTTACTAGAAACCGAATTGGTAGTGTTTACCACTACTATATAAAACAGAAATGTCAACAAAGGATCAATTTTCTAAGATCAATTTCCGGGACATGGAATGCTTACCCGGAAGACCTCATTAAACTCTATGCACAACTATTCTTTCAGCTCTCGAATGTGGATCATTTTGCTTCCTCTCGGCAAGAAACAGCCTGTTCATAAAATTGGAACGCTTTCAATATCGTTGTTTATATTTTGCCCTTGGCTGTATGTATTCAACGCATAATACAGAACTGCTTCTAGGAGCTCTCATCTAGAATATTCAAGTCAAGTGTGGAATCAATAACAACCTTGTGTTTGAAAATTTCGAAAAAATGCTCGAATTGAGTACCCAGTCTGGATTCTTTCGAATCTGTATTAACTATATGTCGTCCGATATTAGTCTTCCATGCTATAATTATCACAGTTCCTTCATTGATTATGATCTCTCCATGAAACAGGCTATTAAAGGAGTTTCAGATCAGCTTTGACCTATTTTATTTCCCCATATTTTTATTAAAAAGTACCAGCATGTCAATTGCAATATTAGATTTTTCAGAATACTCATATGCCTTCCGGAAATTCAGGAACCTTGTTATGTATACGTTGCAATCAATTTCGCATTGGTGATAATTTCCGACTTGTCCATAGACCATTATTTCATCTTCTCGGATAGTCTCAGTTCTATAAAGGCCCTCCGGTCGTTGAAAACAGTGAAGCACTCGGACGATCATTTAGGATTACATGTGCATGGGTCCCCTCACATTGTTCATTTCCAGGCAATGAGAAGGTGGACTCTCTAGCAAATGTGGACGCACAAGAAGGTGAGATTTTTGAAAAATGAATTTCACAAAATTATTTTTTTTCCATAAGTACGTAAGAGTGCTCTTCAAAGTTGTCAAAATGATGGGACAAGCAATTCTTTTGGGTGGTGGTTACATTTTCAAATGTTGTATCGAGATCGTGGTTTAAAGGTCTGGATGTAAGTCGGGGTTTCATTCATGTGATGACAAGGCTTATGTCCAACCACTACTCGCTAGACGCATAACTCTACCGGATTAACATCGTCGATAGCAATATATGTGTTGCAGAGCCGGTTATGATGTCATCGCTCGCTCATCCTAATGAAAATATTAATGATATGCAATTAATAATAAGATTCAGCTATAAACCACTATACAGCTCAACCAGTAGTCGATGAATGTATACTGATATGTTGAAGTCATACTATGCAATTAAATGAAATATATAATTATAAATAAGTATTTGGGTTAAAGATAGAAGGAGCTATCATCATTTCACCACCATGAAAAATCTAAAAGCCAAAAACTGAAATTCAGCCAATAAACCAAATAGTGAACACATCCTGACAACATATACCGAAGCCCGAACGAAAAATCCGCCCGAGCACCCTGAATAAAAAAAAATAAAAATAAATAAAAATAAATAAATATATATATATATATATATATATATATATATATATATATATATATATATACATATATATATATATATATATATATATATATATATATATATATATATATATATATATATATATATATATATATATATATATATATATATAGAAACAGAAGCATGAAAAATAAGCAATACATTCAATATCCAACTAAAAATATGAAATAGAAAAGAAAATGATATTACCACAATGAAACTGACTCTTAGCTTCGAGTCTTGACAGAGACTCCCTACTGAACCCTTGCGCACGTCAAGCCGGCCAATTCAACGCGGGGGAAAACCTACTTACATGCAACTTCTCTAGATAAGATAAGGCGTAAGATTGTTTGTCTTTGACCATCCAAGTCGAAAGTTATTCTCAAAATAAATAAATCACCAACCAATTCAACGGGAAAAATTACCGACCTTTTTTGTTATGACGTGTATATTTTTTTATGAGTAATTATGAAAACTTTTTTTTATAGCACACGACTAAACAATTGAACTCAATTTTGAGTCGTTTTCGAATCACTTTCGTCAAGAGTGGAGTCGCTCAGATTGCAGTAAACCATATAGGGATTGACAAGTCGTCAAATCAAAAACATACATCTGAACTAAATCGACGGCTTCGATTTCGAAGATTCATACAAATTTGGATGACTCCAGTGTTGACGAGAGTTTCAAAAAAAAACTACTCAAAAGTCAAATGGACTGAAAAGGTAATAAATAAAATGACAAATTTCACAGTGGTACAATGAATCCATAAGAACGGAGGATGTTCCTTAAATTTTAAACTGTCCAAGAAATTCCAATAGGAATGGCGGAATGTTAAAGTTGTTTTTGTAATACTAAACATACCATATGTTTTACCTGGATAAATCTAAAATAATTTCTCATGTGTCATACAATGGTTTCATCCGTCCGAACCCGGACTTGACACCTACGATCTTGATCACCCTTCATGTGGAACATTGTCGCAAATCATCACTTTCTTCTATACTCTGCTTGTACAACTTTTGTTCATATAATTTAAATTTCAAATTTACACCTTCGCATATCATACGACCCAACATCGCATACAATCTAAATTCATCAAACGTAATCTAAGAATCTCTGTGCACTTGTGCTTTGTGCTTCTTCATGCATTGGTATATATTTTAACACTGTCGTACCTAGCACCACAGCAGCAGAACGTCTATCGTTTCCTTTAACCAGTAAATTTTACTCTTCAACTCTAAAGAGTGATTTGCTGACTGATTTTCTTGATGCACTCTAAGTTTGATACTTGGTATGAGGTGTTGCATCTGATTTATTAACATTTTCAGAAATAAGTCTACATCGATGTTTAGTTCACTAGACATACCGTTTGAATTAACATTGAAGAATTGTTTTGCACACCTGAATTCATCGTGGATAGAAACTACAAGTGACATCACTTTCAATACCGTAAATGGTCATGTGACAATGACGAGCGCAGCTCGTAAAATCTAATGCTTTCCTTCTAAACCATACAATGGATGTCGTAAAAATTGTTTCTCTATTATGGAATGTTAATAGTTTCATCAATGCCACCTCCTCGATAATGTCACTCGTCATACGAGTGAGGACTCAACGAAATAAAAACGAGGGACGAGCAAAACAATTTTTGATTGAAACTTTATCTCGAATACTTCAATAACGTTATTGTGTCTCATGTCGCTCTTGTTTTATACACGTCTTTACAATGATTTTCAGCCCGATAAAATAGCACGTACCTGGTGAGTTTTTTCGAGGGATGATGAGAGGAAAAAATAACCCTTGAATTCTCCGCTAGCTTCACGGTGTGAAATGAAGATAGGGTGTTAGATTATTTTGGTATAGTACATTTCTCTTCGACAAACTTAACTTCCCGACTCATGAATTTTGAATGCGGTTATTTTTTTTTATCGCATCATATAAAACGTACCGAAATAAGAACAACCCTACAGGAAGGTATAGAAAATGTGAAAGACACCGCAAAAACTGCATGGCCTTTTCACCGATGCAAGTCAGCACCGTTTCACATCACCACTCATTCGGTAGGACACATTGGACATCGTACCGAGCCAAATCAATACGAGAGCCGAACGGCAGCTCAATGAAGTGATTTATTGCGATAATAATAATGCAAATTTTCAAGTAGGCCTTCCAACTTTGGCAGGGTTGCGATCACTCAGTTTAGTTCTCTTATGTTCGTTTATAGATAGCTGGTTCCAGAAATTGTTTTGCAAAATATGATATATGATGAACTTGTGGCGCTTCATTAACTCTCAAACAAACACGTCATTTCTCGAAATGTAATATCCGAAATTCGGAGCAAATTTGTCCATGAAATTGAACTAATTCTGCCGGAGACACCTTCTCATGCCGAAACTAGGTAAAGTTTGTGAACAGGATGCTGTATGATATTCGTTTTACGTAAGATTCATCGTCAATGAGCAGGCACCCTTGGCACAACGTCAGAACCTGGTTAAACAACCTCCTAGGGCGAGTTTTGGTCGCTAGATTTACGATTTCACTCCAGAAAGAGATACCTAAACATCGACAACTTCGGCTTTTTTGATCGACATCTCAACAGAGATATGAATTTCCCTTTTAAACAAGCGAGTCCGAAATGCATTTTATTGTGCTCTAAATGAATTTGTTACCTATCTTTTTTTAAGTCCCTGTCTAAGCCTAAGATAGAGTAAAAATAATTTGTATTAAGATTTTAGGTGAGTAAGTTTGTCATTTCAAATCCATTCATAGCTGACATTGATGATTAGACTTAAGCATACATGTCTTGTAAAACACAACGCAGGACTCTTTATCCATCCGTTATTCGATTACCTAGCTTTTTGTTTGTGTTCAATGTTTTGATAAAACAATAATTTTTATTGTGTTTTTGTGTTTTGAATGTTTTCATTATTATATTTTTGCTTACTATGATTGAAAGTGTGTTTTTGGATGTTTTCATTATTGAAATGTGTATATCGAGTCATATGTGCACTTTAAGAAAAATTCTATTCAATGATTCTATTCTTATGAGTAATGAGTGATGTACTTATAAGGTTAATTATATCTTTTATGTCTAACTTTTCCATTTAAGCATCTCTATGTTAAAGTTGAGCTCACTTAATCAGGACTAAACATTTTAAACCAGAATTGTTTAAATTATGTTTTTCTCCATTGATTGAAGGTATTCAAAAAATATTTAAATACCTATTTTGATTCTTTTTTATCCGTCGACAATCTCACCCAGGAGTTAGTTTATCATTTCAACTCCCTCATTTTTCGTTTTGTGGCTTGTCGAGATTTCGAATCGTGACTTTAGTGTGAGAATGTATGTTATCCAGTATTCCAAGGTTGCATCAGCTTCTTTAAAATGTACAGTGCTTGTCAAAAAATATTTTATACATTTTTCAGTAATATATAGTTTATTCTGAACATACAAAGTATTTTTATACAACAAAATTGTACCAGCTTGAAAAAAGTCATAAACATGACTTTTTCATTAACCTTTATTCAATTTTCAAAACTAAGTGTGTCCCTCGTTAGCCTTCAACACTGCTTCTAGCCGACACGGTATACTTTCGACAATTTGTTTTAGGTATTCCGGATCAATTTGTTCTCAGGCTGTTTCGAGAGCTTCAGAATTGCCGAGTTCAGTTGATTACCGAGGTCTTGTTCACTTTATCGTCCAAATAACTTCACTGATTTTTAATCTGATTCAAATCAGGGATTGCGGAGACCATATTTTGATCCGGCTAGACTTCAAGAATGCAGTAGTTTTCTTTGTGGTGTGCTTAAGCTCGTTGTCCTGTTGAAAGATGTTGTTGGTTTCCATGCCAGTTTTTGAAAGAGACTCCTCAATTTTTTTTTTCGCAAAGCAAGTCGATGTATATATCCGTAGTCCTGATCCATTTGGTATGTACCAACCTTCTTACTCCAGACCATAATATTTCAATCTTCATGCCTCATTGTCTTCTGGATCCATCGATCCTTGAGTGCTTCACAGGCAGTTCTCCAAACTCTCGGTAAAAATAAAATATTGAAAATTATACTTCTTGAGGCAAAAGCGCCACCAACTGTAAATGCAAGTGTTTTACTTCTATACCTCACCATTTACTGTTCTTTGCAAAAGAAAAGTTGCCAAAGGTGTAAATATTGTTGTTACGTACACTTCGGGGCATAATTATACCGAAATGGATTAACATCTTGTTAAACGCGGTATATTATAACACCCATATCATAAATAAATTAGCTCCCATTGACGGAAAAGTTCAAAAAAGTATTGCAACACTTGCTTAATCTGTTTTGATCTAAAAGCCTAAAAAAGAGGTTATATTAGACCGTTTTTGGAACGTTTCAGAAACGATTTGTTATGTTTTTGTGTGTTAGTGAGTGATTAAATGTCGAAGATAAGATAAAATAAGTGTAAAATTGCTTCGTCAAACATGTCCATGGATACAAACATTACTTTACAATGGTTTAAAAATAAAATGCCTAAGGTGAATCCTAGAGAGTTTGAGCTGTTTAGTGGAATACCTGTAACTAGAAATGGGAAGAAAACGTAGTATTTTCCATTTACTTCCAACTACCTTTGCTTATCTTGACAAATACGCGTATTTCGTCTACAATGTGCAGACTTCTTCAGTGTCTTTTAATATCCAGTCGAGTTATTAGTAGACACTGAAGAAGTCCGCACATTGTAGACGAAATACGCGTATCTGTCAAGATTAGCAAAGGTACTGCCACATCGCGATTCGCCGGGTAAATCAAGTTGACCATGTTATCCAGCCGCTGCCGGCATTGCCTGCAGCTTTGAAACCAATGGACGTGACTTCCGCTTCCTGACACGTTTGTTCATGTTCGCCAGGTACTTTTCCACTGTTTGGCCGCTTGAACCGACTTCCCGGCCAAGTGCACGCGGCGATGTAGCCACATTTCCTTCGGTCTTCCTCTTCAGCATCCTTTGGAGTTTCTTGTCGCTCAGGGTCGTCGGCCGTCCGACCCGGGCTTTCTTTCGATGCTCTGATTGTTGTCTAATCGTGCCAAGTTGTTGTAGATTCTGGAACGGGCGTATCCGGTGTCCACAAAATGCCGCACGATGTCCGTTTTCGACGTGGCGGGGTGCCGTTCTTTGAACGCGCACACTTCTGAACGGAGTTGCTTCACTGTTATTGCCATCACGGTTAGAGTTCGGCTGATAGAGCTGTCAAATTTTGTCTGCTGACTCATGGGTTACTATGATTGATGCTGCATGCGTAGTTTTGTCAGTGCGGGCTAAGGTAAACCCATGGAAAATCGGCAATTTTTGTTCATTTATTTTATTGCAAACGTTATGTCGGAAATCTGGAAGATCCTCGTGCATTTTAACGGCATTATGAATAGTCTGTTTTTAAAAGAAATAGGGTTCTTTAAGTATAGTTATAGCTGATAAATTTTGATATAACTCGTAGTGCAAATAACGTTGTGATTGGTCCGATGATCAAGATTTAGATGCTGCTGATTTGTTGAAAGACACAGTTCGCTAAGTTGTTTAAATACACAATTTGAAAGCAGACAGACTGTTACTTATAATACTAAGAACTGGTTTATCGTTGCAAACAATAGTATGCTTAGATATGCTAAATATTTACTTGAATTCGAACCATCATTTTCACTTTTCAGTTATCGAAAGTCAAATATATCTTGATATATTGTGATTTTGATCGAAATTTATTGCTTAATACAGTCTATTCAAATGTAAAACCTCAAAGATATAACATCAACCAAAATCTAATTCAAAAGAAGATAGGAGTTATTTGGACTCGTAGATACTTCTGGTTTACATTTGTCCTTTCTTCTTCTATCTTGGTATTTTAAACTTATTACTTATCAAAATTCGCTTATTGTCTACTCTCAACTTTTCAATACAATTCCACACTTATTAATTCAGAGCTTCCGATGCCTGCATCTTACCCTATAGCAAAGGAGTCAGGAAGTTAATAGATCAGACAGAGAATCGAACTCAGCCACTTCCAGCTGTCTAGATTCAATCATTTTTCAGACATTACTTCAATAAACTGCTTATAACTTTCTCGAGCTCATTGAGATCATCTTGTAATCTTATATATGGTTGTCAAGTTAAAAGCCTACAAGATTTTTAAACTTGAAGGCACACTTGAAGCGTCAGGTGACGCGGAAAACCCGAGACCATGGTATTTCTTCATACATCTCGGTAAAATTTCCAATACAAAATTGAACCTCCTCTGCAAATGGGAAGATGTTGTCCTATTTAGGTCAAATTTGAAAAACAAATGGCTCCATGATGGGGAGTTGCAGTCATTTTTCATGGTCACTCTAGCCTCTAGCCAATCGTAATTTGCGGTCTTGCTTAGCTCAGTCAGTTTAAAGCTGCTATAAAGCAACACCATGCTGGATTTGGCTAGTATCGATTCCCGGTATGATCTTGAATTGTCGTAAAGGATTAACGCACAATAGAGCTCTCAATTAATAACTGCGGAAGTACATTTAGGGCAGTAAGTTGAGAGCAGGCAATAAGCTAATTGTGATTAGTTGTAGAATTGAATTACCAAAGAAGAAGAAGAAGAAGAAGGAAAATTTGCAATCTAAAACTGCATTATGGTTAATGTGAGACAGGTGCTGGGTAGAATCACTTTTAATTGGAAACTTCAGTTATATTTAGAAAATCTTCCTCCTCCAACTCATAGGTGAAGCAAGAAGCAAATCATTTAGAATTTATAACATACAGCTGTCTGTTGCATTATAACACAATTTCCATGCGCTGCGATGAATAGCTCACACACGGCCAATGGGAGAATGCTTTGTGCAATGCTTCGACGTTGTCTATAATCTTATGAGAACTATTTGAAGTCGAGATAATTCTACGTTTATATAATCGTATGAAATAGGTAATCAATTTAAACGTATTCTTATAGCGGCATTCTGTTAGTAAGTAATATAATTACAACATGGGTCTTCTTAACTTACAGGTACTATATAGAAAAGGGAGTCATTTATCTTCCACAAGGTCCACACTTAAGAAACAGCCTTTGTGCGATTTTGAAAAATAATCGGCCATTTTTAAGCACTGCTCAACGTCCCACAGTACAATCCCGTTGCTCGCTTGGGACCGAATGGACTTCACCTCTGTTGAACCGAGAGTGCGGTGTGTCTTACATTTTTTTGAAACTTATAACGAGATGGTGATTTATTATGCTTTGAATGTCAGAGGAGAAGAGACGGCAGAAATGTCTGAGCAACACAACACGCAATAAATTTAAAGTTTCTTAGTTATCCTCTTGCGCGTTTAGTTCTTCTTAGCCGCGAGTGTGGTTCATTTACATGGTTCGAAGAGTCATGGAAAACGTTCATATAATTACTCGTATAAATCTGTCATAACGAGGATGACCTGTTAGCAAAAAAAGCTCTGGCATGAGCACACACTATTTGTGGTAAAAATGACGGCATTCATCTCCCCACCTGACACTTCACACTGAAAGTGAAAGTTAATTTATTCAACAGACCCTAGGGACTTTGTGAGCTTTCATTTCATCGTGTGGAGGCAAATTATACGATGACATGAACTCATTCGGTACCATCAAATCTCTTCCTAACCCATATGAATTGCAGTTTTCTGATTTTGCTATTGTCCATCACTGGTACCCAGTGTCCAGTCGATAGAGGTGATTTAAATTTTAAATTGTATTAAAAATTCTATGAATTGTAAATACCAGAGAGCTCCCACTGGATATTGAACAAACTTCTCGTTTCAATAGGGTGAGTTGGGCAGGGAAACGAGGAAATAATAGGATTTATTATGAAGCTAGATGAATATTGCTGATTTCCGACACAGTTTTAAATTTTCCATCGGTGCACAAACCAAAAATTCGTTCACATCCGGCGGCGTGCAGTGCTATTTCATGACGGGAAAAATGTTTTAGTTTCCCACCCAAAGGTAGAAAGATGTAGAAAAAGTTTATAATTATGTAAATTCCGGAACTTTTAACTTGTCATTAACCTAGCCCCGAAATTACTCCAAACCATTAATTTTGTGCTTCTCTATGAGTGTGTTTGCCAGTTGGTCGAACGTTCGGTAGTGGACAAAGTGGAATAGCTAAATTTGTTCAGTGTTTTCGTGCCGTGAAAGCTGAAAACAGAAACAAAATAAACCAAGATTATTGCGAACGATAAAATGTTTCATCCTTAGGTGCACCTTCCTACGCAGGAAATACTAAGTAAGATTGGTGTCATCTGCTTACAGATACATACGATCGGAAAGGGTCGAATTTTTTTTTCTGGATCAGCAGAAGGAAACAATTACTGCACACAAATTAATTGTTCGCATAGTAAATTCATCACCCCGTTGCATTCGAAAACGATTAAAACAAAAAAAAAAGTGCGCTGTGCTGGGTAATTTCTACCGACCGACGTATAATCGAGCCACATATCTGAATGTCAGTTGCACGAGATACTCGGAATTCCTTGAATATTTCGAAGTGTGCCCCAACTATGCCAGAGCTCGCTATTCGGGGTGTGTCAATGACGACGGTCCAAACGGCAAAGAAATATTATAAGGGTTATAAGGTTAAAGTTCAAGTTAAAGTGAAACATAAAGCAAAATCTCAACGCTGTACAAGTAGACGACGATGAGAGCGGGAGGAAATTATTGATTTATTGTTTGACTCTTCCGTGGAGTTTCCCTACACTGGTGTGTTGGTTTGGCTTGAACTGAATGTAGACTGTTGTACACACGAAGCTCCATTTGTGGAGAAGAACGACGACTACAAACTCATCTATCTCCGTACATTTCCAAACGGGACTAAAGCCAACGTCGCTTGAAGCGTACAACCAACTTGCCAGATGCAATCCTTGCTCATAGTCTGTAGAACCTAGAAGGCAAACACCGGCAGACGAGTTGGGGACTGAGGATACGTTTTTCATTTCTAGGGTTCACCGGCGAAATTATGCTGGTGGTGACCAACACAGACTCACTTCTCCATTCTGGTAGCAATGCTCGTCCTGTCTCTCTCGTGCTCGTCTTTGCAGGGATAACAGTGTACGTTGTGCATCTGATGGCAGGATAATTTATGTGCACACCTTTCCAACTGACCCCCAGCTGCAGTGCATCGGAATTCTCCTCGGGAAAGTGTCTACGTGTTTGTACCTACTTGATATCGTCCTTTTCGAGACCGTTTTCGGACAGAGCCTTCCCCAATAATGATTCCCATCGTCAAGGGAGAAATGCAATCGTTGCACACACTTCTACGTAAGGGCGCCAGCAAAACCAAAATTAATGACTTTTAAAGCGTCGATTTTTATCCGCGTCTTGCACACCAGTCTAGCTGCCTCCGAGCGTGACAAGTTAGAGGACCGTAACCGCGGAATAGTATTGATTACAAACTGAATCACTAGAACAAAGACCCAAAGCAGATGAACGTTTGGCAAGCCGACGTAAATCAATACAAATTCCATTCAGGTATGAATCCGAATGGCGCCACATGTGCACACATTCTTCCAAAATTTGTCCGCCTCTAAATTGCCTCTCCGAAAATTGCTGTTCCACCAGGAAAGTGGGGTAAAATGAACGAACCTAAGGCTAGGTAAAATAAATTTAATTTCAGTCGAATGCTGCTCATCTGTTCCATTAGTTTTCCTGGTATGTTCAGGGTTTCGTTCTGTTTTTGGGGTATGTGCATGATGTAGGCTTTCTGCCAGGCGAAGCAACATTCTAATTTATTTCCTAAATGTTGTCTATTTCTCCGTTGCTGGCAGTTTTCTGGGTATAGGAGAAGTGCACTAACTATAAAATTTGTTGGTCTGTTGTCTCTGTGTTGCTGCGTATATTTTCCTGTTTTCGCATATAGATAGAAATTGTTCGTAACACCCTCTCATCATGACCATTTGTGTACCTTAAACTCCCCTTGGTGATGTATGTTTACAACAGTAATTTAAAATATCAAAATCTGTGTTTAACAATGAATATTGCATCCCGTAGAATTTCAAGTGATCCTAACTGCTTCGATTTGGATCGATAATATACGTTGGCCAATAACGAACAGGTATTACCATTCAACATAATTACATAGCTGGGTAAGATATTGACTGGTGTACTTTGAGCAAGGTGGTTGAATATACTACACTAACAGCGATACTAACGTACTAGTAGAACGTCTATCTTTTGGAGTTATTTTGAACAATCTAAAAAAAATGCAACATGTAATTCTTCAAGCATAATAGATTTGAAAAATATTGCAAGATATGTTCGAAAAAATATGTTTTAAGCCATACTCTTTACGATAATAGATTTTTTTAAATTTACCGATAAGATCAGTAATCTCCAATCAAACAGTCTGGAAATAATAATCTTTAAATATTTCAGCTAAACATTACGAATGCCATGTTTTTACTGTTTGTGGAATAGAGCTCTTCTCTGCTATTGAGTGATTTTCAAAAGTTTTTATATTGTAAGCATTCTCGTCGAGCAAGAATCCTTTTAGTAGTCAAAACGACCCATTCTTGCTTTAAACATCTTTAGATGTTCAGGCTTCTTTAGACATTGGTCAGCAAGATCGATTAGGTTTATATGCTCCGTACTTCCCGTCCAACCTGATCACGGAAAGCATTCTGCATAAACTTTCACTTTTACTCGCCAGATGTCTGCAGAAGGCGTTTGTTGAACTCCTTGCGTCAAAATACAATTTTTATTGATTCACCGCACAGTATTTCCTTAATAAGTCACAATTGAATGGATCACAAATGGTTGTTATTTGGACGCCATTCAAACATTGTTTAATTTAATCGTTGTTTTGTGGATTTCAAAAGTTTAATGTGGTGTATGTTTTATGTATGTAGTTTTTAGTGCTTGTGTGGAAATATTTTCATTAAAAAGCTTTGATTTCATTATTTCCGTTAAAATTAGAAGTTTTTCAGAAACCTCTCTTTTGGATATTGATTTCTTTCACACTAAACCAATTCAGCTGTCGAAATCTGCCTATAGACTCGTGAAAGAGATTTGAAATGACTTCTGATGTTGCCCAAGATTTTTTTTCATTTGTATTTTTTCATCAATTTTTGCGTTTGAATTTTCGTATGTATGGGTGTATCATTTAAAGTTCACTATCAAAAAACAATAACAACAACAAAATATTAACAACAATCGACTCAAGGAGGTACGTACTTCCTTTTCTAAAAACGGTTTTACTTTTTAATTAAATGGTTAAGTTATTAGGTCAGCTATTTTTTAATTATAAAATTAACTTAACTAAACTTTACGTAACATAGTTATTAAATAGCTCTTGAATTATTCTTCAAACTTGATCGTTTGCTGAATAGTGAAATTATTGAATTACTGGTCCATTAAAAAATGGACAAACTGCTATTTTTGTAAGATTCTCAAAGATAGATTCAGAAGTTTTGACACAGTTAGTTGAAAGTGAGATAACTTAAACAATAATATTGAATGTTTGTTATGAACGTGATAGAACAATAAAATTACTATAAAAACAATCAATAATATGCCTTCGAATAACAAAACTATCTTGGAGTAACATCCTCCATTTAATACCTTTTTTAATATAAAACGTCTTCTGATGGAATTGATTCAAACAAACATTAAAAATATTCCAGCAACTGTCAGGTTCCAGTCTAGACTTTTAACAATACAGTCATTCCTCGCTATGACTTCACTTTTACCTCGACATGTAGTTTGTTTTTTTTTACTGTATATTGCAGAACAGACTTAACTGATTATCTAAAAACAATATGCATTAGTTACGGCTGAGTTCTGCAAGTAAAAGATGGCTTCGAAACATTAAAGAATGTTTTTTTTTAATTCAAAACAATCTCTCAATAAATAAAAATTACGCAAATATTTTAAAATGGCCTCTTAACGTTTATAAACAATTTCTTTCTGATGATGAAAGGAATACTAAAAACTCTGGTATGAGAATAAGAACCATTATAATTAAGTTTCAATTTCATTTACATTTAAATAGTTTGAAATTAAAAAGCAACTTTTGGAAATTTTAAAATATTTTTTTTTCCGATTCGATATAACGAATAAATAGAAAAAAAACAAACAAACAATGGGTTACGTTATATTTAAGATTGACTATATCTGGGTCCTCGCTTAGCTCAGTCGGTAAAGGCGTGGCTGCTAAGCACCACCATGTTGGAGGTGGCTAGGTTCGATTCCCGGTCTGGTCTAGGCATTTTTCGTTAAGGCAAATTTCTCGACTCCATGGGTATAGGATATGATTGTACTTGCCACTACTTGAATAACAAATACTTGATAAACAAATACTAATGCAAAAATGGTACCTGGCATCGAAAACTCTTAATTGATAACTGTGGAAATGCATTTAGAATACTAAGTTGAGAGAAAGCAATAAGCTAGTTGCAAAATCAATCAGCTTGAAACGCCCCTGTAATCTGAATTATGATTGTGTATTGAAAAGGTAGATGCAAGCAGAAATTACAGTTTACTTGAAATTCCGTATCAGAATGGGTGTGAACAGATGAATGAAAAATGATTGTGGTGCGATTGGGAAAGTTTAAACATATGTTTTTCTAGGACTACTTGTGTACAAATTCCTAGGAGTATACCGCAAAATATGCTTTCATCAAGAGCTTCAAAAAAGTTACACGAGCTTTAGGTATTTAAAAACAATCTGTGGAGCCTACAGCCAAAATAATTCGTCGCATTTAGTCGAAAATTATATAAAGTATTATAATTTTCTGGCTTGCAATCACTAAGAATATGTGTAGTGTAGCTCAGATATCAATACTCATGCAATATAAAGAATATCTGCTGATGCGTTTGTTTATATGCTTCCATTTTTGGTTTTTAAACAGATTCAGTATTTAAAAACTTAATGGAACCAACATATGAGAGAAGAATAAAATTTTTCGACTTTTTTTTATCAAGTATCGATTTATATATATGGGTAACTACGGCTTCAAAAATCAGGTAGGAGTAGGTGAAACCGGTCCATAGATTAACTTGTCGATTTTTATGGGCATGTTGTCAAATATATTCCAAGCTGGAATTCATGCAATTGTTATCTCAACGTTATCCATGTTTGGTATTATACTTAAGTTCAAGAGGTACACAATTATAATTTAAACTAAAAAACGTTTTGAAAAAAAATGCGCTTCCGTCATGTAACGTAAGAACTTACTACTGTGTCTTGTGAAATCTCTGTGATTTTTTCGTTAGAATGTTTTAATATCTTTCGGATTGAACATTGTCTTGGAATTGGTGTTGGCATAGAAAGCTCTTAATTAATAAGTATGGAAGTGCTCTAGCATACTATGTTGAAAATGCCGTCAGAGCTAGTAAGAAGAAGAACTTGTGTGAAGCATAAGTTAAATGTAACAAAGCCGATATACGTTGCATGTGTTCATTTAACTACATGTAAAAGGTTCTGTTATTATGTATGATCCTGTGGTGGCTGGAAGAGGTGAAGAATGAGGTGTTATATGGAGTGAGTTGTACTAGCAGCTCCAAAAGTATACCATTGATTCTATTACAAGAATACTGAAGCTAACTTACAGAATGTTCGAGCAACGCTTGTAAAAAATTTGAATGCATGGAAAATGATTCTATTTTAAAATTTGATCTCCCAAGATATAGATGACCACCCTGAAAAGTATACTGTACTTTGGGATGTTATTACAAGCACGAAAACTGCTCGAAGAAATTATTCGTTTTCGTCTCGATCTCAAAGGTTTGACGAATACTAAATTAGAAATGAGTAGAGAGCTTAGTATTTTCCATTTAATTCCAACTACCTTTATTGCTTATCTTGGCAGATACGTGTATTTCATCTATAATGGGGTATTGTATTTAGCGTATTTCGTCTACCATAGTGATATTCCACTAAACAGCGCACACTTTCTAGGAATACTAAATTGGCTCTAAGATGCCGATAAGAGGAAATCGAAAATTTCGAGAAGCTTTTTGAGTTAGATTTTGCGATTCTCAACTATGTTTAAAGCGTATATAACATGAGGTGTCAGGACTTAGTGGAAGATTACCAATCGTGCGTGCTTGTAATTCAGCTGCTTTGAACTACTTGGTAATTCAGCTGCTTTGATTCACTCTAGTAGCCGATTAATGTTATCCCAGAACATCATTATTTTTTGATGTCGGTGATTCATGCTTAAAATATTTTCGCTTACGGTAAATTTATTGAATAGAAAAATAAATGAGATTGGAACACTACGTATTTAAACTAAAATAATGCCGTATTCAATAGAAAACAACTTGTTGCACATTAATTGAAGCCTGTTTAAGTTCAGTTTATAAACAAAAACAAAGAAAAGAAAGACGAGCCTTCAAATTATACTGACCAATCTAAATAATTTGAAATAATTTTACACATCTTATCCAATTTAGTTGATTTGCTGGCTGCATTCTCTTATTGTCTTCATTGCAGATAAGCCAACACCATAAGACATATTACCTTCGAGATAGGCTCAATTCCTGTTTTTTACTTGTACACAACTAAATATAAGAATTGACATTATAATACAGAAGACAACAATCAACCATATCGAAAATGCAGTTAAATTTACAATTTTGTTCGAATAGTGAATGTACACACAATTGATTGAAATAGTAATGAAAAAATTTCTAGCAATGAACAAATAAAATAAGGCCACTACTTATACCAGTTTTAGGAATCAAAAATCAATCAATGATTTTCACACCCTCAACGTCAATATAAATAGAATATTAGAGCTAGTAACAGTTGAGAACTTTTTGATAGAGCTGCAAATACCGTCGGAAGAACCATTATTTTCAGCGTCAGATGTTCATATGACAAAGAGAAAATAACATGGAATCCAAAAAAATGAACCAGCAAAAAAAATGGAGCAGAAACGAGAATTATGGCCGCCATCCTGCACATTGGTGGTAGTGAATGATTTATTGTTAATCCCATAAATTATTTGATTATTCCCTTATTTTCTATCTGCCTTTTTCTATCTACCGCTCACACACATCTATTTTCGTGGTTTTCACCAAACATTTTTTTTGTGCTACAAGCGTGGTGTTGTTTTCTTTTTGAATGTTTTAGTGATAGTTTCGATTTATGAACATTATAGAGCTCTCAAATTTATAACCACAAATACATCCAAAGTATAAAAAGCTTCCTTGTTTTCAATCTGTTCATCACTACTACATGCTAGGTACAAGTCAACAGGCAGCACGTTCCACCCAACCACCCTACGAAGCAGCGCCAGTCTGCGCAATAATTTTTAGCATGATTTAATATGTGAAAATTGTTCTGGACGCATTGTCTCTTACTTGTCTCGTTCGCTCACACGGAGCTCATTCCTACTTTCTCATTCCCACACGATTGCAACAATCTGCACCCGAGCGACGAGATTCTCGTTTGATCTTTCTCCGTGTTGGTACTTTGATCAACGAATTCAACAAAATTGAGTATATCCGGAAGCAGTGCGTTTGACTAAGGCAATGCTCTTAGATTTTGTATTATCTTTGAACCACCACACGCGGGTGAATAGTTCGAGAAAGATTACCAAAATACACATTTGTATTTAACTAAATCATTCCCATGTCATCTGAACATATTAAACTTTATTAAACTATTGAAGCGTATGCATTGTAGCATGTTTGATATGATTTTCATTACTCGTTCTCAACTTTGTCTACAAACTGATACTTAACATATTCAGATATGGGAATCGGCAATGTAATAAAATTCCTAGCGTTGAAAACACACAATTTGATTTCAACCAATGTGAAAGAAATAAAGTCTAAAATGTATTATTGGGAAGGATACGGAAGCTTTCTTCATTCAATTTAGAACAAAAAGGTCCTGTGCTATAAAAGCTGCAAGGATAATCGTCTATTATAGCAACAGTTTATACGCTCATAGAAAACTATGAAACATCCCATACTCAGTGAGTGAGAAACACAAACAACTCAATGTTCGTTAAGTTGTTCCTAATGATCGTGTGGAAATACAATTCTTAACTTGAGGCACACCGTACATAACTCGAATATATCAATCAAGTTGTCATAAAATTATATTGACTCGGTGGAATAAAATCCCATTTATGTATTTTGCTGCGTGAGTTTATATCACACTGGTAGACGAATGTACTTTGCTAGCAGAAAGTCTTAGATTATGAGAATGCACGGCCAAAAAGTTCACTATTCCAGTTTTGAACTGCAAAAAAGCTCATCCAACAAGGACTATGTTATGGCAAAAGCTAAGGATATGAGTGGTACTAGAACGAGCCATAATAAGTAGAAACGCGCATGATCAATACTACCTCAAGTCCACTCCATAAAAAAGCTCCCACATTAAGCACACAATGTGGTGCGAATAGAGATCTGAACAAATGCAACCAAACGTCCAACCAATCGAGGTGCAGTCTATATTTGAACATTTAAGTTAATTTAATTCACATTTCAATATGCTGGACTAACGAATTTTGGTTTCCGACCCAGAAAGGAATGACTAAAGGCGTTGACTTTTACAACCAGCTCATTCGTAGTCAAGACGAACCCAAAAGGGTAAAACAAAAAATGACATGTGTATACTTGGCAAACGACAACACAAAAGCAGCCCCAATTCGCGAAAAAAAAGTCGGAAGAAACGCCGCTCGAACACCTTCTAGAAAACAATCGAATTTATTTTCCCTAACCGCTCGCTTTGCCTGTATGGTTAACTTCTTGGACTGATTTAAAACTTCAACATGAAGCATTCGCATTTTCAACCTCGCTATTCTTAGTTTCTCACCTGCAAGAGAAAATAACACGATCTCCTCGTTGCTTGCGGGTCCAACGACGATTAGAGGATGTAGGCAATTTGAGTGTGCAACGAAGAAAACAATCGGAAAAGGTAGTTGAGCGGCTATTAATGAAAAATAATAATTGATCAGATTGGTGATTCAATTGCTTCCAGTGCTCTGGCCACACTGATTTGTTTATCCATTATTATTGTTATTTCCACACTTACTGTTCTCTGAATATATTGTTGATAAGGATCAAAATATTCATTCTTGTTAAGTGTTTTATGTTTCTTTGCACTATCGAAGTCGATTAATGGTTATGATTGTTGGTTGATTTTCTTCAGGTAGCATGTTTATAGATTTCATAAATAAATGAAAGTTCTCGCAGATAAAAACGACATTGCCCTTCTAGTGGTTTTGCTCTGAGAAACCAAAGAGACTACACGGAACCACCGCTAAATCAAAATAAAATGAATTATTTCCACTATTAACGAGCTCCAAAGCGGAGAGAACAATGCCTTTTGAAGAGTTCGGCGGAGATTTCATAAAAGGTGATAATGATTATCGCGGTCGAAGGCTTTATGGGAAAAATGGTGACATTCGATGCTTTTGTCGGTGCGGTATTATTCTCTTTTGATATCTCAGAAGATTTGCTTCAGGCCGCACACTTTTCCAACATTGAGAATATGTTTGTTTCCGTTTGCTTTTATTCAGTCGACATTCTGCGAAAAGTCGATTACATGTTTACTTTCTTTAATGGGTATAAGCTGAGCTTGCGGTTGTAACTGTTCAATACAGTACAACAAAGGTGAGATAATAAATTTACTGAAAACGCCAAAAGGTTCAATGTATTCGGATTGAACCCAGACTCACCTTCCAAGGAGCAGCCACGCATAGCACTACACTTCCGGCGCCGGCATTATGTTCTATCTTTAAACTTGGCAAAATCATCGACCACTCAAATTAAAGCTGGCCGGTATCGCCAATATAGCTAACACAGAAAACAAAAGTTCCCAGCCAATCAAGATGCCTGAATAATTAGAATTCGTTTAAGATGACCAATCTGAGAGTAATAAAAGTAAACACTTTCATGCCTCTTATGGCGTTTAACGACCTTTTTCATGTTACCCCCCCAATGACGGTGTTGGAAGCACTTGTTATCATGTATTAAAAACATAAAACGAGCCGTTACCGTCGGCCATAAAGATTCCGGTTTTACACACCTCGCGATTAGAGTAATAGAGGAAACCAAGAAAATTAAGTGATTAAAATTCGACAAACTTGTTGCATAAAACCCATTGAAGTCAACGCTTTAGTCTTTTTTGTGGGCTAATTTATATGCTAACGGTTATTGTATGTTTCCTTCTCACGTGGCGCTGGCGAGCACTATGCTTACGTTACTAGCGACAGCACGATACCGGAAAGCGATGGGGTAACGCCTCAGCAAGATATGGTTGGGAGAATCGGCCACCATCATCAGAGAAACAGAGAGAAGGAGAGAAATGTGAGAATGAGAAGAAACACAGAATCTATATGCCTAGATATTAACACGGATATGAGAGTGCTTTAGGCTGTTAGAATAAGTTTCTTCTAGTGAACGCTAGAGGTAGCTGAGCTAGAATCTATCTTGGTTGTGAACCATAGCAGAAAAAAACGTAACGGTAGAGAAATTAAATCAACACATGCGGTTAAACTTCTTGCGAACCGCCAAAACAGCTGCTAATGCTTATATTATCAAGTCGTAAATTTCAGGCAGTGTACCATTTAATGAAATTTCAATTGTCATACGGTATAGTGCAACTTTTATTTCTTTGCTTTTGTTCTTTCAGGAAACATATTCAAGGATTACCAGTAAAAGCATAACATAATTGGATTACAAACAGACGTCACAAAATAGGTAAGTTATCTGTAAATTTGGATCAGTGTGCGAAAACATTTCGTCCTGTTGCACACCTTGCCTTAAGAACTGCTGATTCTTGCTCTTGTACATCACATAGAAGGAGAGCTGATAATGAAGGACAAAAATGTGTCCCTTGAATAGGAACCAAAGTCAAAATAGAAAGTTTAGCTCATTTTCCTCATTTACGAGGCTATGTTAGCACAATAAAAGAAGCCATTCATTGAAGGCCACTGCGGAACAATATGATGTAACTTTCTCTTTTCAAAGCAGGCAACGTTGCATTGAGGTTTTGATTGTTGGGTCCTTGAGTGCATATGCCTCCTTCTTTAGAACGGAAGTTTTAGTTACTTTCCATATTCGATCATAAGAGTACGTTTTTTTTGCTTTCGCTGAGAAGAAACATACCCTGTTGTTATTACAAAAGGTTTTAAGTTTTTTATAAGTGAATTATTTATTCGATGTCTGTTTTCGTCAAATAGATGGTTAACGATAACGTTGAACATATACACAGGAGATTGGAGAATAGATTTATAATTTCGTGCATTATTTTGAGTAATCAATTAGTAAAAACTTAAATAAACGAAGTATACATACATAAAAGATGACAAAAGGTGATGCAAATGAAAATTACCGCCAGATTTATTGAAGCTAGCTGGAACATTATTAGAAACCGTCTTCAATATGGTAAGCTCCAACAGGCATTTTTATCGAATGAAGTTTCAATCAATTATTTCCGGTTGTATCTATGTTGTACAATCAGACTCATTCAATGCGTTTTGTAGGTATCAGAAATTAATCCTTGTTGGAGTTTACTTTTATTAAAGGTTTTGCGCATATAAAAGAAAGAAGAATTCCGATTTTGAATTTTCTTTTTTTTGCGTATTTTGTAGATAAGGCCGGTTGTAGAGACCTTTTTTACTATCATATATTTTACAAGGAAATCGTAGCAACCGTTTCACTCATTTTTATAGTAGTAAAAGGCATTTATTTCGTAATCAATTATAATGCTAGGAATTGGAGATATCCTTCTTTTTAACATACAACCCAAGGAGTGGTCAGCAATTTCTGCTAGAACCAAAGATGTGAAGAGAAAGTATTGATAGGTCCGATAGCTTTTGGCAGGCTGTGGAATTGAATAAAAGTAGTTTGACTTTTTGTTAATCAGTGTTTCGAAACACACACACACACTTTTCTCTCCGCACACAACCCCATGCGGAGTAGGTCAAGGCAGGAAACCTACCCCGCATAGGGATTTGTGGTGAAGGTGTGTACGTTTGCTTCGAAATACTGCTGACCAAAAGGCCCTATGCTCAATTTTAAACTACTTCTATTCAATTCCACAGCCTGCCAAAACGTGCTTTATGCAACAACAAAAACAAAACATGATTAGTTTTATTTATTGCGTATCCAAATTTTTACGATGGCTAAAATCTGTAATCGGTCATGATTGATATATATTTCACGTCATGCTCATCATATTGTACGGTAATTAGACGCTGATTTGTGTAATTAGTAGTTCTAAGACTAGAACGGTGGGAAACAATCACGACCAGTGTGAAATCTCAAATTGTATTCAAATGCGGCAAACCAATGGAAATGGTAGCGATGAGTATTTCTCAAAACAACAAATGCAATATAGTCATCCACTAAAACTAGTGCCCGATGCCCTATAAAAGGAACTGAATATTTATGATTTCATGAGCCATCAAACAAGCTTTAAAGTGCAAGTGAATTTGATATACATAAATGGACAATGGACAATATATATGGACGATCGACAACAGATCAAATCTTTACATTGCTGTGGATCCTTTAAACTATGCGCGAATGTTAAGTCTTTACGCATGTTCTATCATGATCGACCAACAGGAGCAAGATCCTGGAAGTGTGAACCGGAGACAAGCATCCGTCAAACGAGTAAGTTAGTAAGTAAGTAAATGAGTCAGTTAAGTGTATTAAATACTTTCAAACGGATTTAAGAAGTAACTTTCATAACCTTCAATAGCTCAATTAATATGATCAAAATTGCGGGAATCATCGTCGCCTAGTGATTGATATTTAAATAATAGTGATGACTGTAACAAAAATAGTAGCAAAAAAGCAATTCCAAAGTATTTTTCAACTATTATATGAGAGTAGACTAACGAATGGGAAGCGGAGGATTTTTCAAAGTTAATTCAGTTTATATTGTCCAGCAATTTTCATGTTCATTTTCATTACGTGTAGAAAGTCAAATTGTTTCAATTTTTAAAATAGGTTTTAGTAATAAAATCTGAAAAAAATAAGTATAGCCTCAAGTGGAAAGATTTCAAGTTAATAAACGCCTTTTGAAACAAAGAATTGTGCATCCTGCAAGTGACTGAATCTGGTGGTTTACTTATTTCGATCTTCTTTATCTGGCACCGACTCTTTTAAACTCTGCTATGGTGCTGCTATGAAATATTCTGCTTGTCAAGGCTTAGGATGATTAAGGAGCCCTCAGCTTTCACCTTTAAATTGAATATATGTTCAGAATGCCTGGGCACTTACGTCCATTAAAGGTTACTTTCACTCCAAACAAGCATCGCATAAATACAGTACAACCATCAAATGTATATCGGTATTGTGTAAACACTTCTATCATCAAAGCATATTATCCTGCTTAAATTTGTGTATATTCAGTTGAAATTCTGATAAAATCAGATAGATCTCACCGGAAATTATCGATAATGTTCATTTGATATGGCAAGCCATCTCCTGTAGATGCTAATGCGCCATGAATATCTCATCGGGATTAGCGCTCCACCATGCGGCAAATATTTTCTCCTGTATGTCAAACCCCAAGGGTACTCCCTATATATTCATTGTCGGGTATTTTCATCACTGCAACCATTTTCTAGATCTATTGTGATATATCCCCTTTTTTAGCTCTGTCCAGGTGACGTACCACTATTGTTAGGAGTGGTCGTCAAAGCTTGACTTAGAGCATTATCCCAGCATGGTATTATACTTCGAATGAATTGCACTACCGTTCTGGGAATGGTAGTATGTATAGTAAAGCATCAAGTGCTTTCGATGGTGTACTTCTCATTGCAACCAGCGATTGAAAAAGTTGCTAGTCTTTTTAACTTTCTCTGAGCAACTCTCTCTTTCGTTTTTGGCCGCCAGATCTATGAAGCGTAGGTAACCCAGGGTCCCACAATTGCCGATGAATCCAATGGATCATCTTCGGCTTCAGTTCCCATTGCTTCCCAAATGTTCTTTTGCTTATCCATAGAGCATTGGTAGTTTTGGTTATCGTCTGCTCTAGATGTGTATTCCAATTAAATTTGCTGTCAAGGATTACTCCAAAGTATCTGACAGTATCTGAAAGTTCCAAAAGGGTACCTTTCAATGTTATATTGTCGAATGAGTATTTTGTCCTTCGTGTAAATGGGACATTAGCTTGTTTGGAAGGGTTTATGTTCAGCCCTTCCCTATCACACCACGATGAGACAAAATTTAAAGCAATTTGCATTCACTTTGCTTTTGCTGAATATGATGTTAGCCAAAGTACTAGCATCATCTCTGGTTCTTTCTAGCCCAGTCGATTCGTAGTCACCCGTTTTGGTTTCTTTGATGCCAGTTATTGATGTGCATGTACCTTAATTTTCGCTTGTACTAATAATAGAACAAGGAAAATGTGTTTCCATCATCATCTCTAGCGTTTCAATAACTGAATTAGTAAAAGAGCCATCCTCTTCGAAAACAATAATATGCCATCATAGTTGCTTAAAAAAAATACCATCAAAGTTGTTTGAAATTATTTATTTTACAATTTTTCCGATTAATGTATGCCTTTATTTCTGCAAATAAAAAAGTTAGGTTTTCGATTTCTCTGAAAATAACTGAAAATTTCTCATTTACACCAAAAGAAGCGCCTTGTTATTAGAAACAACTTTGTGGAAGACAATTTTGCTCCACAACTTCAAACCGAGGCGGAAAATTAATCTTTCCAGCTAAATTCGCATTCTAGACCTCTGTGCATTGAGACATCTACAAAAAACAGGAATCGATAACTAGATAATTTTAGAAGCTTACAAATAAGAAGATATTTTCAACAACCTTTGAGATA
Source organism: Aedes japonicus (assembly GCA_034211315.2). Taxonomy (NCBI): domain Eukaryota; kingdom Metazoa; phylum Arthropoda; class Insecta; order Diptera; family Culicidae; genus Aedes; species Aedes japonicus. The sequence goes on along the minus strand of JASCZW010001046.1, from coordinate 518,426 downwards.
TGTACCTTCGACCATGACGTTGAGAACATGTCTTCAAGGAAAATGCAATTTTTGTTTTCAAATGCAATGCTCATTACAAGTAGCTGTATTTTGTATTTCATAGAATTTGTTCAAAAGATTTTTAAATATTTTTTTTTTCAATTTCTATCTTTTTCTGTTCATTTATTCATTTTTGCAAAAATATACTAGATCAAAGGTTAACAACGTTTTATTCACATTTTATGCACTATTTCTTTCTAGGTTTAATTTGTTTTTTTTTATACATTGTGTTTTGAATGCCTTCACAATATAAATATTTTAACGCATCATTAGAATTATATACTATTTTTTGCATAATTTTTTTATCACTGAATGTCTAAGAACAATTTTTGTCTTCTCAGATGCCGGAAGGGTGTGTAAACGGTGGTGGTCAATACATATAAGAGTATTGTTGATTGCTGATTATTGTAAAATAATGTCACTTAGACAGAAAAGCATCTTTAATGAAGGTTCTCGACACTTTTTTAATGTTTATGTATCAACGAGGCGTGCTTTAAATTAGGGCAAACGAAATACAGTGCAATTAGGTTCCTGAAATTTATCAAATTCCCCTATGGCTTAAGGCAATGCACCAAACTTTTTGTTTCTAGTAATGTTTTAACAAATAAACTTAGTACCGATATTAGTAGCATTGACTTGCAATTGCATCATTACAAATTAGAAACATATTCTCTGAAAATACAGAACGAACAAAAGTTAGACCAGAAACACATTGATTGGTAGTGGATCTGTATTCACTTCCAGCTAATGTCGGTGGGATTTTCTGTGGCGACAAAATCTCTGATAACGTTCTCCTTTGTCGTTGGACGCGCCTCATGTGCTGATGAATGCGAAATATAGGGGGTATCTTCCTCCGGTGTTGAACCAGCCTGGAATAGAAAGCCATCTAAAACATGAAAAATAGCAGAGAAGAAGTTATTAAGTTATAGGAGATGATAATAATAATGTTAACAAACCCAATTAAAATTAGAATTCAACTCAAAACTTCACTTCTTAATTAAGTTTTGTTACTTTAAACCTTGAAGTTGACGATTAGGAAGTAATAACAAAAATGCTTTTCTATCCGCACCCATTGTTTATCACCGACAATGAAATAAAAAACTTTCAAATCACTTGATAAGTTACACAAAATAGTTGTTATATCTTCTATATATATATATATATATATATATATATATATATATATATATATATATATATATATATATATATATATATATATATATATATTATATATATATATATATATATATATATATATATATATATATATATATATATATATATATATATATGAATGTTTGTTTGTTAGTAACGCTAAAACTCGAGAACGGCTGAACTAATCTTGGCGGTGTCTTCGGATGATTTGTTTCTTTTTGTCCAACAAAGTTCAAGAGAAACTCAAAAGTTGGTAAATTTACAATCTATTTTTGTTGTTTGTCAAAAGGCAGGAATATCACAAACAATTGATTTTCAACACAATAAATTCAAATTTCTTCACTTTCACTCCTACAACAATGAAGGACATTCATGCAATTTAAAAAAAGCGATGTAAATATCGAATCGATTTATTGTGTGAATCGATTTTAAAGATATTGCAAGCGATGAATTAATATTAGACGGAACGAAGTCCATCGGGTCAGCTAGTATCATATATTTTATACATACTTTATTTGTCTTTTAGTCATTTGGGAATATGTCGATTACGCTTCTTCTTAAGTGAATGATAGGTGATTTGTCATCAGGCATTGAAACTAAGAAAACCAAAAAAGAAAGAAAAATACTGTTTAAAGTCCTCGCAAATCAACACCATCAACCACTGTATATTCTCCATTAAAAAAAACACACACACAACTGGTCTGTACACAGTACATTGGAAGGTACAAGAGCTTTCAGCAAGGAAACAAATAATCTGGGTATACATTGAATACAGTCAGCTGATTATCCGGTAGTATTAAATCTTCTGCCCAGAATCATCAGTGAGCGGTAACAACAAGAAAATAATTCTATAAATCAATTTTAATTCCAACCACCTGTTACTTTCACTCTTTCTGACTTCCTAGTGCCTCCGGCAGACTGTAGAACACCGGGAACTGGGAAATGCTAAAGCGTCGGAAAATCATGCATATAATAAAACATAAAATCCTCTCGCTGCTACTGCTCTTGTGTTGACTTCTGCCAGCCGAAAAAGTGGAGATTCCCGTACAGCATACTGAACCGAAAATGCGCTCTGGTAAGAACGAGAGCCACCGTCTGGCGGGCTGGTGCTTCTCTGACGTAACGACTTTCTAAGGCCATAAATTTTCGGAAACCGGAGCACAAGCGTAACAAAATCGTCTGGAGGTATCCAACGGAAGGAGAAATAGAAAGAAGAATGACACACTTTTTCTTCTTCTGGAGCTTTCCTTGCTGCACTCATTTTCCTGCGATGTCAAGTTCAATGGCCCCAGAGAAGATCAATTCATGTTAATTCTCAGTCCTTCCATGATATCAATAGTAAATGAAATCATAGATCCAAATTCAACAAATTAAACCCCCATCGTAAGCTAATCGGTGGATTGCAAAATTGCCGTCGCTAAACCCATTAGCAGTTCATAAGTTTCAAGCAATTCATACTGAACAGTACTCTGAAAAATGAGTAATGGCCGCTCCCCTAAAAATTGAAAACTGCTCTATACGTGTTTGGGTGTTTTGGATGTAACGCAAAATCCGCTCTGCTCATTCTCTTCTTCCTACAGAGCCGCAGTCGTCTGTATCATGATGATGATGGTGTGTGCATCGCTTCCATTACCATTCCCACATCCCATGTTCGTTTTTCGACTTTCCTCCTCATTCTTCGCCCTGCGGTATGATTCACCATCACCACCCCTTCGTCATACTCACTGTGTGTATTTTATGCTCGTTCTCACTCTCATGAAACAATTGTCTCTCGCTCGCACTCTCGATTTTAGATTGGCGCTTTTTTTCCTTAGGAAGACCAAAGTAATGATGGATCTTAGTTGTAAATGGGAAATGGGAAAGCGGTATCGGATAGACGATAGAATTGGCTGGTGGGTGAGTGATTTTTTTCTCTGTTTAGTTCTGGAAACGCATTTGTAGTTGTGGGTTGTCTGAGGGGATCGTTTTTTCGGTTGATTGTGAACATAGCAGAAGAAAGTTCGTGGCTTGACTCCACAGAAAACACGAAGGAGTAGCTCAACCGCAGCTGCACTCATGCTAAAAGGATATCCGTGACGTTAAGGTCCTGTCGGCAGATGGGGAGTAACAACATACAAAACGATAAACCAGTGAAGCGATAAAACGGCGAAAATGTGTCTGAATTTTATTAATTTATTGATAACGATCACCACCCGCTTTTAATTTAAATTTCCTATTCTTCCGGTTGACTAGCAATCATTGTTGTGACAGCCAATCTTCCCCAGAATTCAGAAGACAACATAAGCCACGCGATCCTTCTGTTGGACCGTGATATGAATATTGATTGTAAGGAACCATTCATCAAATTACTTGATATAGACTGACCGAATGCGACTTCTCTGAAAATGCCGTCGGCAAACATTCTTAAAACAGCAGAACCCCTTTTCAGATAGAAGCGGCAAAGCCGTAAGGATTATGAATTAGTAATGAATTTAAATTGTTCTTCAAAAATTTTAATTTTCAAAAGGGTTTTCAGCACCAAATATTCCCTACAGGCAAATTACAGCATCATGACTGAGAAGCACGGAGAGGACTATGACAATGACGACTCTTCGCACACTTTAAATGATTAATAGCCAAGGGTCTCGTATGGCTAGCCGAAACACTAGGCTATTATGGTAATTTCTTCTAATTAGCTTTAATTGAACAATATTAAAATATTTCTGTGAGCCTCTCGTGAACCTTACAAATGAGATTTCTGAAAACAAGATTGAACTTAAAGCACCATTATGCATTATTCGCTGTATCAGTTTTATCCGGACAATAAATTTAAAGAGTAGGGCTTTTGGATGTGGTAAGTGTCTATTATCAATATTATGTTAATCAAAGTGGTACCACGAGGTACCACATGATTTACCACGACCAATGAAAAGCTCTAAAATTCTTTTCGAATGTTCAGAGATTATAAATCTTTTTATCTTTTTGTTTTAAAAATTAATTAACCGTTGTTAAACTGGAAATGTTGCTTCTTTTATTAACCATGATATCTCCATATTTTGTTCGATAATAAACCATTCATTGAAACCTTAATATACTTTAAAAGAAAAGTTTAGAGGAAAAGAATACGGCAAAATTTTGAAATTTTTAATAATATATTCATTCTAAAATTTCTCACAAGTTTCTTGTGATTGCGTGATAAACCTGAAACTTATAATAATAATAGTCCAGAATAATATATGTTATCTATACATCACTTATAATGCCAGCTATGGAAGATAGTTGTTAAAAATATTTATGGAGTTTTATTACATTACCTACTGTTCTCTCTAGGTGAATTGTGGTAAGCCAACAGTATATTCAAAATTAAATCCTTTTGATGTTTTATAATCCTCCAAAAGGGTTAGTAAACAGCGTAAATTTTTCTACTTGCGTAGTTTTGTCGACAAAAGCTCATTAAAATAGCATAAATATGTCAACAATCTACCAGTGCTGTTAAATGACAAAAAAGCGATAGATTTTTATATCCTTTAATTATTAGAAGATGCTCTAGAGTAAATGAAATATTTGCATGCTCATTATATTACTTATATGCAAAATAATACGAGATAAAAGTCTGATTAATCTCAGATTGCGTTAAGATACGATTCTTAGTGATGTTGCCTTGAGGATTGAAAATGTATGCACTAAACAAAACTACCAGAGCAGTAAACATGCGTTGAACATTTCGCTCAATCCTCATCGACGTTTTGAATTTTCTGAATGCTTCTGTTTTATAATGCACTCTTCATATTAGCTCACGTTCGTGGTAAGCGTGACTGTTTATTGCAATTCCAGTGGACCTGGATTCAATCTCAGCTGATGTAGTTATGATTTTTCTCCATAAGATGGGAAATGAAGCTGATGGTGCCGGCTCAAGTGTTGATGAGTGCGATATGAAGTATGGAGCTACCTTCCTCTGGGGGGTGAACCAGCCTATGGCTAAAAGTCAGCTTAAAAAAAGAAAAGAAGAAGCTTTGTTGCTTATTCCAGCGAGTTTCACATTCTTGCATTGACATGGGAAGCAAATCACTAGAATTGGAATGCTTGAAAACTGTGATATTCAAACTGGCCCCACTGCTGCTCAACTTCTGACGTCGTCTTGATATACTCCTAGAATGGATTGCGGCTCGCTCACATTACTCAAGTTGCTATGAATCAAAACCTGCCTGTACAGCGTATCCGAACGAATGGCCCACCGAAAGCAGAAGTATGGATAAACGAAATAAAAATGCAATAAAATTAACATAACAACATTATTAATGATTTTAAATTGTTTAAAAATGTTTGTTTCTCCATGTCTCCTCTTTAGTCGTTGCAGATTTCTTATATAGCCGTGTGCAGATTTTCCACTAAACACGCGGAATGAGCAATAAAATGTAGCCCAAGTGGAGTAGTCTGAGGGCAGTCGTCTGACTCCACAGTGCGACCTTTTGCTTGCGCCGCATTTAACGGAAGGTGCGGGTAGGTAGATCTGAAAAGCAAAATGTAAAACAGACGATGAGTCTGGATCTTCCGAATGATGAATGGAAAAGCAAATGTGAGGAATTAATTTGTTCATTGAGTTTTAATGATAAATAAGTCAAACAAAGAAAGAAAAAAAAAAAGCATTGGGATTTTATAACCCGCGTATTTAAACAGGTACTTTTTCTGAAGGTGCGATCGGTGTTGGGAACAAGATAAGATAAACTTTTAAACAGAAGAAAGAATTTATGTTTTATAGCGAAGACTTTTGAAAGATATTGTTTCGCCTTGAATGAATCAAAATTTCACTTTTATTCTGGCAAATTTACTTATTGGTAATGAAGGCACTTTCTTGCTGTTATTTTTTTCTTTGGACCACTAGAAACGCGAACAATAACGTCATATGGAATTGAATTTCTTTAAAATTTCCACACGTGCACTGAGCTATGCATATCTTGGCTTTCGGTACTATACTTCAAACTTAGTGCAACCAAAGTAGGAACGAGCTGATATTCGTAAACTGCTTTTAGGGTAGGAAAAAATATTTTTTTGTGATGAAAATTCAAACACATTAAAACGTATTGATGCAATCGCAATTACAAAGGTATTAAATGAAATATATATATATATATATATTTATTTGGTTTTGTATACAGCCATATGGCTTAACCCAAATCCACAAAAAGGAACAGTGGGTCTGACAATGAAGCTTCGGTATTCTGGGTGAACATCGCTAAGTGCGTTATGCTATACCAAAAGGAAAACAGAAAATTCAACATTTACAAAAGCTGTCACCCGCTGTGTGCACTGTCACTTGCCAAAGACAACGCTGTTCTCCTCGTGTCCCCATGCCACAAGACTTATGTATATCTGCATTGAGATTCTTTGTTTTCTATATGCTCAGTACTGCACCCTACCACTGATGCTTAGCCCATAGCATGAACGCTTCTATTACATCAATTGCTTATGGGGGAAAACAACCGGATCACCCCAATATCCACCCCCATCGTGGGGAGTCCCAAGGATAGCGGAGCTGTTGGATCGTTGTCAGTAAAAAAAATTGAACGAACATGGCAAACGAGGAAAGACACTGCAAAGCGAAAAGCTCTCAGGATAAGAAAGGCATCACCTTTAGGACGTTACCTACAACGAAGAAAAAAGTAAAACTGAAAGTTGAAAGACATGAGTAAGGTATTACAGTTCTCAACCTTCTTCTTCGGTTCAGTATCACTCCACCATTCGCCATACTACCATACGAACAAAGATCCATTTCCGACCAAGCTTGCTTATGAGGAAATTCCTTCCCAGCTGCGAGTTTTCCAAAAGCCGAGAAGGGAGAAAAAAAAGTAGGAAGAGAGCTGTCTAACAAAAGTGTCGGGTATTGGAAAATGAAAAGGATGTGTATCTCCCCCTAGCCACAGTCATTTCCACTGCCGTCATGGTGCGACGCGTTAGACGAAAGGGATTCATGGGCTGAAAAGTTGTCAGCTAACAAACGAAACACAGAGAAAACAAAATTTGTGAAATGCAAAAACAGCTGACACCGATGTGAATGATTATTACACCACTATCGAGAGAATGTTTTCGAGCATCTTTACATTTCAGATTCCGTTATCATCATTATTAAAATTAATGCGGTTTTAAAACTGTAAAAATATGAATTTGGATGTGTTCTCCTTCAAACAGGCTTAAGAACGAGTATTCTGTAAAGTATTTTCACAGGATTTCCACTTTTCTACCTCCTAGCCAAACTTTGACACTTACAAGGAACCAGAACAGTGCCCAGCTCCTTGGCACGCTAGTAACCCTTCCTCAATTCGTTCATTACTGGTTCGTTCTCCTATTTTGCATATTATGATTTATTCATGTACTGCTACTTTACATATATTCATCCTTATAACACCAACGCACATTCGCTATATGTAGCGGGGGGCTTGGGTCGTCCGGGACTTTTCCAGGCCACTTAAATTTTCTACAACTCCCTACCGTCTGCACCGAAGAACATGACACTTGAAACGCTGACAAGGAGCTTGGTTGCTGCTCGAAGATGCTGAGTCTCTAGGACAAACTTTCGATGCTTCCAATGAAAGAAGTTTTTCTTAGAATAACGCTTCCATTCCTGATTTTTTCTCGCAGTTGAGCAGACATCGATGTCCAAGTGGTGGAACGTAAAACTTTGATATTCTTCTATCATTATGTGCGTTATATGACTCCCAAACGGCTTTGTCTTTTCACTAAACATTCATTTACCTGTTTTACTTCGTTTGGTTTTGTTTCCAGCAAACTTTCATGGTATGATCACATTTCAATAAAAATAATACTATTATCTAGAGGTGTATGCACCATATCAGTTTAAGGTAGAGATGTTTGTACCAATCTATTTTAGCGGGTTTTTTTTCTTAATGAAGGGAAATATTTCAACCAGACTTTTATTCAGTAATCAATGTATGATTCTGTGGCTAGCAAATGCTACAATATTTTAAAGCATATCAGTTGTTTTTCATGAAGATATTTGATAAATAACGGGTATTTTCGAGGGCAGAATAGAGTATCTTGGCCAGCCCAGTCGGTCTGGTATCAATTCCAGTCGAATTGGGAGGGATTTGCAGCCGTTGGTTCTAGCTCATGTGTTGATGAAGTTGATATGTATGGTCCAGGTAATCTCTCTGTAGTGACGAACTAGCCTCAGTCTGAAGGTCATGTAAACACGAAAAAGAAAGTGTCCAGGATAGGCAAGAACGGAAGGCGACCCATCCTTGACTGCTCCACCCCTTGTCTATATTGAATGAATCGCTTGATTTGTACTAGCATGTACCTTTTTATAATCTCAGTAGTTTCTATTCACTTTTCAGACTACCGTAATCTTAAGGAACTATCAACACATTCATTGATTATTGTCCGTTAATGGGGGCGACCTCGGCGTAGTACCTCTCACGCCAAAGTAAAGAGTTCGAATCTTTTCCAAACAAGTTACGAAAATACCCATAAGGTATTTGAGCGGCTTCCCGAGCAAAGGATTATACCAACTTGATAACAAGTTCTAATACCAGGTTATCATTTTTTGGCCACTGAATATGTTATCATTCAGGCTGAATAAACAGCCAAAATAACAGAACGAATAACAAACAAATACTCTTTGAATATCATAATAATAACTTATTTTGTTATCACTGCTTAACAACTTGATAACAAATCCTGTATTGTGAGCAAATTTATTGAAATAGTATCAAATTATGTTATCAATTTGAAATCAAATTCTCATGCTTATAACTGACAAAAATATTTTGGTTAAACTTTTTGTTCAAATATGCTGGAAATATTTATAGTTTTACAATTCAACTTATAACGTTTATAAAAAAATGATAACATATGATAACAAAATTTGCCAATGGTGATAACATTTGTTATGCGATAATAGCGGAAATCAAAACGATAACTGGGATAACAGAACTTGTTACTTATATGATATCAGCTTGTTATTTTCCTTTGCTAGGGTACGACGGGTGATGAACCAGCCAGGGCTGTAAATCTAGGTAAATCAAGGAATAGAAGAAAAACAATATTTAGAAATGCAACTTCTACTTCCAAAACCTTATTTTTATCTGAAGGTATATCCAAACCCTTAGGCTTCTAACGGTGAGAAGACAACCAGAAAGGAGGGTGCAACCGAGTTCCGGTCCTCGCAAGTCCCTATGCCTCCACGAGTCATATAATCACGTAAGACTGCCAGCTGAAGCATGAAGATGCTGGTTGGTGTAGCCTAGGCAATACTGTCAATTTGACAATAGTGAAATGGCGTAGTGTGACTGAAGATCGTGAACCTGTTTTTTTACATTGTATATTTTCCATTTTAATTTAATTAATAATTTTAGCGCATTTTGGAATCTCTTATTCATTCCAAAACCATTTACCTTAAGAACATGGAGCTTAGTTGAAAACTAGATAAAGGGCGATACGGTCAAAATTTGGTCAATATCAACTTGACGTATTTCTTTCAATTTTGCATTTAAAAAACCTGAACACCCCTCATTTTGAAGGTGTGTGTGTGTAGAATGTTGCTCCTATTTTGATTTTGGAATTCACTCTTCAGTTGTCAAAATGCCGTCCAAGCAAGAAGAGCAGCGTATCAAAATTTTGCTCGCGCATCGCGAAAATCCGAGCTACTCGCACGCAAAGTTGGCAAAATCGCTAAAAGTTGCCAAATCAACCGTTACAAATGTAATTAAAGTGTTTGGGGAACGTTTGTCGACAGCCAGGAAGTCTGGATCGGGGGGAAATCGAAAACCGGAAGCCGCTGAGACGACAAAGAGAGTTGCCGGTAGTTTCAAGCGAAACCCTAACCTATCTCTCCGAGATGCCGCAAATAAGCTGGGTGTATCGTCTACAACCGTACATCGAGCCAAAAAACGAGCCGGACTATCGACTTACAAGAAGGTAGTGACTCCAAATCGCGATGATAAACAAAATACGACGGCCAAAGCGCGATCCCGGAGGCTGTACACGACGATGCTGACGAAGTTTGACTGCGTGGTAATGGACGACGAAACCTACGTCAAAGCTGACTACAAGCAGCTTCCGGGACAGGAGTTTTATACGGCAAAAGGAAGGGAAAGGTAGCAGATATTTTCAAGCACACGAAACTGTCAAAGTTCGCAAAGAAATATCTGGTTTGGCAAGCCATCTGTACCTGTGGCTTGAAAAGCAGCATTTTCATAGCTTCCGGGACTGTCAACCAAGAAATTTACGTGAAAGAGTATTTGAATAAACGTCTGCTGCCTTTCCTGAAGAAACACGGTTGTTCCGTACTGTTTTGGCCGGATTTGGCATCTTGTCATTACGGTAAAAAGGCCATGGAGTGGTACGCCGCCAACAACGTGCAGGTGGTTCCCAAGGACAAGAACCCTCCCAACACGCCAGAGCTCCGCCCAATTGAGAAATACTGGGCTATTGTCAAGCGGAACCTAAAGAAGACCAAAAAAACTGCTAAGGACGAGCAGCAGTTTAAGGCAAACTGGCTTTCTGCGGCGAAGAAGGTGGACAAGGTGGCTGTACAAAATCTGATGGCAGGGGTCAAGCGTAAGGCCCGGCAATTCGGATTTGGAAAAGCGGAAGCCTAACTGAATATTTTTCCTGAATTTTATACTAATTGAACTTGAAAAAGAAATTTAATTTGATTTTTTAAATAAACGATTTCACCGATTTACACGCGTTTTCCCTTGACCAAATTTTGACCGTATCACCCTTTATGTTTTTCAGAATTCAAGAATCACATAAAAATTGCACTTCTGAACTTCAACTTCTATTTTATTAAAAGATTATATATATTTTTTTAGTGATACAATGATTAGATAAGCCATTTATCTATCATCAGACCGGGTTCTTTGATCTTTCAAACTTTTTTCGAAATATAACTAGAAGAGAATAAAGAAAACTTTTTAAAACATGTCTTTTAGAATACTATGTTTCATGCCATGAAAAAATATATCATAGATCTTGTTATTGATATTTTATCTATGATATTTGGAATGATCAGCTCTGTTTTTCAGCTTTTCCATGACTATTTGGGTATTAATTCATACCTATTCTTTATTTTCATTTACCCTCTATTCTGTATCTTTTGAGTATAAATCTAATAAATTAAATAAAAATATCTATTTAAATTAAAAAAATTCCGAATAAATTGCAAAAAAAAAAACATTGCGAGTATATTAATATTCCACCCCATTCAATACTAAATGATAGGGTGGAAATACTGGGCCCCAGATGAAATATATGTACTACTGAGTATAATATGATTAATCCTTTTCAATTTAAACTTTCCGGGATTTCTATTCGGACAAATGTTGTTTTTTTTTAAGATGACAGCGCTCCTATTGATATCTGTGTAAAATGTTATGTCAATTGGTTTATTGGTGTAGTAGTTACACTTGTGTTTGTAAAGTTGTTTCTTTGATTTTTATAACGTCTGAAATTCTTCAATAGAGAAGTAGCATTAAATTTTGTGTGCGAAATGAAATATCGGCCGCCAAAATGTTCGGAATGTTGCAGAATGCCTTTGGTGTGAATTAAATGTCAAGAGCAAGTGTTTTTTTTTATTGGCACAAATTGTTCAAAGAAGGTCGAGAACGCGTTGAAAACTAACCACATCAAAGACAACCAAGAATACAACTGATGAGCTACACGTCAACAAAATCAAATAATTGGTGCTGCAAATCGTCGATTGATTACTTGAGAGCTTGTTGATATTGTTAGAATTTCAAATGAATCAGTCAACACAATTTCAAAATTCATTTTGTCTCTGAAAAAATTCAAATCTGCTAAAAACTACTCAATTTCATCAACAAACAACGTCGCATGGCATGGAGGTCTGTGAAACGATGCTTACTGACTTTGAGGACAAGACTGGAGATGAGATTTGATTCAGCACTGTGTGACTTCTGGTTGTTCAGCAAACTCAAAATACCATTTCGGGGACACGGTTTTGATGAGAGCCGTAGCGAGGAAGGAACTGATGACCAGAATATATCAAGCTGAACAATACATTAGGTCCTAAGTAACATTGGGAGACTCTCTTAGTCGACATTTTCTTTGCGTTTATACGGCTATGTAAAAACATGTTCAAGTATTTTTAACAAACAGTACGGTTATATAAGGTGTAATTAAGGATCTAATATATCAGAAACATCAGCAAATCGTTTAATAGACAAACTATTAACGAAAGAGAAAGTCGACGAAGAGAATCTCGCAACGTTACTTAGGACCTAATGCATTGTTCAGCTTGATTAAAAAATGTTTTGAAAATTGGAAATAGCGTTGGCATAGTTGCATTACATCCGGCGGTATTATTTTGAGGGGGATGAATTAGATTTAGAAGAATAAATAAAGATTTTAAAAGTTGTAGCTAAAGTCTTATTTATATGTGTACACAGTAGTAGGCTTAATGAGGGAATCGAGGTAATCTGGCCAATGTCATGGATGACAATTGTACCTTCCTTGATGGAAATCATCAGTAAGTGCTTCTGCTTATGGGTCCACACCTCCGTGTTTTGCGCTTCATACAATGAAATAGTGAAAATTACAGGCATGTACAGTTTGACCTTGTTATTGAGAGGAACCGTATGTCATGGTAAGTCATGCACTGGTGATGGCGTCTTATCATACATCACAAAGTAAATCCGAACCTCGAAGAAAATATCAACTATGTCTTCTATCTACTTATAATTTAATGCTGTGTAGCCAAAATATGCTTCCGATGACATTATCAAGCGAGCTGCATTGAATGTTTGGTAAGTTATTAATTGCTGTCCAGAACCAGAATATGCTCAAATAATAGATAAAATTGTTGCTGGAAATAACGATTGGAAAATCACGTTCGTATGCTATTAGCTGGAGTAAGACTAGGATAGTAAATCCCACATAAAGCAGGCTTTTTAATCATGCTATAGAATTGACTCACATTAAGACACTAAACACAAGTTTTTATAGGTTACTAACTACACGCTGAAACCTTGAAACCTCTGTGCTATGCCATAGATAGACTAGGTTTAATCATTTTGAAGATGTACACACGCAATGGCGCACAGGAAGAAACTGACAACATTTTCCGTGTTATTGTTAAGTGTATCAAAGAATCTGTTGTCCTTTCACAAATGCCGTAAGTTTATGCCCTGTTTGGAGATGGCTGGATTCAAATCGCGGTCTGTTCTAGAGTTTTTTTTTGATAAAATGTAAATTTCTCTGGGCATAAGGTATGTATATACTTGCCACACATTCATACTATTTAGTGCTAAAATGGTCCTGCTGTTAAATTAATTAATAACTGTGGAAGTGCATTTATAACACTTTTTAGGTGTCACTAAAACAAAATGGGATTGCAGCAAAACAAATCAACCGAATAATTGCATTTATTTTTCCTTTTTAAAAAATACATGTTATAGAAATAAACCACATTAATTCAATTCGAATCTCTGGCCCTCTTCCTTGATAACTTTGCGCAAACGCTTTGTAAACCCATCGCAGCTGGCACGCACGATTTCCTGAGAAATTTGGTCCCAAATATCAACCAAATGTTTCTTGAATCTGTCTAAAGTAAACCCTCTCGTAGGTCATATATGTTTAAGCATATGATGATGATGATGATGATGATGATGATGATGAGATAACTACCATCTACTGTAGCAAGGTAACTTTCCATAGCAGTGGAATAATCTGAAAACGATGTGATTAGGATTCTATTGTTGTTAGTGATCATCAACCTCCTGTATGAAGGGCCAAAAACGTTTGGTCGGGCCCGTAAGCAGACACACTTACGCGAAACCCGCGAATATAAGGCAAAAGCAAGTTCGCACCCACGGCATTAGAATCGAGCCTTCGATTGACAGAGTAAACCCTATGGGGACAGAATAAATAGATGGGTTCGAAGAGCCCGCCCTCGTTCCGCGAAATGTTAACAATAGGGAGGAGGCAGTCCCTATCCAAATCGTTTCACTTGGGTGCCCTGATGGTCCCTCACTTTCTCCGTTATATATTAGGTCGTGGATATTTAGTACATTTTGTAGATAACATTTGATTGCTTACCTTGTGTTAGAAAATTTGACTGAATGTAAAATTAGTTAGGGTTTATATTGTTCTTTGTTGTCTCGGTGTTTCTGTGGGTCTTCCCTTGGTCTACCACAACTTTTCAAGAGTTGACTTTAGGATGTTTGGTATTGCTCGCGGTCAAAAGATAGGGAAGAGAACCGAAAAAAGCATTAGTGATTGGTAACACACTATGCGCATGTGAGATTTTCATTGTGATATTCTCACAACGGTTGTTCAGAATGGTTCGACGGATGCATATGAGAGATCATTCCCGATGAGTAGTCGTTTACTCAATTCCATCATGTTTGGTTATTGAAGACAAGAAACATTTTATAACGTGCTACATTGCAATGATCCCCCATCCCATCTTCAAGTGATCATTACAAGCTGTCCATTTGTTTCAGGCACATTTGAACGTTGATAGGGCAGCCAATCACACATGAAATATGCTGCGACCAACATGCCCATACCTCTTTCTGAACCAAAGGGCAAGGATATGTTTAAGCATATAACCCCAAACAAAGTAGTCCAGTGGGTTGAGATCCATTGAAGATACGGGCCATTCTTCGCTTGTGATGAAATCGGGCAAATTTTCCGCTAAGTCCTGTTGGAAACAATATGGTGTATTCCCATACAGCGTTGAAGCATGAGGAGGCAGATGGTTCTTCACAACCTGCTCGATACTAGCTGGCGCTTCTTCTTGCGAACATTCCTCAGAAGATTCAGCTCATACTTCTAAGCGACAAGTTTGGCACTTTCTTCAATCTTTTTCAAACGTGATATGGTTCCTAAGATACGCCTTCGTCAATGCCCAAAATTCGTCAATTGATCGAATTTATGGTCAATTAGGAGGGTTCATGTCCTTTGGAACGAATGAAACATTCTTGGTGGTAAACCATTTTACCGTTGATTTCACGTAATGGCAAAACATAAGATCTGGTCAGAAGACAACAGGATCTTTGAGGCTTCGAATCATAGGTAGAAGTCGTTTTTGTAAGCACTCTTTGATGTATATTTCACTGTTCACCGAAGCAGCTGTGATGGAGGGCTGCAAAATTTTACCAAAGAAAAATGATTGCTAGACCATAGCTCACTCTCCAAAATTTTCGACTTGAATGAATATTTTAGACTGGTTTAATGTTTCTTCTTCGCGCATCGTATAATATTATGGCCCGGAAAGGTTTTGTAGTCGAATTTTACGTAGGTTTCAGCATCCATAATTATACAGTTTGAATTCCCAGCAAACATCGTAACGAACAACTTTCGCACTCTGGGCATCATCCATGCTTCTTGTTTCAGCCTCAGTTTGGGCTGCTTCTGCTTCTTGTAGGTTCGAAGAATTAAACGATGAACATTGGACTTCGAAGTGCCATCCCGCTTCTTGTTGTCGAATGCCTTCATTATTCGTTTATCTAAACTAGGATTAGCAGGACCGAACAGAGATATAAAAGTAGAGTAAAAGTTACAGTATAAGGAAAGAGAGGTAGATTGCGAAGTATGCTTATGCAGAATATGCATATAGTCAGGATCCCAAGTTGTAGCATATTCTGGTAATTTCGCAACACACTAGCACTACGGGGTGAAATTATACTGAACTACTGGTCACAGATCAAAATGTCTTGACCTACTGAACAGCCTCGCTGATGACTGAAGTCTTGTATTTGTGTCGAATCCACACAGAAAAAAATCATTAATTTTAACAGGCGCGTAAAATTTCCACTCGTTTAATTCTAAGCCAAAGCAGAAGTAAACAACGATTGATTGTTTGATTGAGATTGTTTGATTGAGATTGTTTGCAATCTTCCATGCAATCTCATTATTATCTGTAAAATCTAGCATTCCATTTATGTACATTAGATAACGCAGACAATTAAAACTTTTTTTCTATCTGTGCAACAAATGCCAAAAAAGTACAAAAACACTAGAACTAATAGTCACCAATAAAAAAATGACCTATTGATCAAATTTATCGAAGACAGAAACCTTTTTAATAGTCGCGATTCCAGTCAAGAAAATCAATTGTACACCACCGCCGCGTAGCGAAAATATGTTTAACTGTTGATCATCAATTGAAAGGTTTTGTTCCACTGAATAATTTATCCAACGAAAACAAATTTCCAAATGATCAGGATTACCAGATATGGTTTCTTCAGGAAATACATTGGAATACTAGCACCGCATAGCGAGAATATTTAGTCACGATTCAAAAGGTCCTGACGTACTGAACAACATTGTTGAAGACTTGTTGTTTCTATGTGGTTAGGATACAAAGATAAAGCATATCCTTGAAAATAATTAGCACACCAGCGCTGCGTAGCGGAAGGATTTTGCACTATTATTTCATTCAAAAGATTAAGTTCTACTGAACAACATTGTCCAATACAGAAACATTCTATCTGGTCAGTTCCCAAACTATTCATGAATGAAAAGGCCTACTGAAATCTTTTCTGAATACAGTAACATTCTATGTGATCCGTATCACGAGATGTTCCGGGAAGTAATGTGTTTAACGCACGTGTTTAAGTCACGAGTTCGAATCTCACAGACATGTTACGAACCCAAAAGAGATATTTGAGTGACTACGACGGGAGATGAACCAAACCGAGGCCTCAAATCTCGATAATCAAGAAACAAAAATAAAAAAAATCACGAAAAAAATGCGTTTTTTTCTGGCATAAAAAAACCTGTTTCTAGCATAAACCTGTTTCTTGCCATCTTATTTCTAAATAGGGGAGGTTGATGAAGTTTGATGCGTTCTTATTCTAGCTCTGTATTAAATGATATTTTAATCATTTTTGTTCTTTTTCGTTTGCATTTAAAAGCTTACCCTGCTAATCACAATCAGCTTACTGCCAGCTCTTGGTGTGACAAGTACAATCGTACTCTATTTCCACAGAATCGAGAAGTTTAATTCAACATATAAAATGCTTCACCAGACCGATCCTTCGAACGCTGCCATCATCATATATAGTTGTGCCTTTATCGACTGTGCAAAACGAAAACTCAAGGACATTCCACTCATAGATTATCAAAATACAGATATAAGCAGATTCTCAACCATACAATTGAACAGATCGATGCAATAAACGTCAGCACGAAATGATACAATGATTACATGTTGCTGATGCATCTTAACATAGCATGAAAAATACATAAAACATGTCATCCATTTCAGAGCATGGTTGTGCTAAACTCTGAAAAACAATACCCTTCAGAATGAATAATGTATAGATTGTTGGAAACATTTTTGTCAGCTTTTTTGGATCTGTACTAATTCAGCCGTGTGGAAAGCTATCAAACAATCGTCATGTATCTTCCATTTAGCATTCTTGTTTGTACGGAACGACACGTCTTTTGTTCAAGCCCAGACGCCAGAAGCAAAAATCAATTACCTCGAACCACGAGCTTTCTGTCACCAAAGGCGCTCTGAGCGTTGCTTCTCGTTCATCCGGCGTGTGTTTACATCCATCCGGTCCAATACCGTTAAAAGGATGAAACTTAAAAGATATGATTTATGGCGCTCCTCGCACTGGCTGGTTCGTTGTCTGGCGGAATGAATAAAGTAATAGAATATGGCAATGGCATTCCTGGTATTTTCAGTGGGTAACTAAGCGCACGCTTAATGTGATGGGTGCAGTTTTTGGAAAATTTAACAGAAAATTACAAACGGGCAATAATTACTTTTTGAAAATTCTTGAGCAAACTTCGATATTTGTAACTCTAGAGGTCATTAACAGTGTACTCAATATGAACCATTTAACAGAGGGCATCCTTAAATGATGCGTTGTATCACTGGTAACTATTACTAGATAAATCAAAACCAATCAAAAGGAAACGGACATTTACAGCGGAGTATGTTGGATTAGTTATTAATCCTTTTTCTATGGTGCACCCTTCATAACGTCATTTTAGCCAACAGAGTGGTCCGAACGTATATCTGCATTTTTTTTATCATTGGTGTTGGTAAATCACACACATTCTAAATCATTTCTGTGGAAAGCCGTAATGCCATCTCGTTTTGCTTCCATTATACATAGGATGCTTTTCCTGTCAACAGCAAAAACTCAGCGTAGAGAGACACTATAGAGGCCAACAAAAAAAAAGTGTATGTGCGCAGCATCCGTAATTCATTGTTTTCGTTAACAACATCATCAACATTTTCGGCTGAACCATTGGCAAAGCAATGTGTTGGTGCATCGATTCCAGCATGGATCTTTGCCCACCAAGCCCGTGTATGGTTGTAGTTGAAAATCTCGAAAAAGGAAATTCACGGCGCCGGGATCCAAGTTTTCAGAGAGCTTACTCATACTCCAAGCTGTTTTTAAGGAAATGAACATTGCTCTCAGGAAAGTACTATCAGAAAATCGTCATCAGGACGACCTAGGGGATGATGATGCTCAGCATCTTCTCATGTAACAAGTGAGCAGATGCGTAGTCCAGTGAGATGGTTGTGAGAGATTTGTACTGAAATGCCTCTCGCGGAATCCAGGATTTATGGTTTGTTATTGTTTCTATCTCATTCTAGCATTTAAGGCTGGTCGCAGTTTCGCAGACGCTTTAAATCATTTTCGATGTACCGACGAGAGTAGATCGTCGGTTCGTGGTTATAAATTTTGTCGAATCGAATTTGAGCGACAAGAGGGAGGAGAGCCATGAGAAAATTGCCTTTCACTTTTTTCCACCGTATGCAGGTTGGGCATCCAGGGAGGAAAATTGTTCCATGCTTGCCATATCTCACAGTGTGATAACAGGTTTCGTTGCTTCGTTTGCAGTCACTGCGTTGGTTATTTGATCCTGCGAATGGGTCCTTTCACTTGTATTGGTACTTGGTGAAATGGATTCCAGTTACTGTAGAAATTCACTGTTCGCCGGGGAAACCAGTTGAAACAATAGCTTGCTTGCTAAAGGATCTGCTAGGGTCGTGGAAACTTTACCGATTCTGCTTTATCATAGAAGAGCCAATGCTGCTGTCTCTTTCATACATTAGACATTGGATCAAGTGACACGAGGGAGTTGGAAATGCGAAAAGCGCTGTAAAGGGGCTAAGATACAACAACATTCAGCATTTTTGGAGCTGACATCGGAACGAGAGCCGAGCAGTGAGGATTTAGCAGCAACGCGACGTGGGAAAAGCTTTGAGGAAAACAGGCATCCTTTTTCTCATCTCCATCATTCTTCGATGTCGTTCATTTCGGGACGGGTGAAAAATCGGTGCTCTCTGTTAGTGCAGATAGTGTTTCGTGTGGAAAAATTTGGATTCTTTTTTCGAAAATGTAGATTTTTAAACGAGTGCGGTGCAACACAAATCGGAAATTGATTGCGGGACGTCAAATCATTTAAAAACTTTCGATTATTTTTAAGTTTGCTTCATATTTAGTTCCCGGGCTTTTTAAGTGTAGTGAATAATTTGGTTATTTTTTTTTACTGAGCAACCCTTTTATATTGTGTTGGGAATAATTTATTTTTTCTACGTAAGTGGAAATGATAGGAAACGAAATAAATTAGTTTTAAATACCGAATGCTACACGTATGAATAAATCAAAAACAAAAAGTATTACTGAACATCCTCACTACAACGGTTTCCAGTTGCAAAGTAATCATTAGTTAACTTATAATCTGTGTGAATATAAAAACCAACTTATTCCTAAATCAAATTGGACAATCAAAACTGACTAGTAACGGACTGCGAAATGAAGAAATTGAATGTGCAGTTATTGGTGGAACTGAGAAATTTAGGTGATAGTAAGAGAATGTTGTGTCCCAGTGGCGAAACTGTTTATAAAAACAATTACTCAAGGAAGCCGATTATCAGATTTACCGCAATTCGACAACCATTCATCAGCTCAACGCCTGCAGAAAACAAGGTAAACGCAAAAGAATAAAAATTATATGCTAAAATATGCAACTTCGGTAATGACCAGAAAAGCGAGCGGAAGGTGCAATAATTAAGGCCACTCAATACAAGACCGACAGATAGCAAATGAAATGAGCAGCACAAAGCAGTTTGAGCTTGTAAAACAAATTGGAAACGACGAAGCACTAACAATACAATAGCACACTGACCTTTTATGTTCTACACTTCGCGGTTTGTTTGGGTTTTTTTGGTGGCACATAGGTGGAGGGCGCTTCCATATAATTATATCGCTTAATTTATTGTTTTTCGATATAAGAAGCTCAAGAGTGTCATTCTTGATGAATCATGTCATTGTTTTTGTTGCACTGCTATGCGTACTTAAAAGCTTTTTTTTTCTTTATTAAATATTATTGCGAAATTTCTATATTTTAATCCTTTCCCTTTTTGAATATTATTCTTGATGAGTAATGCAGACTATATTAGGTTCAGTTTGTTTTATATTATTAAAGTACCTGTAATATTCTTTAATTTAGTAAGCACAATACTGCCTCACGTCATTTATGAAGAAGCTGTTCACTTATAATTTAAAATATGTAAATTATTAAAACAACCAAAACTGAAACACAAACAATAGTTTCTTGAAAAATCAAAATCCCCTAGCAAAACTTATCTACCAACTATTTTCCTTGGTTACTATTATCCCATTAGTTGTGCTAAGTGTTAGTGAATCGCAAACAAAGTTCTTGAGTTCGTTGTTTTCCAACACCAATATTCTGCAACAACTTGTTAGAGCATAAAAGTGTCAGTAGATAAATCATCAAAAATTGACTTCTCCCGTCGGTCATTTGTTGAAGCTATATGTTTGGTCTGGATTACCTTCCAACTATACCGATGCAGCCATTCTTTAAAATAATTCTTCGTTGGTTTTTACATTTCTGTTGTTTCCAACATAATGTTCTAAATGCAATTTGACAGATATTAAAGAATGTATATTTTGTGTGGCAAGCGCATTGATGTAGAATGAGTTGAAGGAATTGTGAATGCATAGTCTAAAATGATTTGAACCAAAACTCTCGACAGGTTCGGACAGAAATGTTTGCTAGTCTGAACCAAACCAGTTGCATCTATCCAAACCATTTGCAAACCCGTAAAGCATAATTTCAAAACACGCTGGAAATATAATTTGTACTGAGAATTCTTCGTTCTAATTTGCTGTTGGAGATGATAAATTATCGTTTTCACAATTATTAAAAATATGTATGAAAATGTTACCTTGACTATCCAACTTAGTGAAAAATAATGATAAATATCTAACGCTGTAAGCAACGCTTCTTGAATTTTAGCCGGCAGGTAAGCAACAGGCACACCAGAAGCCAGGAACAAATGTTAGCTATAATTAATGTCCCCATGTCAGAAAAGGTCAAAGGTCAATGTGCATGGTGTAAACAGTATATTTAAAATCAATTATGTCTTCGAAACCAGTCGACAAATTTATCTCATATAACAACCATAAATGCGTACGTACTCTGATTACGAGAAAAAAAAATGTTTAAAGATAAATAAAAAGTTTGAGCGGGCGTTGGTGGTGTAGTGGCAAGCGTGACTGCTACTTGGCACCCCAGTGGGTCTGGGTTCAATCCCAGTCGACGTCGGTGGTTTTTCTGAGGCGAAAAAATCTGGTCACATCTTCCTTCGGAATGGAAGTAAAGCCGTTGGTCCCGGCTCATAGTCATAAGTCGATAGGTAGGGTCCAGGTGGTGGAGTCGTCTCCCTGGCGTCGGTGATTGTCACCATGTGAGGAAATCCCTAGTAGCACACTTGTTGCCATTCGGTTGAGATAACATAAATATGACTTGCTAAGTCATAATCAAGTTACTACAACTAATTATGATTGTAGTGTGCCACTTGGGATAGGCCGACGGAAATATAAACAGAACAAAAATTTGGGTGATTTGGGCGTACATTCAGTTCTGAATGATGACAGTATAAACAATAAAAATGTACTATGTCAATTATCAATATTTTTGGTTGAAAATTTGACTATACTATAACCAATATATTGTTCTTCCTTGACCAAAATTTATAAATTTGAAGTTTTGATAACATTTGTGAAAAAAGTCGTTTTTGAACAAAGCAATTTTAAAAACCTGTATTTTTGTGAAAAAGTCAGGTATGATATTAACAATACCACCATAGCCTAAACAAATATAGAAAATAATGTGTAGCTTTTTTTTGTTTTTTTTT
Source organism: Aedes japonicus (assembly GCA_034211315.2). Classification (NCBI taxonomy): domain Eukaryota; kingdom Metazoa; phylum Arthropoda; class Insecta; order Diptera; family Culicidae; genus Aedes; species Aedes japonicus. The sequence goes on along the minus strand of JASCZW010001046.1, from coordinate 496,072 downwards.
TCTGTTTTCTGTTTTTGTTTTTTTCATAAGGGGAGAATCGGGTGAAATTGGCAGAATGGACAGTGGTCACAAATTTCACTTTAATCGGATGCCAGGACACTTCCTGGCATCCGATTAAAGTGAAATTTGTTCCATTCAGTTCTTCAGCTTATTTTGCAAATTTACAGTGCATTTGGGTTCAATATAGTAGTACCAAGTTTAGTTTTTGGGTGATAAATCTAGTTTGCGTCCGAAATGAGGGAAGAAATGGGCAAAATGGGACACTTACTGCGGTCAACCCTAAATGAGACCAACATCATTCGATTTCCTGCATTTTTTCCCATGAGATAAGCTGTTTTTCAGGAATCCTACCCTGTGCCGTTCAAATTAATGGGATTTTAGTTCCATTTTTTCCCACAGTGCAGTGGTTTGGACCACACCTGGCATTAAAGTTGACGTACTAACATGAGAATTTCCTTTTTTCACCCGGTATTGACCATGCTGAAATATCGGTGCAAATAAACAAAAGCCAATACATCAATACACATTATTTGTTACGCGTGAAATATTCCAAATAATTAGTGTAACCCACGAAGAACTTAAAAATATGGAATACAATATGAATTGGTTTTTGAAAACTACGTATACAATATTATGCAGTATTATTATTAGAATTCTTATACACCCCTAGTGAATCAGAGGGATATCTTGATACATCCTTTTGTTGGCTAGCTTCTTGAACTTTTACTTTAAGGGTAATGTAATAAACTTTGTGTGTGTTTGCAATCAATCTCCCACTGGCCGGCAGTGCTTTTATGGAAGAAACTTGTCTGCATTTCTTCAGTAATTTACGTGTAATCACTATGTGCAAACATTTTTAGCCCTGGAGATTGAAGGTGACAGCTCTATTGAAAATCCAACGACCCATTTCAAGAATGTCTGTTCATACACGTACATTATGAGGTCATCTTCATATACAATAAGCCCCGCATGAAAATCTTCGCATATCAAATGGATATGTAAAGAGTTTTCACACTTCCAGAATCAAAAATGGACATTCTTGATCCTGGCGTGTATATAGTTTATTTATACTTTTAATAATATAAAACGACCTCACCAATGTTCCTTTTCTGATGTTGGAAAGTTCGTCCGGATGCGGGAGCGGAGCACTAGTAAACAAAAAATGGGGAAAAAACTACCGACGCACAATCTATCTAAAGAAACACGACCATAACACACTAAGAGAAGGATTCCATTCACAAGGTCCTACGCAAATTACTCGGAAAACTATATTTTCACCATTTACTTTAGTTGAAAAACGGAATAATTTTTAATTTTATTTCCGCGAAAATAACGCAGCAAAAGCTCAGTACCGCCTTTGCCTACTGTGTCAGGGTAATGTAATAAACTTTATCTTAAAAATATCCGACATTAATAGTGCCTTAGGCATACAAAAGTATCTTTTATTACATCATATATCTTCAATAAGTGGTTCATATTTAATTCTTCAGATCCTAGCAGAAACCTAGCAGATTTTTTAATGTTGGATTCGTACTACAAGTCAAAAAAATATCAATTACTTCAAAGTGAAGTCAAAAATATATCAAAATATCAATAATCAATAACGTAAACAAGAATAGTGTTTTTGATTATAATGCATGATCTTACCATTTATTGCCGGAATGGTAAATAAACACATAATTTAACACATAAAATCAAAACAAATGCTTCGACTGGACCCTATTTTCATTGCATTTCTTATTTCAGCATAAAGTGAAATGGGTTCGATAGAATTTTAATACATTTGGTTGAACGTGTAGTCCAAAATGTTAATCAAAAGCACGCGTGTCATAAAAAGGTCAAAAAATAAGAAATCATGGTCAATATATTAAAAGTTAGCTTAAGCCTTTGGTATAATATAAAAATTTGCAAAAAATTGAAACCTCTGTGTCCGAAGGTTTACATGACTGTAGTAAGTAATTGGTCGTTTCTTTTCAATTACTGCCGTGCTTCTACTTGTCATCGCGAAAAACGATGATTCGGAAAGGTTGTTATTCAGTGGTAAAAACTTTATCAAGATTCATACACGTTTTCAAAAGTTATCGAAGAAAGACATAAGAAAATTCTGCCGCTCACGTTGAAACCCCAACGTGGCCAGGAGGAATTATCACAAATGTTCTTGTATTTTCAAAATCAACTGTAAATACCGTTATTAAATATTACTGAGAAACAATAACGTTAGATCGAGTAAACAAAACAGTCGTAGAAAAGGAACATACGACCGAAAAATACGTTGAAGATAATCATGACAATCCAAAAGAATCTCTTGCAAAAAAATCGGCAAATCTGTATACGAGAATCATTTCAGCCGTAACATGTCAGCAAATTTCCCAACAAGACGTTGAAATAAAACCTGGTTCCCAAAATCCGTGCAAGAAAATTGTACGAGCAAGTACTGCTCAATTACAACGTATGTATTTTGATGGACGATGAAATTTGCGTGAAAATGGGCATTGGACAAAACCCGGGTGAAAAAAATTACGTTTCTAAACGTAAGGGTGATGCACCAGGTGAGGTTAAATTGTTCTTTATTCTTTATTAAGCATCCGCTCACAAGTTGATGATTTGGCAAGGTATTTGCAGTTGTGTGAGAAAATCAAAGGTTTTCATCACTGGAGTGACTATTAATGGACAAGCTTACGAAGAGGAGTCTTTTCAGAAAAGGAATTTGGCAATCATTCAATAGCACATCCGTCAGTTCTTTGTGCATTACAACAATGAAGTCATAGAATGTTCTAAGCAGAATAATGTCGATTTTATTGAGAAAAGTATCATTTCACCAAATTGTTGAAGTTTTCGTCACATCGAAAAATTTTGGGCAATTATCAATCTCAATTTAAGAAATGTTACAAAACAATCACCATCTGATTTGAAGAAATGCTGGAAAAATATGGCAGATAAAGTGGACCGTAGTGCTCTGCAAGATATGATGAGTGGAATTCAGTGAAATGTTCGAAAATTATTCCGGAATGCTGGCGAATAACTTTTCTTGTATTTTCACTTTAAAACTTTATAAAAACCTACAAAATGAAAAAAGTTGTCAATATATAAAAATGCAAAGGATGTTCCCTAGTAGCACACACGTCTTAAATCGGTTGAAATAACTTCAAATTGACTCAATTAAGTTACATTGATTGCCGAAACCAATAATGCTAGCTTTGTGCTGCTTGGTTTCTTTCTTGATCACAACTTTCCAAAAAAGCCTAGATAATATACGTTTCCAAAACGTTAATATTAATGTTGATGAAACAATTTGAAAGGCTAAATCTGAACATATGCGCATATGAAGCAAACAAAAGGATTCAAATCGTAGCTGGTGGAGGTTGACGACCGTCGGGCCGAAAATTCAGGCTTTGCTTTGCATGCTTAAGCCCCGTAGGATGTTGATATGGGTACCTTTTGGCCAAAAAAATCAAACTAAATCCTCTTTTTCGGTGATGATTTGAACCCATGTATATTAATCCTTAAAAATAAGATGGGTTTCACTTTGTAAAGACGTGCGTCGCTCATATTCCTTAGTTATTCTACACATGCGGTTATTCGACAACTAGAAACAATAAGAATAAAATAAAATATGTTGACGGTTACAGCAAAAAAAAACATTCAAATAAACGATGCATTGGATGAAGAGTGCCTTTACCGACGATCTGAGAGAGTCACTTATGTTACAAAAGTTTAAACTAAAATAGGTATTCTATTTTACAAGGGTATAAAACCCTGCAGCAGTTTTTACAGAATGTTTATCACTGTAGGTGTTACAACATATGTACATAAATTAAATCAAATAATTAAAAATCAAATCACTGTCAAATTTTAAATTTCGTGTCTTCATCCCAATCATATCTATAGTATTATATTCTTATTTCTTAGCTCTGAGATAAAACGATGCCAAAAAGTATCATTTTTGCCAACATAGTTTTCCACATGATCAGATCGCTGTCTTTGCACGAGTTACCTTTTGACCTCCGTTTTACAGACATTTGCGAGCCCAAAGTGATATAGTTGTATCATATAATTTATATCATGTAAGACTGTTGCCGCTATAATGTGTTTGATCTCCGACAATTGCATGACTTCCCTCAGCTCTTGCTCTTCTCGCATGAGAGATGAAGTTTCTTTTATTCTTGTTCCCTCAATGCTCCTGATGCGACAGTCGGTAAGATATGGTGGTACGATCCACTGGATCACATGCTTGCGAGCATAGCTGGTGGATTTACCCGAAAATATGTCCAACTGACAGACACGACGACAAGCCGAACGACCTAAACCGACAACATGCTTGACTGACGTTCGTTTTATTTGTTTTAATTTTTAATTGAAATTTTTATATCAAGCCGACGATATATTACTCATACAGGAAAACGTATTTTCTCTTCAAGTTTCTGTAGAAACATAAGGAACACAAATACACATACAACCAAACTCGATGATACATCCTACCCACTAGACTAAAATAAAAAAGAATATTCTGAAGAAAACGTAATTTCAAAATAAACATTTTGCTTTTGCTGACACATGTTTGACGGTCAATGGATGCCTCCATTGTCGAGCACTTTTCGTCTGTTCTACCCAGAAAAACACTTTGCTTAATCGAAAAGTTGCTCCAACTCCCCCTGTGTCCGCTTGGAGACGAATGTGCGATAAGCCGAAGTAGCAAAGTTGACTAACGAAATTCGTTCCATTTAATTCATTAAAACTTAAGCTTTTCGATCAAATTAGAACACCGGAACGGACGGAAAAATGCGAAAGAAACGGGAAAAACGAGATTAAAGCGTAACACCCAGAAAACAAAATTAATTAAATTCAACTTTGTGTTTTTTTTTATTTGCCGGGCGGTCTCTCTAACGGTTGCCCTGTGACATGTAAAAGACTACACCGAAGCGTAGTGAAACATTTCCAAAATCTTGGAACCATCCCAAGAAAACGTGAATTGCTATTTTTTTTTCTACGTTCGTCAGGCTTCACGCTATCCTGATTTTTATAGAGATTCGATTTTTGTTTTCATCTGAGGGAATTTTCTTTAAATGTCCAACACTTCACAGTGACATTTCAGTACAAGCGACGTACGCTCCCTCGTTGATCAAAATCCCTGAACAAAAAGAAAACCATTAGAACCAATGTTTGCAATCCCATTCGTACATCTTCCTTGTAGAAAAGGAGGAAGACAAAAACACGCTCAAGTGAAGGTTGAATGAAAATGTGTCAAATTAAAATTGTTTTTCTGTCTGAGGAGCAGATACGTTCCAGAAATACTTTGTTATCTTGCCGTGTCGCAGTCATTCATTCAAGCGTGAAAAAAAAAAGAAATGCAGTGTCCTTGAGAGAAAGAGAGGAATTATTGTAAAGTTCACAGATCATGCTGTGAACAGCCTTTCCTAACTAATAGTATTACGTAATCATCTTTTTACTGCATGTGGATACAAGGTCAAAATACTCATTTATAATGATGCGTAGTAGTAATAAATTTAACAATTCTCTAATTTGATTGATATTGCCCCTCAATTTTGTTTGCAATCAGTGCAAGTGTTTATTTGATTTAAAATGTTTCGCAAATAAATATTCATGAGCAGCGTCCGTTTCCATCAGCAAAGCAGAAAAGTTGTAAACAAACTCACGAATGCAGAGACGCTCATCCAAACCAGTTGAATTGGTAGAGCAATCGGAGGATTTACATTTTGCTTATGTTGTATATTTGTATTTCTTTTCCATATGATCGAAGCATCCATCCAATAGGAGTTGAAAGGAAATGAAGGTGTTTCAGTACAATATAGGAAGAGAAAGAGGATAGATATAAAATAAATCGCCAAGTTATACACAAGAATGAAAGCATTCCAGTGCGAAACATGGAGCAATGAAAGAATGGAGCAAAATATTGATAAATTATATTCGAGTCACGTTTTTCACAGATGCTATCGAAACCCTGAAGAAATCGATGCAAAAAGTATCCGCACATGTATAAAGAATACAAGCTATCTTCGCTTTTGAACTGACGTTTAATTTAAATAAAAAGATTGGCCGAATTTTCTCACATCGGAACAGTCTACACCTTGTGCGAGGACGTGTAGCACTATTAATTTTGAGTCTAAATCCAATATTGTTCACAGGTTTGCCTGTAGTAAGACATTCTCTGCATACAGTTCCGAGAACTATTGTACCTTAATCTCAAATCGATATCCACCCAGCTTCGACTTTTCATGCTCAACCGTTTTTACAGATCACTAAAATGCACATATTCACAAGCACACACATACTTCTCCGAAGTGGATTGAAGTGTTGCAAGCATAAATCACATTAGGATGTCTTAACTTTTATGGTGGTTCTTCCCACATTTCCCCCGCTAGCGTTATGCTTTGCTGAATCAAGTGTAACCTCCTGCAATCCCTAGAAGTAGTGCGGATTGAAGGTGTGCATTGCATTTTTTTTTCTTCTCCACCCTTGACAAAGGCGTCAAGTCTCAGACTACGGGTATAAAAAGTTTCCTCTGATTCCTTACTGCAGGGAATTTTCAGCAAAGGAAATAGAAGCTTGATTAAGATAAATGCTAGCTAAAAAAAGTCGGTTTTTCTCTTGTGAAGCACAATAGCAGTGCATTAAGGTAGGACAGCAAACATTCTTATTTCAGGTAACAGCAGTTCAACTGCCGGAATTATCTCTTATCACAAGAGAAAATATATAAAATAAAAGTTTCATCGCATACTCAGAAAATAATAACTGCCACTTACTATTTCAATTTATAAGAAACAACGAATTCAGATATCGATGATTCAGAAATACCATTCATAACACAATCTGGTGTAACGCTATGAGACCAAATTTCACGAAGTCAAAATATTGATTTCAATGCAGAGAAAGAAATTAGCTATGGAATCTCCTGACCATTTCGTTGAATTTATAAAGCATTGAATATTGGGTGCCATAGGGTATAGGGTACCTCAAGATATTTTGACGTAGTGTTTGTTGTGAAAATCAAATTTGGACTTTCTTTTATTTTATATTCTGCAATGAAATGTTATTTTTAACCTTCAAAATGAAATTTTTTGGCTGTTAACTGACTGCACGTATCAACCCGAGCAGGAGAATTGCTAAATTTTACTTTGATGAGCATGAAACAAATGATAAATAAAAAAACCTAAAACTATTTTTTTCATTGGAAACATGATTGGAATAATAAAACTGGTTAATAGGCCATAAAAAAAGGAAAAAAAATATTACTTTGGCATTGACTTAGCTCTATTATTATCGTGATATTGAGTGAACATTTGTTTGTTGTTATTATCTAGTATTTTTCCTTTACTGCCAAACTAATTCAACCTCACTTTTTTACACGATAGAACAACAGGGTTCAAGTGGAACTATAAATTGCGTAGATTCAAATAAATTTAAAATAGTTACATGTAACGCTGTTGAAAACAATTATATTTAAAGCTGCCGTGTAATACTATTTTATATGCATTTTTTTAGCATTTATTTTTATTTTCTTAGCATTTTATCAGGATAATGAGATTTTAAATACATTAATTGTTATGTTATATATTCTCCGTGCGAGGAGTAACGATTATGATGTAGAAGGAGATGTTCGCTCATCACCATGAGGCACCGAGAGTGAACAACAATGTTTTTGGCTAGAATTAAAGATATGAAGAGAAAGTTTTGATAGTTCCGCTAGTGTGCGACAGGCTTGGAAATTTAACAGATGTTTTTATGAAAATTGAGCGAAAAGGGCATGTGTACAGTGGTACTCGAACCAACGACATTTTTGCCTAACATCCCACTGCGGGGTAGGTCGAAGCACGGACTATGTCCGCCACTTCAACAGGCAAAAATGTCCGGTTGGAAGACGCTCATGTACCACTGTGGCTTGTATAGTTATTCTAGCGATCTATTGTGTGCACTCTGTTTACTGATGCGCACATGGGAGAGGAACTCTCTCCTTTTTTGGGTTTGTTTTGATTCGCACCGACTGACGATCACTAAAGTTTTTCTCGTCGTCTCCAACGTAGAGACCTCGGAGAGAAACACCGTGAAGCGGTGCGATACTGGTCCCCACCAGTATAATTAATGGTTACCACCATTTATGGTTTTACATACATTAATTGTTATGTTATATATTCTCCGTGCGAGGAGTAACGATTATGATGTAGAAGGAGATGTTCGCTCATCACCATGAGGCACCGAGAGTGAACAACAATGTTTTTGGCTAGAATTAAAGATATGAAGAGAAAGTTTTGATAGTTCCGCTAGTGTGCGGCAGGCTTGGAAATTTAACAGATGTTTTTATGAAAATTGAGCGAAAAGGGCATGTGTACAGTGGTACTCGAACCAACGACATTTTTCGCTCAATTTTCATAAAAACATCTGTTAAATTTCCAAGCCTGCCGCACACTAGCGGAACTATCAAAACTTTCTATTCATATCTTTAATTCTAGCCAAAAACATTGTTGTTCACTCTCGGTGCCTCATGGAGATTTTAAAACTATTTTAAAATTCAAGATTGCTACTTATTATAAAAGAATAAATGGGACGTAAGTTAATCTCTCGATTTGAATGGTCCCTATGAAAACCGCATGGCATTTAAAATAATTGGTTATATATTTTTATTTTATTTGATATTTCAATAAATTCACTAAAAATCGGTGCTCCGAATTCACCAGCAATATTTGTTATGCGTCTCGGTTATCCTCTTTGATAAGATCGGTAAAGAACATATTAAATGGAGCTACAAAAGCTTTGATTTGGTTACTCTAATAAGGTGTATGTGTATGTCTACACAGATAAAAAGAAACATTGAATTTTCTGCGTTATCTAATGCACATAAAGGGAATGTTGGGTTTGTTGAAAATAATGGGATATTTTATGTAAATTTAAGCCAGATAACGCCTGAATCAAGCCTGTTGTATGAAATATTGCAAACATTGTTGTATGGCGCATCAAAGACTACAACCAATTGCCTCCTTTGGCTTGGAATTAAACGAGGGGAAATTTTTCGTGCTTATTAAAATTAACTATTTTTTATTCTGTGTATGAAGTTACGAAGCAATGTGTGTATCGCTGCACGCCTTATTTTGAAGCATCACAGACATACACATCACATCTCAAGGCACGCACACGCACAAACAGTTTTTTTTCGGAAGCTGAGCGAATTTCGTCTACAATGTCTTCCAAGTCGAGTTATTAGTACGAGACACTGAGAAAGTCTGCACATTGTAGACGAAATACGCGTATCTGTCGAAGATAAGCAAAGGTAGTTGGAATTAGATGGAAAATACTAATTTTTCTTCTAATTTCTAGTTACAAGTATTCCACTAAACAGCTCAAACCCTCTAGAACTGATCACTACTAAAGCACTACTAAAACCAATAAGATGACAGAATCTGTTGACGGGGTACTTGGTCATCTTCGCTTCCACGGAAAATAATTGAAAAGTTGGATGTATGTGAAAGGCCTTACAGAATAATTTATTTTGGTGAATTGTACATTGAATTAAATTAACTTCAACCAAAATTTAGCCATTGTTTCCAATTTATTTTCTGTTTGTAATGCATTTGGCTTTGTCGACGACATTGACATTCATTATAATATACAACTTTGAAATAATTGTGGAAATATACAAAAGAACTCAAGGCTGAAGCTAAACGAAATACATAAAAAGAAAAGATCCTCGAGTCGACGGTGATGAAATCGAGAAGTTAGAGAAATTCGTATATCTGGGTTGATTGGTGACCGGCAACAACGACACCAGTAGAGAAACACAAAGACCCATTATGACAGGAAGCCGTGCCTGCTTTCGTAGAAGAAAACACGCCCTTGGTTTTCTTCAACGGAACGATATACTATGGTGCAGACAGTGACAGTGGATGACAGAAAGTGGAGAGGGCGAATGAGCAACAAAATACCGGAGTCTCTTCTTGCGGATTGTTGGACTAGGAACGTCGTATTTGAATTGTGTTTTAATACTGAACGGGGCGTAAGACATGGATGAAACTGACTGGTACAAGAATAAAAATCACGCAAAGGTTAGGTGTATACGACAAAGAACAACGAGGCCATAGCTGACTGTAAGTAGCTTACTAAGAAAAAATCCAATACGTATTATTGCCGAAAGTCGTTTAACTATGGACTTCACACAACTCTGAGATCTGGTTAACGTCAACATCGCACTAAGTTTACCATGATTGAGTTGCTGATGGGAGCAGTAGAACTGTTTAAGACGACGTGTGCTAAGGACCATCTTTGTCGGTGTTAAAGAAAATGATTAGCAAGTCGGTTTTCGGAACGTCGCCAAAGCAAGGGCACAATAAGCAAGAAAAAAATCCCGCAAAAATAACTTTTCCTCAAAACTGAAACGAGTAAGACCTAGAAACATTACGTAACTTAAGGAACTATACCTAAACCGAGTTTCGTAGTGAAACTTTGTGTCGCAAGTGCTTTCCTAATGAGCTTATCTCATGTAAGTATGTAACTAAGTAATGAAGATATATTAAGAGATATATGAAATAAAACTTCCATTGGAGATGCTTTCCAACAGGCACATATAGGCAACATTACGGCAAAATACGGGTTTAATAATATGAATTGCATCACAATTAAAAATGAATTATTATCGAAATTCAAACCGAACAAAATTTATCATAAGAAACATTGTTCAAATGTAAACCCCACGGCCACAAGAAACATGTAAAAATGTTTCAATGAAATATAAAAATGTTTCATGGTTCGGGTAATAATTAGTAAAATATGATTGTTTAAACATTCGTACAACCACCATTGAATATTTTTTGCGAGAAAAATAATAACTGAGGGCATGCAAAAACAAACAAGGAATGTCAAAATAGAGCACAAGATTTTTTTTGTTTTGAAAAATTATGATAAGAATTGGCTCGTCGTTAAAAAGTGGCTCCGGTGTTGGACACCACCTGCACTTAATTTTTGAGACAAATACGGCTCTAACGAGCATCAGAATAAAGGGCGATACGGTCAAAATTTGGTCAATATCAACTTGACGTATTTCTTTCAATTTTGCATTTAAAAAACCTGAACACCCCTCATTTTGAAGGTGTGTGTGTGTAGAATGTTGCTCCTATTTTGATTTTGGAATTCACTCTTCAGTTGTCAAAATGCCGTCCAAGCAAGAAGAGCAGCGTATCAAAATTTTGCTCGCGCATCGCGAAAATCCGAGCTACTCGCACGCAAAGTTGGCAAAATCGCTAAAAGTTGCCAAATCAACCGTTACAAATGTAATTAAAGTGTTTGGGGAACATTTGTCGACAGCCAGGAAGTCTGGATCGGGGGGAAATCGCAAACCGGAAGCCGCTGAGACGACAAAGAGAGTTGCCGGTAGTTTCAAGCGAAACCCTAACCTATCTCTCCGAGATGCCGCAAATAAGCTGGGTGTATCGTCTACAACCGTGCATCGAGCCAAAAAACGAGCCGGACTATCGACTTACAAGAAGGAAGTGACTCCAAATCGCGATGATAAACAAAATACGACGGCCAAAGCGCGATCCCGGAGGCTGTACACGACGATGCTGACGAAGTTTGACTGCGTGGTAATGGACGACGAAACCTACGTCAAAGCTGACTACAAGCAGCTTCCGGGACAGGAGTTTTATACGGCAAAAGGAAGGGGAAAGGTAGCAGATATTTTCAAGCACACGAAACTGTGAAAGTTTGCAAAGAAATATCTGGTTTGGCAAGCCATCTGTACCTGTGGCTTGAAAAGCAGCATTTTCATAGCTTCCGGGACTGTCAACCAAGAAATTTACGTGAAAAAGTGTTTGAATAAACGTCTGCTGCCTTTCCTGAAGAAACACGGTTGTTCCGTACTGTTTTGGCCGGATTTGGCATCTTGCCATTACGGTAAAAAGGCCATGGAGTGGTACGCCGCCAACAACGTGCAGGTGGTTCCCAAGGACAAGAACCCTCCCAACACGCCAGAGCTCCGCCCAATTGAGAAATACTGGGCTATTGTCAAGCGGAACCTAAAGAAGACCAAAAAAACTGCTAAGGACGCGCAGCAGTTCAAGGCAAACTGGCTTTCTACGGCGAAGAAGGTGGACAAGGTGGCTGTACAAAATCTGATGGCAGGGGTCAAGCGTAAGGCCCGGCAATTCGGATTTGGAAAAGCGGAAGCCTAACTGAATATTTTTCCTGAATTTTATACTAATTTAACTTGAAAAAGAAATTTAATTTGATTTTTTAAATAAACGATTTCACCGATTAACACGCGTTTTCCCTTGACCAAATTTTGACCGTATCACCCTTTAAGGGTGATATTTTGAAACAACTTAAGAAAGCTTCGGATCCCCTTTTGTTTACAATTGTATTTTTTTTTTAAAGTGATTCTTAACTGGCAATGTGAAGAGCCTAAGATACCAGATAAAATTGGTAGACCTTAGATTAGTGACGCACGATGGAAACTTTAGTTCATAAAAACTTTTACAGCTTTGTCGTTTATGAAAAAAAGAATAATTATAGACCCAGGTATAGAAAAACATCAAATAAACTATACCTCACATAAGTAATCAAACTCAATATGCGTCAATATCCATAAAACTCTTAGAGTAGCAGCTACGCTATCACAACGGAATCTTTAGGATTAAAATTATGGTAATGTATATTCTCTTCATCAGTCAACTAAACTATCTTCCAATTACAGTCTTAATGATGCTGCCTTCCAACTCCGTAATTTTATAATTGCATATTGTATGTTATATATTGTGGTGTAATTTAATTGAATAAAATTTGTTATATACTACCTTATTAAAATATGTTATATAACCACCAAATACCGTTCAATTGGTCGAACTGTACATTATTGTTGGCCAACTACTATAGAACCAACTTGGCACAGTGAGCGGAAGCAAAATCCGGCCAAAAGAAATGAGAAGCCTCGTGCTTTCTGTACAGAGGCAGCAATCTCTTCTTCAAACATTCTTCCTTGTACACCTTGGTGTTAATATATACCCTTTTTGAAAGAAATCGTCGACAACAAACCACTTGTCTACAATCTTCTGTCCAAACTCTTCCATCACCACCGCGTCTTTGTTCTCCAGAATCCAGTTAAACAGTTTTCGCGCGCAGATCAATTGGACTCAAGGAATGAAACGATCCACTGTACTGAAACCAATCGATTGCACAACTGTTATTGACATGTTAACAAACATTTAACCGGCAAACACACTTAAAAGAATGAATTTTAGATTAATTACTGTTTGAGTACTGCTAACTATTTTTCGATACACTCTTTAAACTGCACACATGAATTTGATTGTCACCGAAGTCACCGTCACCCTTTGAAAGCCAAATTTAAGTATTAAATGATAATTAATTATGGATCTGTAAGTCTCTCATCTATGAAGTTTAAATTTAAAAAATAACAATATATCATTTTCATTTTGCAGCGTTTGGTGGGTCAATGAGAGCGTAAGTCAATCCAAAGCCGAGAGTTAGGAAAGGGTTATGGCGAACTGGTCTATGCGGACTACTTGAACGCCATGGGAAAGGATAAAGGCTAGGTTGGGGTAACGGGTTTGCAGAGTTCTTGGAATGAGATGGCCGCGTTGTTACAAAATGACCTGAAATGTTTAATGTGTTTATGTTAAATTATGTAAGTTCTCTTCAAAACATGTATGTTGTGATTAAAATTTATGTGTTATTTTGCTTCTGTTTGATTTCTTATATACTGACTGATATAGGACTGATGATACTTCTCTTTGTGTGCAGTCTTTGCATCCTTTCCTTACAAAAACTGCGTGTAGGCCATGGTTGGGAAGATCCTGTGTACTTTTGTCGAACCATTTCACCGCAGTTCTCGGCTACTTAGACCGCTCCGGGGCTGGTTGATTTGGTGCTTGAACTTCGTGACCACTCGGGGCCATAGTGGTTGCAAAACCGCCAGCATAGAGTTAGTAGCATACAAAAAGAGAAGAGAAAGAAGATTTTAGTATTTGATGCCATGTAGGGTATATGTGAGATAATTGGTGATATTCGCAGAATGACTCTTCGTTTCTTTGACTAAAAATTTCGAATTACTGTAGCCCAACCAAATTTAATCGGAACCGCTAATTCAAATAACTCTAGAACATTTACTGCCTTAAATTGTTGTCTGGACCCTAAATTCCTAGCCGACTCCTCAGCTTGGGATCCGTAGCCATTCCAAATCTAAAAATATTTCAAATATGAAACCTAGGCATAGACGATTCTGTTCCCTATCTAGCGGGTTTATCTTTAATTTGCTCCTCCCTTCCACTCATCTACTGTTTGGCTTGAAGGATTCATGTTCCTACTCAATTTGACCGCCTTGCAAGTAGGTAATACGAAAACTATGATCCTATGATATTGTACATCACTCATCAAACACTGCTACTGATACAAATCACATGGAAAGGTCCATTCTACTGCTGCAAATGGTGTTTCCCAAGCGGGCCCTCCGCGTCCTATCTCTAATAGACATGCTTGTCATCGTCAGTTTTAAGTAACACTTTTCTGTGACCATGTGCCTCTTTTTGAAATCAGATAATTACCCTGATCAAAACATTCACCCCTTTCTAAAATGGTGCAATTACATTCAGATATTATACCATGAGCAAATCAGCTATTTTGGTTATTTATTCCATAAAACAAATGGATAAACAACAACATAAATTGCCACGAAAATGAAAAGTGTACTTTTAGTCGTTTTCCCTAGATTGAAAGTAAGAACTCTAAGAGTGAATTGCGGCCAGTATCACACCTGATGTTAGTGCCTGTATATAAACGTTCTACGACGTGGCAGTGTGACAAATTACTAGTATTTATGATACTTTCACTACTGGTCAAATTCTTGGTCTCACATGCATGTTTATACCATGAGATAAGCCCTCACACCGTCGACTAGGTGAAAACTTTGGCACACGAGAGGGAAATTAAAAAAAAAACAATATTAAACAAAATATAACTGCTGATAAGAATGCTAATGATAATGATAAAAATGTAAATCGGTAATAAGTAAGACTTGAGTCATTTCACATCTAGACGCACTGTTTATTTCACGCTCCTAGTGGTCGGATCGAGAATGTTTTGACAGCAGATTTTTATGTTTGCTCTTTTAGTGCTAAAAAGTTTGTCACGGCTCATATTGACTATAAGTTATACTTGGAACCGGAAGTTTATTTTGTACAGTCACTTCTGGGTAAAAATTCGCAAAGTCGTTGAAATTGGCTAAATCAACCGTGTGCAACAGTCTCAAACATTTTCATGAGCGAAATATTATCGAACTACAGGATTATAGTAAGCATAGTAGTGGAACTAACAATCGGAAATTGAAGGCGTGGAGAACGATTAAGGAAAACCCAGGGCTTTTGGATTATGATATCGCCGAGAAATTCAATGCCAGCCAAAGCACCGTCAGAAGGATTCGTCTGCGAGAAAGATTTCGATCTTTTCAGGCCAATAAGCAACCAAACAGGATACTGACGCAGATTCTAGTCGCAAAAAAACGTGCCCAGAAGATGTGCAACAACGTTCTTACAAATTACGAAGGATGCTTCCTCATGAACGACGAAACGCACGTGAAGAGAGACTATGGGCAGCTTTCCGGACAAAAGTTCTATAAACTAGTCGAAAAAGACATCAATCCACTCAAGTACTCTCAATTGTGACCAATTGAGAAATAGTGGGCAGTTGTCAAACAAAAGTTGAAGAAGACCGGAATGATAACTCGGAATGCAACAGAGGTGAGGACATTGTGGAACAAAATGACCGCCAACAGGTCAGCCAACAGAATGTCCAAAATATGATCAGTGGTATGCGAAGAAAAGTTCTAGATTTTATCAACACCAAACCAGAATAACCTTTTCCTTTTTTCCTTTCAAGCGCAATAAATTACCTTCATTTTGAGTACTCAACATATTTATTTATTTAATATGGTTCCGGAATAGATCCGCTTTTAACGTCACGACGCACAGCAGTCGAGTCGAGTTGAACTTAAAACGCTTGAGACAGAAGCGTTATTAAGCTTAAAAAGTAAATTTATCAAACATAAGGAGAACAAGAAAAATATTTTCTTTGATAAGCTTTCAATAAAATACAGTACGTAAAAAAGTTCATCCACACCTACCGCCAATTCTCAATTTTCCTGCTATTCAGTTGAAAAGTAGGTGGTTACTATCAATGTTTTTATAAGTTGAATTCAATTTTAAGTGCTTGTCATTTTGCCATTAAATTCACACGATATTTTTCCTCTTTTGAAAAACTATGGCTAACTTGGCTAACAGCTTGACATATTCGCAGCATTGATTCATCAAGCTCTGCAGTCGTTTCTGGTGTGATTTTGTCCCACCGAGTTGCCATTACTTACCGTAATTGCTGAATGCTTGTTGGATGTTCTTCTTGAACCTTAATTTATAAAATAGACCACAGATGTTCAAGCTCTCCAATAAATGACGATGCCATCGAGCACCAAATCATGACATTATCTGCTAGACGATAAAAAATCTAACTGAGTTTTTTGACAATTAATGATGTTGCAAGAATTTACCTCCACCATGTTTGACTGTTGGCCTTAAACGCTCCTTTTTCAAGCTTTCACCAGTCTTCTGCCATTTTCTTGTGAAACCATCAGATCCAAATAGCATTATTTTAGTCTCATCTGACCATATGATCTTCTTCCATTCATTTTTTGTCCATGAAATGTTCTCTTGTACCCACTTAAACCTATTTTTAAAAATTTTCGCGGATGACCATGGCTTCTTAAGTGCCACCCTGCCTTCAAGACCATGTTCATGATGCCAATTTCGCACTGTTTGAGGTGTCACATAAATTGAAAACTCATTTTCCATTCGTTTTGCAATTTTGGAAGCTGATAAGCCTCGATTTTGCTTAATTTTGTTAACGATAGCCCTCTCAATCCGAGGACTTGTCTGCGATGGACGTCCTGATCATACCGCTGGTAAGATGGAACCGCATTTTTTGGACCTTTGAACTATTTTAGCAACCGTATTTTTACGAACTAGTACAATATCAGCAATTGTACTATAGCTTTTACCGGACTTATGATGTTTTATCATCAATTTTCGAAGCAAGCCATCCTATTATGGTTTTTTTTTTGTTAAATTAAATCTCACGTGCTCATTAGATGAACTGTTTAGAAGGCAGTTCAAATAGAATGACA
This sequence comes from Aedes japonicus, assembly GCA_034211315.2. NCBI lineage: Eukaryota > Metazoa > Arthropoda > Insecta > Diptera > Culicidae > Aedes > Aedes japonicus. Next base: position 478,884 of record JASCZW010001046.1, on the reverse strand, counting down.
GCCAAAGACAATGAGACTGGTGACAAAAATAACATTCACATGGGAAATTTGGCGCTTCAACAATACTTTTAACATATTTAAGAACAATTCTGTCCATTGTGATAAACAGAGGCGTTTAGACATGATAATCAAAATACCCATTAAATTCACACACAAAATAATAATGTGTGAGAGACTATGATGATTGATTAATCACGTGAAAACAGTTTTAGGCATTTTTCGTTTAATTTTTGAAATGATAAAACCGATCATTCGATCATTATATCTGTGCTCAACTATTTGATGCATAATATTTTCTGAAAGTGACACACTTATTTGAGCAATGGTTTTAGGAAAAACCCCTTTAAAAGAATCAACATGCAGCATTCAATATTTAGATGCAAATCAAGTTTGCCAAATATTGTAAAATCAACTTGTTCTCATGTGATATTTCATTAAAAATGAAATTAATCGCATTACTGTTAACTTACTACACTCTATTTTACTCATGACTATGTTCGAGTAGTATACTTTGTATTTAAATCAAAAATATAACTTTCAAATAAGTCGAAAATCTGGTTGGATTTGAAACATCTTCAAATACCAGTTGAGACACAATCCTTGGTTTATAGAGTTGTGCAGCAACGAAAACTTTCCATCCTTCTTCAACATCCATCGCTAAGGTTTCAATACGTATTTTTCTGTCTGCCGCAGTTCTCCACCCTCAGTACATCGTTTGAATCGTTCCTTCCTTTTCATTCGAACGTCTTTCGACTTGTTCCTAAGAAATTTTTTGACGTGAACATAATTTATGACTCCCCTACAGACATTAAAAGGAAGAAGTAGAACGATGCCTCTAAACGCGCTGCTCCGCTTGTCTGTCCTTTGTGATTCCACGTACGTCTCAAAGTGCTGATGGTCGCTGAAAAAGCTTCACCAAGGATTACGAAGCGCTGCAGATGATAGCACCAAGGCAGCAAGATACCGTTTGAAAATTATATAACTTGCCCATCAACATTCTCGATAACCTGACAGTTTTGCAAGAAACACGTTGTCACCTATATTGTGCATAATGTAAATACCTAAGAGCTGGTGGAGGATATTATCATTTTCATGATCATTAATTTTCAGTTGATTTCAAAGTTACAAAGTTTGATCATTGACTCATCAAAACGTTTTAGAAAGTCAAAACCCACTGTATGTATTGAAAGCGCTGTAAAGAATGAAATTCAAGCTATAAAGGCATAGTTGAAAGTTTACCAGTCAAATTTTACTTCAATTTCACCATCCACATCTGCTACTGAAATAAATCGGAAAAATATTAAGTGCATAGTACACTAAATAAAAAAAAGTGTTCCTGGAAATACATTGGACAGTCTCCGGAGGTGAAAGCAGCAAGACGTCCTCAGTAGTTGGTATGGCGCAAACTGTGTGGTTGCTGTCTCATGCCGCAAGGGGTTCTCAATGGTACGTGTGGTACTGGAAACAAGTCTGTACGTAAAATGGCCTGGCAGCAGGAAATCGCGATGCCAAAACAGAAATATACCATCCTACCTATATATGATGGATGCACAGTGAATGAAAAAAATTGGCCGGTTGGTTAAAAAGGTTCGACAAGGTAGCAGAGCATCTTTTAATATGACCAACCATTCGAACGTTATTCACAATGTCCGAGCGAACCGGATGTATGTTTTTTGAACTCACAAAAATACCAGGTCCAAAAACTTTTCATAATAATAGCGGAGGGTCCCTCAATTCTGTGCTACTTTTTTTTTTGCTGGTTTTCCTGTACATTCAGCATTTCTGCTCTTTTTTTTATACTCCACCGTCTGTGTTATTCCGAGCAAAATTCGACGGACCATGACTGCATCTAACCAAACAACAAAAACACCACAGCATAAAACACAACCTACGTCGTTCGCGCGTTTGCCAACACACAGCGTGATTTGAAAGGTTTTTGGAGTTTTTCAATTTTCCCCTCGTATTGTACCCACTCAGCGACGTATGCTTTCATCGATGACTGCAAACTTAACTATATATATAAGCATGGTTAGCATGGTACGGGAAAAAAATGCAAGACACATACAAAATTTGAGTAGAGACTGAACCTTCTCATTCTCTTCTAAAATTTTGTATTTTTGTTTCGTATTTAGTTCTTTATTGACAGTAGTGTTAAGCAAATGAGTTCTAAGCCCATATGAAATTTTCGGTAGAATTGATTTTATAGCAAACAACGATGTAAAACAAATCCAAATGAAACCGTATTGTCATGAGTTGGGGGTATGGATTAGTGAAGATATATTTATTGGGTACATGATGTTGAATTTCGTCCTTCTTCTGTCACTAAGGAATTTGCGTACTTTGCTGCACGATGAAATTTCATTGCGACCGAATTGACCACCGTCGAGTAAATAAACGCATTTCTTAGTTATAAAAGTGATTTTCAATCAGATAAGATTTTTTTTTAAATATAATAAAAACACAATTTCCAATAAAGTTACATTTCAGTATGTCTGTCAATTTAGCACTTCTGAAACAAGTGGATAGAAAACTTCAGCCTTTTATAAAGAATAGTCTTGTGATTTTGAAATGAACTTTTTTTCATTTCATTTTTTTTTCATGTTCATCTTTGGTTTGGGTAACAAAACTAAAAATTATTTGAAATTTGTGAAGAACACTTTTGTAGGGTATACGCTGTTTGCCGCTGTTTAATTGACTCCTATTGATGAACTCTCAATATCTTCAGTTTGAGACTTCAAACGTGAATCTCAAAAAGTAATACTAAATCCAATTTCAAGAAATAAACCCATTGTTTGCCTTCGGGAACGTAACGCAGAGCAGTATAGCACAGCTGGATAGTTGCGGAATCGTAGCAACGCCAAAAGCCAACGGTGGTATAATGACAATATGAATGGCTCGTGCTCACACTCTGTGCAGAGTGACTTCAGACTGGCTGCGTTTGTGACGCGTTTACACATTATAAATAAATAATTTCGTAGCGGAAGGATATAGGAATTCATGAATCATCTCCTGGAACGGATAAAATATGACAGTTTTGTTTTGGCCTCTGCTCCACTAGGCAGCACAAGAGGTGCATTAAGAGATTACATCGTGCTCAACCACTGCCGTTGAGCGTATTCCCTGTCCACGGAACAAATGAAGATAAAGCATAGGGATCATTCTCGTTTAGTGATTATGAGCAAAACCGGAATGGCTAGACGCCCTGCTCAGTCCAACAGGAAGTCGCAGTTTGATCAAACATCCTGTCGTGAATTTCTCCAAGGATTACTCGTGAAGTTTTCAGCAGCGACCGAGTTCTCCAAGCTAAATCTACAGGATGAGAATGAGAAAAAAAAACTCGGAACCTGCAAGCAATAATTCATATTAACAACCACCCACATATACACATCACCCCTACTCAAAAACACTATTTGAATAGTTGTCAGCCGTAGTCTAAAACCAGGGTTGATGCATTTGATTTATGGCTCTCAGGATAAACAAAGTGCACGGTCAGGTTGGCAGTTTTTGCGATTTGGTTGCATCTACGTTTCCTAGATTCCATTACATTTTTGCATACCATGAGCGTGAAGCACTGCTACCATGCCGAAGTGTAACACTTGTTCTACACATATCTACATATATCACAGTTTACGGACTTGGCTCCAACTAACTTCTGCTTGTGGGCTTTCTGCGAACATTCCATGATATCAATTACTTCGTGACTATGAGCAATGGTCACTAGACTTCGGCTACTTCTTTACGAGTGGAAAAAAAAGTAGACCGGTCGAGTTTCCATCCGAACCAAAAAATAATCTACGAGGCCCTGGCAGGAATATACTCCCACTAAATGCAGCTAACAGTTGTTCAACTGAATTATTTTGAAGAAGTGTAAAAATAATCTCATTCAACGTGATGATCTAGTTGTGTTGCTTAAACCTACACTCTACCTTCTACACACCAAGTATGTAGAATGGTATACTCTCAACTATTTTCATGGTTCATCATTGCAGCAGTCGGTCGCTGTTACAATGTACAGTATATTATTCATTTAAAAATGACGACAATTTAACCAGCTGATATACCGCACATGATAATGCTTATTGCATGTAACAAAACGGAAAAAAGAACTCCAGCTTGAACAGTTGAATTACGCAAGTGAATGAAAACTGGAGAAGGAAAGGGGAGAGTCACATAATACAAAAAAAAATGCACAGAGCAAAAACTCACTTTCGTGTACCCTCCTTCAGCTGGACACGGTGACGTATGTCGGGAATAAATTGGAAACAGGCTCGCTCACGCGAGCAAAGCGCAGAGTATAAGAAAATTAAATTTATTGTGAGAATTTTTATATCAGTAGGTACACACCAGCAAACCGCCTTCGAATCGGGTCGCGAACTGAATACGTAGAAGTGGCTCAACGCAGTTCTGTGTAGCAACGATCGCGAACGTTTTTAAGTGATGTTGAGTAATCAATTTGCTTCAATTGATCACATGACTTAGTGGTAGTCCAAAAAAAAAACATGTTTAGTATGCAATAAGCACTGAAAGTTGGCAAATAATTCACGTAATTGATTTGATAAACATTTTTCTCACTTGCATGAAATCACAAATCAGAGTTACCAATAGTAGCTCGACAAAAAAAAAGTGATTTTTTAACAGTCTTTTGAGACTCATATTTTTGTAAAATACTGAAAGAACTTAAACGTAAATGTCAAAGTCAAACTATAATGTAGTAGCAACGACATTGCAGAGACTGTAAACCTTATTTTCCAAATACTGCTGACCATGCTGTGTATCCCCTAAGCAGAACGCAAACCGCTATCATCACAGCGAACCGGAATTCAGTTCCCTTCCGTAGTCGGACAACATGGAAACTGTTCACGTGTTATTCGCAGAAATACAGATTTCATCAATGAAATTGAATTGAAATTCAATTTATCTGTTTTCCAGCAGGATATTACACACGATTTTTGCATTCTACCGCTCCAACGGTAACGATGCTCTGCCACCCGTTCAAAAGGGAATGCATGCATCCGTCGTTATTGTTGTCGCCATCAGCCGATGATACATGGACGTTTAGATGAATCTAGGGTGTTAGAGAGCACGCCAATGGTCCAGCCGAAGGGTGTTTGGACATTATTTCATCCTATATCTAGCTGATATTGACAACCTTCAGGCAATCTCCTGCCGCTTCAGTTGACCAATACCGCTTTTTGTTACCCACGCATAGTGACGATGCAGAATATAGAGATTTCAATAACCATCCTACACAGTGTTCAAACTAATGCGACGAAAGCGATCTATGTGGATCTAAATCAAGCGTTTATCATCGCGTTGGTGCGTATACCTTAGAATTTATTAATTGGTTTTAAACGTTGAAGTTCTTTAACTTCCTTATTTATTTACGGCATGAATTAATTTAATCATCAGGTGTTTTATTGCTATTTGTTGATTAATTTTTTAAACAAAAAATTCATATGAAAAGGCAAACAACTGTGCAGATATCTTTATTTATGCAAGACATCTCATCATCCAATCCAATACCAAAAGTGATGTAGTATCTCTAAATCTTGTATTTTTGTGATGAAAAAAAAAAACACCCTATACATATAACTCACTTATATCCAGTAGCATAAACCATAAGCTTGCACTATTCCAGCAATAGAAAACAACAATTTTAAGAGTAGAAAAAGATCAATTCATAATTTGGTAATTTTCTACAGTATGAATTTCATGGTCTTTGAAAAAACTCCGATACAAATAGGGCTGACAGTTGGAAATTAACTTTTAACACGCTTGTCTTCCCAGAAATAGACTCCGAAATAGTATCCATTTTTTTTTTGTTACGAGTTTCGCACGTGCAAATTGGAGTGAGAATTTCAATCATTCAGCCCTTGCTGATTTTCCCCTATTATATTCCAATAAAATCGATTGCACCAGGAGGGGAAACTACCGCTTTCATTACTTAATGCTCACCCATACTGCATTTTTCCCAACCAAACTTTTGCAATTATTTTATATTGATGATTTTTGTGTCTCTCCTTCTCAGTATGATATAGTTGGTTTCATTCTCATTATATGAAGCACATTCTGTGTCAGCAAAATGTGTCATGGGTTTGTCGTACATTTTTTTATGTTCAAAGTATTTCATTATTCTGTCCCGGTGCTTGCTGACTTTAGTGTCCCATACGTTTATATACATGAAGCCTAGGTACAAGCCGAAAAAAAAACTGTCCCACACCCGTATTTCTGTGCAGTTCAACCTTAACTTATAGATTTTTTAACGCCATCATCTGACTGTAGCAACAAAACAAAAAAAGCAAATCAATGATTTTAGAGATCTGCAAATTTTAATGATTTATGATATCTCCAGTGCATTCAATTTATTGACGGCATAACCACTTTTGGTTTGGCTTATATATAAATGATATTGAATACTTGTGGTAATCGTTTTGTTTCGTTTAAAAATGCTATAGAGCTGTTTTTGTTGAATTCATTAGCAACCAAATGAAACTAAACAAAGACCATAGAGTAACGACTTTCGGAGAAAAGCCCTTCAATATAATTCGCTTGGAGTCCAGGAAAATTTGAGGACGTAACAAAAACGCCCATCAGAGTTAGATTGATGAGCTTCCTCATCCCTAAAGTTGCGCAAATACAAATCTTCGTAGGATGGATTGCCCCTCCCTTCAATAGACCAGTTGTAGAAAAATCGGTCTCCCTCAAAAAGAACGAGCTGAAGTGAGATATAAACAAAATTATTTGGACATCAGTGGAACCGACTCAGTTCATATAATGCTTTCTGTTTTTTTTCCAGAATAACCGACTATATACATGTTGAACAGTGGCAGGTCTAAAAGGGTGGGTTGCTATGTACTCTGATTTGTAAAAACACGGTTAAGTTTCCGTGAGAGTAGAAATCAACAAGGTTTGAATGCTGATTCTCAATGAATAACTGTGCAAGTCCATTCAAACCGGGTTAGTTGAGAGTCAGCAAAGCGCTTGATGCCATGATGTTCCAAGATAGCGAAGCAAAGTAAATATAGAAAAGTTTTTTTTTATAGACATGTTTCTATCCTGAAAACCATGATATCGATTATACCCAAGTAAGAGATCTAGAACTATTCGGTTTTATTTAGATTGAATTTTAGTTAGAATGAAATGAATGAATTAGAAGGTTTATTGCAGTGACCTCAATTTTTAATGGATCGATTTCGATCATATGTTATTTTTAATTAATGAAGCAACTGCTCATTTTCAGGCTGTCAACATTATAAAAATAATCTGGAATCAGAATTCATGGAGGATTTTGATGTATCAGAACATCTCTATAATCTGAAAACGATGATATTGTGCTAGATGAACGAAATGTCAAAATGGAAAAGAGATTTCCATCTGAGTGATTTTTGAATAAAAAAAATCGACCAAGCCACTTAAACGATGAATTTGTAACGAAAACGTGGGCAAACTTATTATAACCACCATCAAGCATAACCTTGGTATGAACATTCGAACAATGTATCTCAGAATACGATTTGCGTATTAAAAAAACAGTCTGCATGCAATTCTGTAGCTTCTCATTTTTGACGCAAAAATCACTCAGTCTGGCCCAAAGGGAACTTTTCCAGAATTGGGAACATAAAATTACTCAGATTCGAAATTTTACTCAGACATTTTGACGCGTTTTAATGAAAAGAAATATGGTAGTTTTCGTGGATGTCTAAATTAGTATTAAAGGGTGTACGGAATCAAATTGCGAAACACACAAATATTCGGCAAAATTAACTTCAAATTTTCAGGGACTAAAATTAACCATGTTATGAATATTTTCCCATGTTTGTTTTATTCCATTACAATTCCATATCCAAATGCACGAACCTTCATCTTTACAATACTCATAAGATCCTGAACAACATTTGGACCAACTTTTTTCTGCGTGGCAATCCATTTTTTCTTCTTATCTTCCTCCGATTTCATTTCCTTAGGATGCTTCCAAAGTGCCTGGTTCATGATGGCTCAGTACTTTTCAATTGGCCGCAGTTCCGGTGCGTTCGGGAAGGTGAGATGCTTCGGCACGAAATTGACCTCTTTATCCTTGCACCTCTCCTAAACCTCTTTCGAGTAATGGCACGAGGCTAAATCCGGCCAGAAAATCTTAGGACCATCGTGTAACCTCAGTGGAGTAGGTAGATGCTCTTGGAAGCATTCCTATAAGTACACCTGCCCATTAACCGTTCCCGTTGTCACGAATGGGGTGCTCCGCTTTCCACACGAGCAAATTGCTTGTCAAATCATATATTTTTTTGCAAACTTTGACATCTTCTGCTTTCTAACGTTCTCAGGAACATCGAATTTATGATTAGCAGTGGAAAACTGCAGCCCCGGAAGTCTGCTTTTACATACGTCTCATCATCTATAACGAGGCAATGTGGTTTCGTCAACATCTGGGTGTAGAGCTTCCGTGCACGTGTTTTACCTACCGTATTCTGCCGTTCATCGCGAGTAGGCGCCTTTTGGACTTTGTACGTGTGTAGTCTTTCACGTTTTTTCGCATCTTGCACGAAAGTTTTGGTTAGATTCAATTTCTTCGCCACATCTTGAACTGAACTGTTGGGATTCCTCTTGAAAGCTTGAACTATCCGTTTATGATCCTTAACACTATACGGAGATCTATTTTTATCACTTTTTTTCTTTCCGATCGATAGTCAAACGTTCGTGGTACCGATTTGAAACACGAGACACCGTAGAATGTACCATTCCCAGCTTCCAGCTGATGGCACGTAAGAAAAATCCGGATTTTCGAGGTACGTGCGCAAAATTTCTTTGCGCCGCTGCTGTTATTTCCACTCCATCTTTGCAACGATTGCACATCTGCTAGCGAAACTTACACATCGTAAATAAATACACATTGAACTAATTCCCTAAAATACCCAACGGTTAAAAAGTTACAGCCATTTAAAAGTGGTGCAATTTGATTCCGTACAACCTTTATTTTAAGAAGATAAATTTTAAACACAATGATTAGACAGCTCTTAAACATACGATTTATTGAAATTTGTTCAGTTTGAATTGCTTCTTTGAAATTAATGCAATCTTCATTCACACTCCTTCGGGAACTCTGGAACTGTTGTTTAGTACATCAAAATAGAAAAAAAAGTCATAAAACATCTGTAGCTTGCTGGGGGCTTTTTGTCCGAAAACTTGGAAAATCTTCCAAAACAGGTCTGACGTATCAACAAAAAAATCGCTTTTTCTCATTGCGCTGACGACATTTTTTTCGGATCTTCGCTTCCGATCAATAGTCAGACGTTCTTCGAACCGTTTTATGACACCAGACACCGTGGAATTTGTGATTCCCAACTTTTTTTCAACTTCTGAATTCGCGGTTCAACTTTTTTTTTTTGCGACAGATCCTTTTGTTTTAAAGTACTCTTGCAAAACTTTTTTTCGCGCACGCATTGTTCTTTTGTCGCCATTTTAATAACTTTTGCGTACCTGGTGAAACAATAGCAATAGCAATAGCGAATAGCAGAAATTTATGTTTCATTTGTATGAGAGTCCCCCCCCCCTCCAGAGATGAGAGGGGTCTCAAACCATCGTAGAAAAAATTCTGCCTCCAAAAACACTCATATCCTAAATTTGGTTCCATTTGCTTAATAAGTTCTGGAGTTATGCAGAAATTTGTGTTTCATTTGTATGAGGGCCCCTTCTTGGAGAAAAAGGGGGGGTGTTGAACCACCATGGAAAAATTTCTTGCCTTCAAAAACTTACACATACCAAATTTGGTTCCATATGCGTGGTTAATTCTTGAGTCATGCAGAAATTCATGTTTAATTTGTATGAGAGCCCCACTTTCAGATAGAGGAGGGGTTTCAAACTACCATAGGAAAAAAAACCTGTCTCCGAAAACCTCCACATGTCGAATTTGGTTCTAATTGGTTGATTAGTTCTTGAGTTATGCATAAATTTGTATTTCATTTGTATAGGAAGCTCCCTCCCCCTTTCAGAGAGGGGGAGGGGCTTTAACTATCATAAAACATTTTTTCGGCCCCAAAAATCGCTGCATACAAATTTTTCACACCGATCGGTCCAGTAGTTTCCGAGTCTATAAGGGAACGTCCATTAATTATGTCACGCAGTAAGGGTGGACAAAGGAAATTGAAGGTCCATACAAAAACCATGACAGGTGGGGGGGGGGTTCTGGATAAAAATAAAGTCACTTTTTGTGTGACGTAATTAATGGACGTTCCCTAAGGGTCAGACAGACAGACACAAATTCATTTTTACACGAAAAAAAGGAAGGAATCAAGTGTAACTATTCATTTCCCTGTGCACCAGCGAACGGCAAAGTTCGTTCGCTCCATAGATTTGGAAGTTTTTAGTAGCTAATCTGAAATGTTCAGCCCCGTCTAATGCCCATCAAAAACATTTGTTGATCGAGGGTTTTTTTTCGAAGAAGCGAAAGTGCAGTTTTAGATTCGGAACAACAAAAATTGATTGATAGATTAGTGATTCTGCTTCTCTTTCTTTCGCCAAGAAATTGTATTTTGTGTTTCTGTATTAACCGTATTGTATCTGTAAGATTTTAAGATAAGGATAATGGTACATCAAGTTTCCAAGATTAAGATATGGAGTTCCCCGATCACAAGCCTATCCAACTGATTCAAGCAGTCCATGGTTTGTACATTTTCAGCGTAAAGCGAAAGGTTTACCAGTTTAGCAGTGAGCTGACAATGCGATTCTGCTGATCCATCCTCGATTGGAAGTAGTTAAGACATCACACTTTGTTTGAATTCATTACCGTTTGACTGCAGGTTTGTTCCAGGTTCCATCCGTCGGAATCCTTCAACGTCGTGTATGATCTTACCCGTAATATCGACAAAGTTCAGAACATCTATAGATGAAGCCGTAACGATGGTAGAATGGCTTCCACCGCTGGAGAAATATAACTTCTTCTCCAACCTGTAAACAGCGCGCTTCAAGCTCAAACTTGGCCAGTTCCAGGAACATTGTTTTGAGCTCCTTCTCCATGAGGGGATCAATAATGTAGATCTACCGCAAGAATTCCGACATCTTCAAAAAATTTCCGTAAACGTGGGACACCTAAACACTTCGATGAATACACGTCTTTCGAACGCGAACTGAAGAGCCGTATTAAGCCAATGAAACACGGATACTGGTGATGATTTGTGAAGGGGCTATCGTGTGAAACGTCGATAAAACCTCTTAAGAATACCGTGCGAAAATTTCGTAACCGAGCTACGAACAACGAGAGCGAGGCGTACTCGGTCCAATAGATAATCAAATTTGTGCGAAAAGTCTCTCCGGATTCTGTGCTGGCACGGATGATTTCTTCTGAAACCACGAACACGATAGATGGGATCAGCCAACCCTTTTCAATGGTAGAACTCTCCCACGAACTCACGTTTTGTGTGGCAATATGACTGCAGTAGCTGATAGGAGGAAGTTCAACTTGCTTAAAAACCTCACAGCTGTAGGAGCACATCCGCAAGGCCTTCTTACGTTGTACTGGACAAATTTTGTCGGTTTTAGAACACGGTAGTTTTTGTTTTCATTCGGTGTCTCGGTAACATATTACCAAACTGGAGTGTATTCCAGTCTATGTTACCACTCTCGTTACGGTTTTCAGAAATGTCTCTCCGTCTCCTCCCAAGATGTAAAGTTTTCAAACTCCAGGTAAACGAAAACTTAGATAAGCTTCTTGAGCTGAATACTCAAACTCGCTCTATGACTTTGCATCACTTCTACATGACATAGGATGTCAGCGATGATAGGCTTCTCCGACCTTGGATTTGAGCCCAAACAAGACTTCATATTCATTCATCGCCTTATGGTAGCTCCGGTGATATTTACTGCTAAATTTGATCAAGTTGATTCCACTATATTGTTCTTCACTGAAAGATCATTCATATGAGCGTCCACAGGCTTTGGTGTATACTACGAAATCGCAAACTTCATGCTCCTTGTCCGGTATGTGTTGCTGAATAACCTGCAATATATTTTACACTAGAAACTATTGCCTCTCTTACTGATCTGGAGTTTACAAAACCCATATATTTGTTTACTAACATTAGCCTTAGATTTTAGTTGTTTTTTTTTTCGAAAAAGTTCGTATCAAAAATAGTAGTATAGTTATGAGTAGTCGATATAAAATCTCAAACATATGTTATAAAAACATACCAAACCATACATGAAAACTTGGATCTGTGAAATTGATTCGATTAAACCTGTACAAATAAATGAATTTGTTCAGAAATACTGTAACTCAATCATTACTGATTTCGAGAACGGTTTTCTGGTCCATGCATCAGGGAAAAGTAGGGGAAATTGCTCAAATTTGGGTTCATGCATCTAAAATTTCGGCCCACTATTATTTTCATTATTTCTATCCAGAAAATCAAAAATTTACATTTGTGTTGTCTCGATGACATATCAATATGCAAAAAAAAAAAAAAATACTGGAAATGTCTATCGATAGGCCCAATTCAAGATCCATTGATTCAACTTAGTCCCCTACATGCATAGCAAAAACAATCAAAACTCTCCCATTTTCTTTTTTTCAAAATTAGAATCTGAAATATATTCGTGAATGTAGCATTTCTGTGTCCAATTTGAAAGTGTTATTTAAGTAGCGTAGAAGATGAGTTGCTAATTGTTGTGACACTTTATGTTGAGTGGTAAATCGGCTACGTTTTCAATGCTGATCGTTTCTTGGCCCGCTGGAAACATCAAGTTGTTTGGTCATGTCTCGAGTCGACATGTTCGGCTTCCGCTTAAAATGAGCGCTCTCTCATTTTTTTTATGCCTTTTGTTTTCGGCCAGCTCATGCCTTGTTGTCTTCTGTTATCCGTTCCTGAATCCTTTGGGGGTTCCTTAAGATGGTCGCATGATGTATAATTATCAGTTTTCCCAAGGCGCGATGCGACAACCAACAATTTTTCATGTAAGTGATCAAAATCCTTTGGCGATCGGTTTGCTGATTTTCTTACATTTTGACAAAAATTTCACTGACAAACTACACAACTGAGCGGATATATACAATACACTCTAAAGAAAATCTGGGCAAAATTTGGCAAACCTCAGTCAAGTTACGCAAATTTGAAATTGTCGCAATAATTATCGTCTTTGCTTTTTCTTTCCTTCAGTAAATTTGCGTTACTTTTTCTCCAAATGTGAATTCGTAGTTTATATTTATAGTCCGCCTTATTTTATTTACAGTTTACACCGATCAATAGTATTCCTATAAATACAAGAAAACTTAAAGCGGTAGAAAAGCTGCAAATCATCCCGAGTATACATGCAATGTAAAACAGGCAACAATTTATCCCTATTGTGCATTAGGCAGTAGACCGCACTTATTACACTTTCCCTAATGCAGAAATTGCATTACGGATTTATTTTTGCATTAAGGTCGAAAGATGTCATTTTCAAAAATTAAATGTATTAAAAATATACTATGAACAAATATGACTTATAACAGACCTTGATGCTTTTGAATATTGCGCGAGAGATTTTAACAGACGTTAGTGTTGATAACATAGGTGAATCATTGCAGCTATGACAACCTCACAGGAAGACATTTTAAGTGATTGACAACCGGCTTTTACTTCAACTTTTAATTTTGAATAAAATTTTCAACAAATCTAACGTTTTATATCTAAATTTCACGCGCACTATTTTCTACTGCATCAACACAGCTGTATTTAAAAGCAAACATCAAAGGAGTCCCCCCAATTTGATAGCCCCCGGTCTCCCACAAATTTAGATTCGGTTCTTGGACCACAAGAATTTTATCGCATCCTCTGTTCGTCTCTACGTACATCCACTCTTGAAATACATAATACAACTATACGAGAATCTATCATGTTATGGTTAGTTCTACTGGTACAGTATCCGATAAATTCAAACTTTGTTCGATATTTATCCAGTTTCTCATTTTGTTATAAGTATTTTGATTTTGGAAATATATACCGCAATTTTGAATGTTTCATGAAATACGATAATAATTTCGAGATATCTCTCTAGTTATAGTTTGTTGTCGAGTTACTGATTTGCAGTGACGCTTACTCTTCGAATGAGAATAGAGCCAATGGGCACTAATTATATTGCAATATAACGTTAAATTTTGATTGATTTATTGTTTCTTTGTTGAAATAAAGGAATAGCTTTGGTGCAAAGTGAACATCGTGGCTATAATTTATCACTCAAATACCGTCTCTGTTGCTCACGATACGGTCAGTATAGATGTAGTATAAGGCGAAAAAGGATAGCAAAAAACCTTTTCCGCGCTTCGATTCTTGCATCAAACTTATCTCGTTCACGTGTTACAGCTTGACCAATGTATTGATTGAACGGCTGTTACCTGCTTTTATGGCTGCCAGCATGGAATCGAATGCTAGCTGACTAGATCAGACCCGACTTTTAGACTTCATCCTCGCAGGCGTTGCCATCTGAGTCCTCCGCACAGAAAGTATATTCCAACCGTTCTCAGAAAATCAAGAGAGTTAAATATACATACACAGATAGGTTGATTTTGATAAAATATTGTAAATTATAGAGTCTGCAAGAAAGCAATCGATATCCTCGGAATGATGAATTACCTTGTGAAGTTTATTGATCCAAAGAGAGAAAAATGAAGTAAAATATAACCGGCTAAGTGATCCATGATGCGGATAATCAATTGAGTACAACAACGAATGGATTGCGAAAAGTAAGCTGTTTTTTTCTCTAGATCTTTAGCACAAGCTTCTAAGGTTTAGGTCACAAAAAATCAATTGAGGCATCGATCGATGATAATTTACATGACAAACAATAATTTTATTAAAAATCACGCATTCTTGAACTGAAAACATACCTAATTAAATCAACTGTAGAATAGTTTTTGATTAAGGTCATGACTTAAAAATTGTTTTTTGTTACAATGCGTAATTTTAAATTATTTGATAAATCTTTCAACCAACGAATTTCTTAATGTGATAACAATTGAAATAAAGTTTGATAAGCTGTATATTAGTAGGTACATGAAGTGACATAAGAGTCACAATTCAGATATGAAAAGTCAGGTGAATTTAATGCGTCGAATACACTGAAAATTATTTTTCGTAAATAAGATTTCATTCGCTTCGCAAACAGTTTTTGTAAATGGAACAAATATCTCGCTATCTCGTTACTTAGGTTTGTATATATTTTGCTTGTCATCTGGTGAAATGCTGTCATTACACCTTTTAGTACAATGCACGAAATGAATTTCGTGAAGACCAGCCAATCGCTGCCTTTTCTATCGTACTAATACATATTCCGGGACATTTCATGCATTACCGAAAACATAGTATGCAAATGCTCATCTCTGTTAGAATTAGTTCATGTATGTTACTACTTCGTGTGGAATGGAATCAAATTTAGCGTGCTCTGACATTTACATCACAATGAAAATTCTGATTTTTTTTTCGCTTTGCCTTCAATTTCGTAATGTAAACTTAGTTCAATTTTCAATGTATGGTAAAATAATGATATATTAAACTAAACTAACGGCATTCCAAAGTGATAGTAAATATTATATATACCGTTGGCGAACTCCGTCCATCGGTAAAAGTTCTTCTAAATAAGATGTCATCTCGGAACAAACAGTCGATGTAATTTGTCATACAAACATGAATCCGTTCCAACCCTTCATCGATGTTGCGTACTACGATTATGATAACAATAAATTAAAACGTTCGTCCAGTGCTCTCCATGCTTGTGAGAGCATGCGGACATACCATACGCGTTCAAAATTGATTTATTTATTTTTATATTTATTTGTCCTGCTTCGCTGATACGCACCTCTTGTTTCAACATTGCACTCTTCAGCAGTGTAGGTAAATAAGCATTTTTACAGCAGCAGCATGAATATGGTATTATTTGTAATGTTTGCAGTTCTGATTATCAACGGGCAAGCTTTATCTAGAAGTAAAAAAGGGTAATAAATCATGGTATCTACCTGCCTTCGACCCGCCCGCATAAGGCTAGAAGACACCGATAGCAATTGATGTTTCAATTTACAGCTAATTATTACCAAATAACACACTTTCAGCCCTCGCCGGTTCTTTTGAAGCACATGTGATTAATTCATCTTTCTTCGTTACAGGTAAAACCTCTGAAAATGGCTCAATCAGTCTGGTAAGGATGTAATTTTGTTGTTTTTGTTGGGATGCAACCATCACCATTCGAAGTGGGTGAACCGTCTACCTGCCGAATTTACTTTACCCATGAAATTTCAAAATGCCTTTGATATAGTGATTTGGTTTTTTTTTATATATGCGCAACTGACGAACAATTCTTGAACAACGCAACTCAGTTGGAATATAACGGATTTTGCAACGATGGTTTTCATAACGCGATTTGAAATGGATTACAATTATGACGAACCAACCGTTCTCAGCAAAATGGACGGTCACCCGGGGAACTTTTCAACAAAGTATCTCGTGTACACATCCATATATCTCAACATTCGCTCTGGTGCTGGTCGCTTTCGATACTGGAGAGAAAAAGAGATAGCACATTTTTTATGCTACATCAGTCTCAGCGACAACATCGTCGTCGGAGCTGTTCGCAAAAGTAGGGGAAGAAACACAGCATTTTGATTGATGTGCAGCTAAATGAAATGTAAAAAGTGTGATGGACGAATGACGAAATGAATGATGGAAGGGAAACGACCATGTTCTGTAGGTTGATTTCCATAGCTCTCGCGTAGGTAAACTATCCTAGAAGCTTTTGTTGCAATACTGTTTGTTATATATGTTGTTATGATATTTTAACTGCTACTAGTACATCATAACAGACTGAAGCGAAATACTAAAATTACAACGTAGGTTTGATGTGCATGAATGTGTAAATGATGGACGCTTGTCACAATGAGTTATGTTGGTCAAATTTCTAAAAGGTTGCGAAAAAAATAACAATATAGAAATCAACAATTCTGGATGTTTTTTTTTTCTTTAAAATGATAAACAATCGATCATATACTTTTGGAAAATTATCAACAAGCAGTGAGCTACCCAAAACACCTACAACAATCCAGAAATAAATTATTCACATCGAATGTCATCATCGGCGCAAGAATACGTTTTCTCACAATAAATAAAACGGTACGAGCAACATCGTACAAGGAATACAACCAGAATCTATTAGGGTATCCATAAATAAAAGTTCGGTAGAAAGGTGCCGGCGGTAACCACTACAGTAGAAAGACACTCATACAATCACAGCTCTCTCCATTCTGTTGGATCGATGATGATGATCTCGTACATAAACAAAACATAAATCTTTCACTTCCTCTGTGAGTTCTCCTCTGCTATGTTCAGTTAAAAACGATATATTCACACCTTTTCGCAGACGGCTAGTACCCATTGATAACTAGAACAGAGTGCCAGAGTCTCACTGTCTTTTGTGGGGTTACATCGCTTGAGCGCATGGTTCTCAGCAGGACGGATACCTAGCACAGACTGGGATGGCGCCCTCTTCTACCAAGGTTGCATGGGAAGATACTCTCACACGTGACTGAGAGGCAAAATCTTATTTAAATGTGTGCGAGCGCCACGCTGGTTGCACAAAAATAAAATATAGTCTGTTTACATTAATATATCATAAAGGGAAACGCGATACTAGGGTTACCAGATAATATGGTTCAGTATATGGTTTTCTGTGCAGAAAAGAATCACATCAGCGCAGATTTCTCCAGCAACCCATAACTTGTTTCAGAAGCTGAATATTGTATGACGCATGATGAAATTGTAGCACTTGAACAACTTGTTCAACAGTGAACTACTCTAACTTTAATCGACGTTGTTCAACGATGTTAACGACATCACTCAGCGAAATAAACTTTCGATATTCATAAGATTGCATTATGATTATTTGCTATAAGGAATCAGTATGAGTTTCATAAATTTATCTTATGAAATATAATGTTGCTGAAAAAATAAAAGTATAGAGCAACCTGGATTCGAACCTTGAACGTTGAGATTATGGGTCCAGTGACTTGCCCACTAGTACATATCAACACTTGTTATTAGGAAAGCTTAAAGGCGTACAAGAACAACTTCGTGTGGAACAAAATCCATTCATAAGTCAGCCTTATGAAATTCCAAAGCATCGATCATAAGTTGAACCTTATGAAATTCTTAAGATTATTTGGTTGAGTGTAGTTATCTAGATGAGCTAAAAAGTTGTCCATGACGATATTTGTTTGTGGGATTCACATACGTCAAGGGCTGCGTGTCATATCATCGTGGTTTTAGTGGCCATAATCAACTGGTTTTGGTTTTGGAATACCATTACTGAAGCTTGGTAGACAGGGGCATCGGCCCCCCACGCGTATGTCGTCCTTCCATCGAAACCGGCCAATGCGACTGTTGGGAAGCTGCAAAAATTTTGACGATACTTTGCCTTCGCTTATTGCACGAGTTAACAATGTACAACCAACAGCTGATAGCGGATATGTACCACTGAAGTAACTTCAAGTTGTACCTCTATAGCTGTTTAGCAGACCAAAATTTGAAAAAGTATTTAATCGCGAAATCACTGTTAGACAAAACGATTGGAATCAACGATTGTTACAATAAAAAAGGTTGACTCAACCTTGTGATGATTTTTCATTGTTTACTGTTGAATTAGAAATTTTTAGAAATATTTCAAATCGATCGATGCTGACTATATCCGTGATGCTTCCAAATTAATTTATCGATACATCGCTTCAGTAAGATTTCAATTTGCGTATGTAATCCATTTTCTCACAGTCAACAGGAAATTGAGTTATTCATAAATGTAAGTTGCTGAGCTCTGGTAACCCTAATCTAGTTGCCGGAGCAAAAACTTGGCAACAAGGCATCGCAAAAGCATGCTTCCCTACTTGTACGAAACGAGCTCGTATGGATTCACTCATACAAGCACACCAACACTGGTGCATAACACTCAGCTCGTCATATGTACACTCAATGGCACTCCTTCGAGTAAGTAAGCATGTTTTTTTTCGACCCGTCCCGTCCGTTTGGGTTTGGATGCGTTGGTTTTCATTCTATACTCCTTCCCGAGGCTGCTTCACCCTGACTGACTGATGTTACTGGGCTGCGCTTTGGATTTCTATGCCATTTTCCCTTTCTGTCTTATGCTGTTGCTATTTTTCCACCCAGTTGGCTGCATCAGCTTGGAGAAGAGTTTCATTCACTCATTCATTCGTCGATCGCTCGCAATGCTCTCGGAATCTATACACACGTAGAGTAGAGGATTGGCACACTCTGGCCAACGTTTGTCGGGGTTTCGTACAGGCCAGCAACAGCAGAAGGTACATCAACAGTGCGGAATTGTTTGATGTGTGTTGTTGCTTTGGCACGGTCTAACTGGCTCGTTGCACTGTATACTGCTCGTACGATACGCGCGGTATTCGTCGAAAAGCGACCCTCCGCAACTTGCAAGGGAGGAGAGTGTGCGCCCGGTTGTTGCGAGTTGTGTTTTTTCAAGGGATTTTCCATTAGAGAAGCTTAGTATTTGCATGACATTCGGGTAAATAAGACATAGCGAATAAGCCACGCGCGACAATGGATAACGCTATTTTACGCGGGTGAAGTGTGTACGATATGCCGTGTGAAGTATGTTGTGTGGATTTTTGTTTCTTATTGATACTGCATATATCCAATCAGTATTTATTTTATCTCTATAACCATTAAAAGTGTTTGTGAAGTAATTTGATGCTGTGATGTCGTGTATGGCTCTGTCACAGTTGACATCGTTATTCAAATCTCACATCTAAATAAATCGCGACTGCTGTGCTGATCAGGTTTCTGAATGAAAGAAACCCGTGACCGTGATTAGCGTGAAATAATCTCAAAGAATTACAACTGATTAAGTTCCTACAGTCATCAAGCTGCTTTTTATTGTACCAGAAGAAGTCCCGCGGTGAAAATAGATAGAGAGTGTTTCCTAATTATGTGTCTTCAGGTTGGTAAATCCCTTCCGGTAGTGTGACACAAGTTGTACGGCGCGCGAAGAAAATCAGCGCCAGTGTGCAACAAGAGGGCAGAAAGTGAGGATCGAAGGCAAAAAATTGTAAGATTTATGATTCGATTGCAATCGTCGTACAGAAAACCGAGGAAAAGGCGACGCAAGAAAAAAAGAGATAATTTATTAGTATTGGATTCAAATTCAAATAAAAAAGAAAGGCGAAGAATAGAAAGGAAACCATATTGGTGACAACCGCAGAAGATGGTTCTCTTGAGAAAGTGAGAGTGGCAGTTTTGGTTTTCAATTAGAAGCAATGCGTTGCGGAAACAAGCGTTAAGAACGCACATCTAACTAGGAAGAAAGGTAAAATGATCATGCCTGCATGATACATTGACTGCTACAAATTGATATCTTGTTATCCTCTCCAGAAAAAAATGGTTTCAAGATTTATGAACAGCCTATAGTTGAATGTATTTTTAATGTGTGACTAATGCAATGAACAAACGTTAGTTCTCTGGACCCTTGTGCACAAGAAAGAACGAAATTCCTTTCTGTCTGGTCAATGCAAAAATGTCCAACTAACCTAAATTCACATGTCTTATATATGAACTCAAAAATTCGTCTGGATAGCAGTTTGTATCGCGCTGACCAGTTTTTTCACATTATTTTATTCATGCGATACGTTTTTATACAGCATATATGCTTCCACCACAAGCTCACCCGCGGCTGCCGTTTATTATCTGAACACCGGTGTTACTTTTATTTTCGACAAAATATTTTGTTGTTACCGCAGCGCTCTCCCATTCTTCCGGAGTTCTTCTTGTCCATTTGTTCGGTGCTACAGAAGAAAGAACGCTGAGCAGAAATAATTTATTGTCAATTTTCTGGCATTATATATTCTGCGCGCGCATTTGGATGTAACGTGATCTTTTAGCCGATGTGTCTGAGCTCCTTTAAAAACGAGGTTCACACATATGCAGATTTGCGGAGAGCCATCCCAACACATTTAAGGATTTTATAAATTCAACAGCTTAGCGCTACGCTAGCGACTATCAAAATTATTAAACTCATGGTTTTGTTTGAAATCAACTGAACTCAAGGTCAGTCTGATGTATTTTTTTAATCGCTCAGTAAGTTTTGGCGGAAAATTGAATTGTTTACTTGCGCTGGACAGGAGGTATTGCAGAGTAAGTTTTGTATAAATGAATTTATTAAATTATAATGATGATGATGATTTCAATTTGAAGTATGGGTTCGTCGTTCTTGTTATCTCGGCAACAAACTATTCTACAAGTTATTCTTGCACATCAGTTGCTTTTCCTGTATCCCGTAACTGTTCTTAATCCACAGTGAAGCTTAACGGTTTGACTTATCCTATATATGCCTCATTTTAGCCATAATCAAGTAACTACAACCGTTTGTGACAGTTTTTTGATGCTTGGTGGTTTGATTACTTGACATCCACGCCGAAGACCAGTTGTCTTGTATGGTCACCTCCGAACTTAAGCTTAACACAAATTTTGCATTATATTTCAATTGTAGTTGTTTATTCCAGATTCATGAGATATGATTAAACAATTCACGAAGTTAAAACACAGTTTTTCGGTATATACATTAAATTTTTGAACTCTTAAGTCCAAACCATTAGCGTTGGTATGGACATTACAGGTGTTTGATGTCTTTGATTTCTTGAACATTTCCGGAAAGCTTTCGCTTCATCAGAGCCCAATATCTTTCGATTGACCGGAACTCTGGACAATTTGGCGTATCACTCCATCACAGTTTCAACACCGCAGCATGATGCCGTATCGAGCAAGAAAAAAGGGTTTTCTTTGAAGTTGTTGATGTAGGGTAGCAGTAGCTTCTTCAGGCAATATTTCTGGTTAATCTTCTTGTTGGTTGTGCTTGTAGTAACGGAAGATCTACTCTGTCTGAACTAGAAATGAGAAGAAAAATTAGTATTCTCCATTTAATTCCAACTGCCTTTGCTTATCTTGACAGATACGCGTATTTCCTCTACAATGTGCAGACTTCTTCAGTGTCTCGTATTAATAACTCGACTGGAGTACGAGACACTGTAGAAGTCTGCACATTGTAGACGAAATACGCGTATCTGCCAAGATAAGCAAAGGTAGTTGGAATTAAATGGGAAAACTACTTTTTCTTCTCATTTCTAGTTATAGGTACTCCACTAAACAGCTCAAGCTCTCTAGGATTCTACTCTTTCTGCCACACTTGCAAATTGCTTGTCAAACACGGGAATATTTTGTTTTGGGAAATTTCGATGCCTTATTCGCCCTGAAATGCTCTTCGATAACTTCGACAAATATTCGCAGCCGAGCACCTGATTTTGCAGTCAAGTTCTATTTGTCGTTGCGCTTTGGAACTGTTGCTACTGTATACGAATTCAACACCGAACGCTGTTTAGATTTAAAAAAAAAACCAGATGGTATTCCTATTTTACGAGTCACCGTTTCCTTTCCTTCTTTTTACCTTGCGTTCCATGATAGGATCAGAACGTACATTGTTTTTATCACTGCTCGCTTCGATCTCGACCGTAATATGATTGTAGCACACCGTGAACAGTGGATTGAGGTTGATCCATTTGTTTTCGCAAGTTCCCCAATTGACAAGTAAGGATTTGCTTTAAGTCTGTACAAAATCCACTCGCACACATGCTTTTCATTCGTCGCCATCTTGAATACTAAACAAGGAATGTAAACACCAATCATAGTCTTTTCACCAAAGACTGCCCCAGATTGCCTGCTATACCTCAGTAATTTTTGTTTTACTCCTACGTGCAACATTTAATAAGTCATAGTGGTTTGAAGGCGTCTGGATTAATGTGGATACAGACCTTATTTAGTAGCAAGTCGCAAATATACACGATGCGCTTTCGAAGCTATAAGTATAAGTTTTAATGCATAAATGGCATTCATTAAAGGTTTGATAATTGGTGACGTACCAACCCAGGAGACTGAAAATCAACTAATTGAAAAAATGGAGATCATCCTCTATAAACCATATCAAAAATCCAGTGACATAACTTCGTCAACATACAGTACTAGTCAAGAATAAATAGTCAACTAAGAAGCTATGCAAAACGCAGCTTTGACTTGTGAAATTAAATGTCACTTGGCTCTGTAAGTGTTGTTGCACGTAGCCGCCTGTGGTTTCCACTTTAACTTTCAATTCGATTGCACAAATATTGAGATAACAAACAGTTACAAGTTTAGAAATGAACAGCATTGCCAAAAAATGATTCTCTTCCTCACCGATAGCAACTGCTGAGCATCAAACAAGCAAGAGAAGGAAGTGAATTCAATTCATCTCACAGTATAACACGGTATCATCAGCAAAAAGAATGATAAATCACAAAATCGTGCGACGCTTCGCCTGTCATTAATATATAAAATGAATAAAATGGGCCCTAATACTCTCCCTTGTGGTACGATAAGTTTGTTCTCCACAGAGCTCGAAACAGAATCATTGAAAGAAGTAGGTTGAGTTTGGTCAGATAATTTGTTTTCACCTCCACTTCGCTTCAATTTGCAGGTGCTGCATATAGATGTTGTTATGCAGAACCTGCATATTGCATATTGTGCCTGATTTTTTCTTAACACAAGGGCAAAGAAATCGTTTGAAACCTGTAACCAATACAAGATTGTATACTGGAAAAAGCTCAGTTTTATTTAGAATGAATATAATAATTCGACCTATTTTTTCGAAATTTTCAAAGACAATTACACCGGCTCAAACTAGAGATTGTACTGACGGAACATTAGGTATTGATCATGTTACAACGGACAACTTAATCAAAGAACCATTAGACCAATGCGGACAATTTTGATTTGCGATTTGTTCTACAAGCTCGATAGCCTCTTAGCGTTTATTTAAAAGTTCTACAAAACATGGATTCACAATTATTTTCTTCGTACTTCGAGATAATCCTCAAGCGGATAAGACGCTCGAAACTGGAGAATTTAATCTTCATTTAAAACTGCAAAATTTGGATTTTCACAACACAAAACACAACACAGTGAAATTAAATGGACCCAAATATCTACTTACTTAGGCCACAAGGACTGCTCGAGAAATTTGGTTGAGAGCTGCACATTTTTCACACCCACATTAGCAATGGTTCTATTGCCAAAGTTCGAGTTAAAATCTCATCCCCTGATATGTCACAATAAAAAACCAAAACGTGTTTAGGTGACTACACTGAAAATTAATTTATATTTTCGCTTATATTACGAAATCGAAGGTAGGACTAACAAATCATTCGTTGTTTTCTGCAACCAAACTGATTTGTACTTTTTGAGAAGCTACTTTCGTATATAATGCCACACGCGCAACTGTCACCAGCATTAAGCATTTTTTGACACAGAAAGAACATTCGTACATTGTACGATAACAATACACAGAGCTACGAGTAATTTGTTACCGATAAAAAAGAAACGCCTCTCTGGTGGTTGCATGAACGACTGACAGATCCACTGTATCGGCTCAAAATATAATTGAAAAAAAAGGGCAGCCACGAGGAATTGTTCAGCGTTTTATTTTTTAATGTTTCTGACATGGGGTCCTATTTTTTTAAAAAGAGCTATTATTGAGTCCGTGGTCTATCTCACTAAACCACGTTGACTCCCGAGATGATACTTGATTATTGTGTATGAGGTTCTAACTCTCGACAGCGCGTTAATCTCTATTTTGAGATAAATTAATGTTTCCCACCCAACCCAGCAGGAACTTTAACATGTATGAGTACGATCAAGAAATGCAGCGATTGGCTGAACTTCACGAAGTTCATTTTGTGCAAAGTACAACAAAGGTGTAATGGTAGCATTTTGTTAGATGATATGCAACATGAATGTTTCATACAATTTACGAGACATTTGTTCTGTGTACAAAATCCATGTTTACGAAACGAGTGAAAGCAAATTTACGAAAATAAATTTTCAGTGTACGATGGGAGTGTTGTTTCAAATTTTCCTAGTTTTCTCTTTTGTTTCCTAGTTTTCCAGCCCCGAATGATCCGATGTATAGAAACTTATCAACCATCTGGACTCATTTCCGGTTATCACAGCTATGCGAGTTTTTATAAAGTTCGGTTTCTTTTGCCAACAGAACAGAACTTAGTTTCCAACCTTCGATTTCGACTTCGTAATTACCGTACCGTAATACCTTCAATCCAACCATTTCTGTCCTCAGTTGTACCTTAGTGTACTTATCAGAGTGATCGACAACCACTCGGGATCTTCTTCTGACATTGACCTTGTCGTTTACAACGCAGATGAAAAGGCAGGATGTATTGAAAATTTGTAACAAAGCAGATGAAGGCAGGATGTACTGAAATTTTGTAACCTGCACACTGAAAGTAAATTTTAGTTTATATAACAAAATCGAAAGTAATACTCACCAATTCATTCGTTGTTTTCAGCAACGAAACTGATTTGTTCTTTTTATGAAGATACATTCGTAATTAATTGCACGCGCAACTGTCAAAAGCATGAAGCTTTTGTTGGCACAGAAAGAACATTCGTGCATTGTACGGAAACAATGAAAAGAGCTACGAATATTTTGTCACAAATTAAAAAGAAACGTCTCTCTGGTGGTTGCATGAAGGACTGACAGATCTACTTTATCGACTTAAAATGTAGTTGACAAAAAAAGCGCAACCACGTGGAGTTTTCCAGCGTTTTTTTTTATTGTTTCAGACATGGGGTTCGAACCTGAATATTTGGAAAGTGCAGATTCTAAATCCGTGGTTGATCTCACTAGGCCACACTGACTCGTGAGAACAATCCTGATTAATGAGCATGAAGTTATAGCTCACGACAGCGCTTTGATTTTTATTTTAGGATAGATAAATTATTTCCGCCCATACCAGCAGCAACACCATCATACATGCGTACGGTATAAAAGAGAAACAGCGATTGGCTGGTCATCACGAAGTTCATTTCGTGCATTTTACAAAAAGGTGTAATGATAGCATTTTACCAGATAAAAAGCATTATGAATGTTTCATACAATATACGAGACATTTGTTGTATGTACAAAATCCATGTTTACGAAACGCGTGAAAGCTACTTTACGAAAATAAATTTTCAGTGCATAAAAAAATTCCTTACGTGTCATATCACCTTCTAACACAGTACGCAATACGCTTTTCAAACGAATACGATAATCCAAACAATAAACATCTGTAATATGCGGCCATGCGAAAAAGGTGCATAGCGACGAAAAGTAAGTGATATTAAAAAGATAAGTGCTGAATTGCATATTGCGTTATTCATGACCAAGGATTCAATTTCGAGAGAAGAAATACGATGATATGCTACGTTAACAAAACGTTTTTCATATCTTTAATACACAGAAAAACAAGCGTTTCCAAAAATGAAAACGGACCGGACTAACTAAATGTTAGTTTAGTTTATGATTACGTGATTCAGTTCACGGTGTATTTAAGCTTGTTCTCGAACTCGTGATTGCTGTTCGGATTTTTTTGGATATTTTTGTGACTTGTCCGGGAGTGAGATTTGAACTCATGACTCTGGTGTGAAAGGTATGAATGTTAACCATTACATCGCGGTCGAAAAAAAAAACGATCAATGTCGAAACAATGAAACATAAAAAAAGCTCAGCAAACATCGAGTTATTACAAATAATCACTAATACAATCTTTAAACCTCGAAGAGTGATCAGTCTAAAACAAATCTACCTAGCAGAAAAGGAACTGAGATTTTTTTTCAAACAAGTTTAAATTCCGTTATGACTGCTTATCCTGTGTCAGATGCGCGTATAAAAGGTTAGCAATGGTAACGGAATCAAAAGAAATTAACTCAGCCCACTCAAAGGCACTTCAAAATTCAGCACGAACATAAAATCAAAAACTATAAGCAGCACTTTCTATCAAAACATCAGGCATTAGACCACGAAGACGTTTAATGAATCCCAAAACAATCATTCAAATACCATTTTTCACCAATTCTAGAGAAGATTTTTTTCAATATTGCTCTAATTTATATACTCAGACTGCAAACCCGAAATTCAGCTGAAAAATAAACCAAAGATCCAAACACGAATCACCAGTAGAAATTTAAATAATAGCCAGACGCGTCCCCACCGCAATACTTAACATCCATATAGTACCTCTCACGCCAGAGTCACGAGTTCAAATCACACCGCAGACTAGTTGCGAAAATATTAAAGGTGTGTAGTGACTACATCATAAGATGAACAAGCCCACTAAACAGATGTATTAAAAAAAGTTGTATTATTAAAAATACAGCACTTTTATTAAAAAAAAATCATGAAACAATTCCATTCTAAATCTTTCACACCTTCTCGAAATTCTTAGTATACCACTTTCCAGAATGCTAATTATCAGCTAGTAATTAAAAATTATCATAATCATGCGTGTTTCAGCGGAGCCAATAAAAAGTGAACACGAGGTAAAATTAATCCTCACCCGAACATACAAGATAACGTAACAAATTGACTTCAGATAAACATAATTCCGTTTCGCATCACAGAACAACGACTTCTCATTGAAACTCGTTCGTACATTGGCACGACTGGCCAGCTGCAACACTAGGTTCACCAAGTTCGCATCGGGCTGAAAAAGTGAATATTTTAATTGAATATTTAAAGCTTGTTCAAGCACATGTATGTGTTTGTGCATTCTAGCTAAAGCCTTCAGAAAGTATTAACATACGCAGATGAACATTTTTGAGAAGCATTTCATCCGCATAAGAATTTCAAAGCTACATTAATATCCTTTTGATTACATTAATATCGACTTAAAATACATGTTACCGCAATTGGCAATAACAACCATTAATGCTTTGCATTCAAAACAGTTAACACCAGTGGTCACAAGAATGTTGCAAAAGAAGTGTGAAGATAATAAAAAAAAAACATCAAATTATACATTTTTAAGCAGCCCACCATCATCGACAGGTAAGAGATCGTGTAGCTGGGATGCGCTCCATGGGTTCCTCATGTTTCGATGTGGATGCAGGCTCCATAATAATGCATCTATAATTTGATAATCATTATAATTACTGGTCAGTACACCCAGTAATATGATTTGCGTGCAATATGAATAGGATGCAATACAATAGTAGGAGTCAGATCATGTTATGAGCCACTGATTTTCGCAACATGCCCTGCTGCAACTTTGTACAACATAGTATTCATGGAACATCCAAATTTGCGGTTATGATAATATAACCCTTCTGCCCTGAACCGCACACTGAAACCCGTCTGGGGCAAATCGTGCTCTCGTCCGTCTCGTGGCTTTGATCGTTACGATCAATAATGAAGGAGGAATCGACGTACAGATTGAAAACCTGTACCATTGGCCGCCCTACCTTCAGGCTCCGTTTGGCGTGAGAATGTGAGCATGTGTAATTTCCAAGGACTATAATTTTCTGCTGATTCTTTTTGGATTAGAGGCTCATTTTTCATATTTTCCGACCAGTAGAAATTATAATGTCGGGTGCAACAAATCCGCAAGTTGTTATTATAGTTAAAGCAACACAAGGGGGGTTTGATAAAAGTTACAACAATGATCAAACGTACAGTGCAGATTGACTTATTTGGAATAGAATTGAATCAATTTCATGAAAAATGCAGTCATATTTTTGACATGGAATGGCGCTATATATTTATAACTGACCAAGTGGAATGAAATGGTTTGTTTACGTTTTTAGCTGCCTTAATGATTTATGTACTTTGCATAAACAAATGCAGACTACAGGATGTAATTGAGATACTCAGGCCACCTTTTCAGGCTTACGTCGTAATGGTTATTTTAAGACTCGTGGCTGAGGCAGTTTTTACTTGAGCAATAAAATAATAAACAGCTTTCGAGCATTATTTGTTTTGATTTATATTTTTGTAATTATCTGCAGGATTGTTCCAAACACAGGTCAGAACAAATTACTACTTAATTATGAGATTAGCATTTTTTTTAGAGATTAAAACTATTTTTCCACCATTCCAACCATTTAACATGACATGAACCGTATTTCAATAATAACTCTTTGTGTACTGGCGGCATCGGTTAGGTTACGCATATCAATTCATTTCCAAGATATTTTATACTCTCCGTTTTCCGTTATAGATCAGAACGGAAAACACTAGACACATGCTCCACGTTTATTTAGTTTTTTGCCCTCACACTGAAGTGGCTTAACGTTAAGTGATATGCCGGCGAACGCGCACCTTCTGATGAGAGTGTCTCTCCCTCTCAACGATATAGCTGAAACCATGGAGCGGTGTCTAAAAAAATAATGAAACGTATCACAAGTGGAACCTCGAAAAGCACAGGAAAGAATTCCTTTCCGTCACACAGTTTCGCTTACTCCTATAAAAATGCAATTATAAAATACTAAAAATTCAGTGAAGTAAAACACACTCCGCATCGGCACACTTGCATGCAGTTCAGTTTTCGACTTCTGCCACAAGCGTTGAGCGGCCTGGCATGCAGAGAGATGTGAGCTATACGTACAATGCAAAAAATGCGTGAAGCGAAGCTGAGTTAAATACAGCAAATTGCATGGATGCATTCAAGCCGCGAAAGAATTCTTTGGATATGATAGCCTACCTCGAGGAGCCATCATTACCAAATCAAATTGATCACAGTTACAACGAAAGTATTTGCAGCACCGTCTATTTGACCATCGTGTTATAAAAGTACCACTGTTCAAGAATAAAAAAAAAAAGTATCAGCAAGGCGAAAAGCGTTTTTCTCACTTTTACTCTTCCTGTTTCATGCTGATGAAACAGATAAGCAGACAGTCAAAAGCAATGCGCGGTTTGCTGCACTTGGGTTTGTGGGCAGATTCTTTCAGTGGTGTTTCGTTTTTTTTGCTGTTTTCTTCTGCTGAGCAAACCTCCGGAGTTACTGTGAAACTGTGAATGGAAAAGCGCCTGGTGAAAAGGATTTTCCCCATATTATTATTTAATTAGAATTTCTCTCCGGCTCCGTGACAGTACATGATAATTATCATAAAGTGAGGCTTGTATTTAGTAGGTCTTTGTGTTTAACTCCCTCTCTGTTTGAAAGATAATCTTCACGTCGCTGCAAGGGACAGGATTTTATAAATTAATCCGTCGTTAAAAAGCTCTTTCCTGGCAGTAATTGCCGTGATGGCAACAAACGAGCGACAATTTCGCCCTTTCCGTCTAGAGAACAGGCAACCAGACGGTGAATAAATCGACCCATAAACACTGTCAATCTTCCTTTTCACGATTTTACGATCACTTGATTTCCACACTCCGACTACTCGACCACTGATGGCGGGCGATCACGGTTAGCTATTACATCTTCCTCTACTCCGTGATTTCCAGCGAACGGATCTGCTTGCGACATGTCGAGTGACAGAAACATCCCAATCGGAGCAACAACAGTGCCAAAAACTAAACTTAAGTCACAGGGTGTTTCTGCAGTGGACATTTGTTTTACAATTCGCATGTTGTTGTTTTTTCTTATGTAAAAAAAATATATGCCGACTATAAGAATCGCCTCCTTGCTCGCTAGTTGAACAGTTATGATAAAATAATTAAGTTATTATTTAAAAAAAATTGAAATATTTTCAATCGGGCTATGGAAAGTGTCAGTTTTTTTTGTGACGAATAACCGTTTCTAAGAAGTATATAGTACACCTGTGATCTATTTATAGAGAACAAATTGTTAACTTAACAAAAATAAAAGTTCCCGATTGGTGATAGTTTCAAATGTGCTATGAATTCCACTAATTGATTTTTACAAACAACCAGTAAAAACATCATGCAGACCAACGGTGGCATACCCTCTATGCACTGTACATGTGATCATACCAGCAAGCGTTATGTGATAGCATTCCACCACGCTTTGAATTTAAATAAATTAAGCGTCGTATTTTCGGTCCCCAATGACATTTGACGGCGCCTTCGCAGTTGCCACTTGTCACTTGAAACATTATCCATTTCGAGATCATACCATGAAAATATTTGGCGCTTATTTATATATTTCTCATAATATGTATTCCTGTCCTGCGATCCCATAAAAGCCATGTCATTGTTAAGAACGTCAACAGAATCTGAGCCAATTAAAAATCACTATTCAAATTCACGCATGTTATTGATACCACTGAGCGTGAGCTTGTTACAATTACAGCTGCCTTAAGCACAAAGATTCATCAACAAGTATGGGTCTTGCACAGTATTGGCTCACTGAAGGTCGACTGCGTTCAAACAGCGGTTGTGAAAATATAGGTGACACATAGACAGACAGTTGGGTCTTTTTGTTCGTTGCTCGTAGTCGTTCGTTTTGATTCTCTGCTCACCAGCGTGAAACAAGTTTACCCAAGGTAAAAAACACACTGAGCGCTCTTGGAAATGACATCTTTCTTGAATATTCATAAGAGGTGTTTTGCTATGTGAGAAGAATGAAGTTTACAGCTAGAAAGAATAGAAGGAGAGACGAAATGTACGAAAAAAAAATCTGCACCGCACATACGTAATGTTGACAATTTCTTGGGCAATTCTGGGCCGCTAGAGGTAAAGGTGCTCTTTTGCTTTCTACCATTCGCCAATACTTCTGAAACGTTTTTTTTATGGCCTACAAGGTCTATTTTGGAAAGCAGAACAAATTGAAAGTAGTGAGCAAAACTTTCTAATTCTGCATACCAGGAAGTGAAACTGAGCATGTCCTTGAACTACCAAGCAAACTCTAGAATCATTAACTGTATTGAACGAATTTTGTTTAATAGCGAAATGAAGTATCAACATGTTCTAGAAACCACGAAAAACAGACCATCTCTCGGAACACAAAACAATACTTGATATGCCACGGAGCAGCTCCGTGGGTTATTCAAGCCTAAATTTGATTTCCATCGATATCTGATAACGTAACATGCGATCATTGTCAGAACAAATGCTCACAGTAGCAGCTGCATGTTCAAACTGTACAACCAACCTACTGTGTACGCACATGATATCGTTCGAAGTCTATGATTATGTTGTGCTATGGACGAAGCAAGGTGAGTCGCTTAGATTCGCGTGTCTGACGCTAATTAATAATACAACTCCTCGTCTTCTGTATATTAAAGGGGGCGGTAGTACCACCTGGGTTGGTTTACGAAAGGTAGAAATTTCATACTTTGCTACCCGAGCGGAAAATACTCCGTTGATGGGCCGGAACTAAATTCCAAAATCGAAACTAAGAACGAGGTGGTAATTTCCACGCCTCTCCATTTCATCCATGTAAACATAGTTGATAGCAATCGGTCCGCAGGAATAAGCTTATTATAATTATATCCATGATTTGTTGCTTTATTTTTTAAGGAATATGAATTTTGTTTATTAAACCACTGTGCAAGAAATCCATTCAATTACGTTTCAATTGCTAAACCAATAGTTCCTATTCTTAATGTATTCAAATTTTTCGATTACATTTAGCTACATCTTGTTGTTCAACTTTAAAGCTGTGCATAAAACTTTTAAAATTGAATAATATTTTATTGAAGTAATCCTTCAAAACAGTGATACTCGAAAGCCAGTGATACCTTACCATCTATCGATTATTATAGCATTCTGGACGGCGAACATCTCTAAAACCAACATTATGTTTATCATGAGAAATTTTGTGACGGTGATAGAAATCACAAATGAACACCAATTTGCCCAATTTGCACCAATTTCAAATTTTAGAAAGCATTAAAAAAAATTCGCATGCCAAATCTTATGTAATCTACATATGTTCAGTATGTATATGTATACTACATACATACCACATATTTACAAGTGATCCAAATTTGATTCACGAAACGTTCATGGTTTGATAGGATACGTGTGATCAAAATGGCTGAGTGTCTAGCGGCTGTTTGTCGATTATATCAATTTTTAAATCTATGGTTATGGTGACAATTGGAATTAACTGGTGTTAGCCTCCATCAGCATCATTCACCTTAAACGTTTTTAGAGATTCATCACTTGTTGAGATCCCAGTAAAATGTCTGAAATTTTTAGTATTTTTAAATGTGTATTTAGTACTAAGGGTGAAATGTCTCAGCATGAGCATGAGCATTAGCATGATTGACCGCTACTCCGAGGTTGCTACTCCGGTATTGCCAGATCAGCTATTAATACACAGCGAACCTATAGATTATGCTTGGGACAAACATACATCCTCAATGAGCAAAAACTGGTGATCCTAAACTAAGTCAATAGCGGCGTTGGCCCCGCCCGAATGCAGATCAAATAAGGAAAGGGTAGGAATATGTTGACGTGATACTCGCTTTAATGGAAGCCACGAACACCTCTGCACTTCAAAGAGGAATCACTAAGATGTTGGATAACAGAATTGGGTTTCATTTTAGAAAACGATAAGCTGAATTCATTCGTCGTATAGTAAAATATTTAAATGTTATTACGGATTCCTGATTTGAACCAATTTATATCAACAGTAAGAATAGGAGTCTCGATAATAAAGCCAATCAAATCCAACAGTAAGGATCCTTTTGGGGGTCACTCAACTACTGTGTGATGGTTTTTCGTTAGGAAAACGGTAGAAAGACAATTTGCATTGATTTATACCAACGGTAAGGATATTGTTTTAGCCATTTAAAAAATGTTGTGTTTGTTGTTTATGTCTGTGTTCACTTGATCACTCGCGCTACGGGACAATAGATAACAGAATCTACAGAGAATGTGCTGTACCCGATCACAAAACAGCGCACTCTCAATTTGTACAACTACATTCTACATACTATTTTACTACTGGAACTAATATCTGCACCAAGCAAGAGAGCAATCTACTTAGATCTTATACAGATTCAAGGATTTGCTGAAATAAGAGTGCTTAGAAGCATTTTGTGCCTTCTGGAAACTTTATGTTTCTATTGATTTCCATGCTCATCGTTTTAGCAACAACCTGTTGAGATTTGGTCCTGTAACCAATGATTTCGTTATCTCCAATCCGCTCAAACAATCTAATTTTTTTGTGCTATAGTGGGCGGAACATTATAATTTAGTATAACTCAATGCAGACGTCTTCCAAATTTCGTTCCAGAACGACAGGCAATCGTTGTATAACTACATGGTACCTAATAGCAATATGCTGTGAGGCGAACCGGAAGATTTGATGAACTACCTCCCCCATTACTTGGGATGAAATGTCTCGAAGAATTACCGGTATAATGATCGACTTATCACCTCAATTTGCATTCTCATAGCCACAAATCTCAATAAATATGAAGTCTTTGCTTCTGATATTTTCGTTCTCCAATAAGCCCAATAAGTTATTACCAATATTGACTGCTGTGCAGATAATCGAGTTTAACTATAAGATCTATAACGGCTGGAATGATTAAAAGTTTATGTTCCTTATAATGACCAGCTTATATTCAGCAAAGCTGTAACTAAGGAAATTATTCCTTTGTTAAGCCGAATGGTTTTGATGTGCAAGTTGATCTAATAACGACGCAGTCGCGTATGTGCTTCGAAAGGTTTTCGATCCTAGACTAGATTTGCTTTCAAACCACTAGTTTTAAGGATTGTATTGAAAATCAAGTGGCAACGCTTATGATATGCTCACATATACACGCGTGATAGTATTGGTCTGAGCCTGTCTACATTTGACGTGTGGTACCTGTTAACAACTTAAGCTCCTGAACTTTCGTTAAACAGTGTTCGTTTTCGAGATGCCACGAAATAGAGTGTTAAAATTTAAGTGGTGGATGAGTAGGATGTTTCGATGAACATAATAGCGAAACGCTTCGGAACTCATCACGACACCGTAAACTCTATTATCACGTTCGGGGAACACTACTCGTTCAATGAGCTGGAATGGGTTGGAAGATAAATAACCTTATCCTTCGAAACAGATCGACGTTGATTCGTGATTTGGCCTAAAAGGCTTGTATCTCCGTCGAAATAGTGCAAAAAATCAAGTTCGCGACAGCCTGACGACTTATTAGAAGCAGAAAATAGCAAAACAGAGTGCTGAGCAAAAATCCAGGCCCAGAAAGTTATACAATCGACTTTTGCAACGACTGTCTGTTAACAGTACTGAGTGTTTGCAGAAAAGGATGCTTGCAATGTCCCTCCTTTGTTCTGGCCTGATTTGGTATCAGCCCATTACGCCTAAACCACAGTACAATGGATGCAAACAAATGGAGTAGATTTCGTTGAGAAAGACATTAATCATTCTTCTTTATTGTTTTTACGGGACTTCACCCTAGGAGTCACTCGTTCCGATCAGAGACATCAATCCTACCAATTGCTCACAGCTTCGTGAACGCTAATGAGTGCAAAACCATGCATAGAAGAGTTCAAAAGCAATTGGTCTGTAGCTTCCAGAGAATGCGACAAAACTACTGTCCAAAACTCCATGAGTGGAGTCAAATCCAACATCAGAAAATTCTGGAAATAAAGATGCTTTCATTAGTTTTGTTGTTGTAAGAGAGCAAAGCTTGAATTTAATGATACAGTTGTTTACATTTTTTGTTGTTTTTGTTTTATTTCATGCTATGAGAAAAAATGTGTTGCCAAATTTATTTTAATACAGTCTTCAAATTTAGGGTCTGTGACTGGTAAACTACTTCGACCGAAAAAAAATCGATTTTAGTCTCCAACTTTGCCGGTTTGGTTATTTTTGGTCTCATATAATAGATAAATTTGTCCATTTTGACGCATGTAGGACTACGTCTGTATTTTCAATACTGGGGTAAATATGACTTATTTTTGATCGTTCATAGCTCTGTCATTTTAGAATCGATTTCAAAATATTTTGCACCAATCGATGGATTGGTGCAAATTCACTGGAATTCACTACACGTCGATTAATATTAACCCTCATGTTTCCAACTAAAAAAACACCTTTAAGAGGTCGACAGGGCATGTTTATACCCGCGGAACTAAAATAACCATAACTTAAACCGATTTGGAATATTTTCACATTTTTGGATTCAGAAACTCAACCACTTATTCAAAATTGTCCAATATAACCGGTGGATATTATCCATCTCTGAAAACACCGGATATTCGGAAACATGTTCCGAAAATGGTATACTTATAAAAGACTCCAATAGAAAATCAGCAGTAATGACAATAAAAGTCTTTCAAAGAATACACAGGAATGTGTGTGATTGCCAAATGACAATCCGGTGACTTGATTCCCATGGGGTCACGGATGGCTAGAAAATTATTTGAATTGAATCCCAACAATATGGGCGTCAAAATTCTTGGAATCGTTCCAGAAGAACTTCGGATTTGCCAGTTCAGAGTAGGTTCCCATAAGTAGCTACTGGATCGAATTGTGCAATTGAACGCTAATAAATGTTTATGGAATCGGTCAACAAATTCTGGAGATATCTTAGGAACTATTTCCGGTGAAAATGGGTCATAAGTCTATAATTGGTCTTATTCGTTCTTAGTCTATAACCGAAAATGAAGAAGAAGGAGATTTTCGAATCATCGCTTAATAATGTTCCGGTATACAAGAACAAAACTGTCATTGGATTTGGGGTAATCTCTCTGTCATCCTCAAATACTGGATCTCGTACACATTGAGGAAGCAGACGTTTATGACGTTTTTTTTTATTGTATACTGCTTACGATTTCATACATAGCATGTGACGTGGATTTTAAATAGTCCAACGGTTTGGATGGTTTGTTTCTCAAATTTTTCGTTAACAAATGTATGAACGAATACACGAACTCCTGCAACTTATTGGTCTTCATTATATTACATCGAACTTACTGCTAACATGGGTCTGTAATCGTTGTGTAATGTGTTATACCCGTAATTTAATATTTCAAATGACATGAAAATATAAGAAAAAATATTACGAATTCAATCATGATTCTGGTATAGAATATTTACAAAATTGGCTATATAAGATATTCAGGGCCGTATTTACCACATGTTGCTGGTGCTTACTCTTCTGAGCTGAAGCTACAGCAGTCGGTCTTACATGGTCGCAAATTATCGTAGCAATATGTATATTTTAATTATTATTTATTTAACATCAACTACTAGAAAACCGTTAAGTTACTGTTATATAACATGCTGTGTCATTTAAGTATATATTTAAAAAAAACGCAACAATATTTGGCTAGTACATTTATGTGCAGTTTATTAGGGAATATCATTATTCTACCATCACCCGATTTAATAGCACAAATTTCACATTATTTGTACCATAAATAAACTTGTCTAACCTAATGTTAGACGCTATAATATTCTTGTATAGGGTCATGAAAGCTGTGACCTAATCTATAAATCCAAACATGTTATTTGCATTACTGATTATTGTATTATGCTGGTAAATGTATGTTAGTTTCTTATGTAAAATGACACCTAAATTTTTGACTTTTTCAATGCCTGATTTCCTAGAGAAATTGTACAGTCTGGTGTGTTCAGATTCCTACTAAATGATATTGGATTTCAATTTTTGACGTTTAGCTACAAAAAGCTTTTTTTTGCACCAAATACAAGATAAAAGTACATTGTTTTTGAATAACCTAGTATCGTCAAGGTTTTTTTTTTATCTCTTAAAAAATCTTTACATCGTCGGCATAAAAGCCAATATGAGAGACAATATCAATTGTGATCGATCAAATGCTTGTAGAGGTCTGTATATATAGCATGAACATGGGTTTGTTGCCCATTGCATCGAATGAACAGTTCTCGAATTCGAGTTAATGTGTAATGGCTTAGCGTCCTTTAAAGAATTCTTGGTAGTGATTCTATTTTTAATTAGACACAAAAACAACACATTTTTTTCTTATTTCTTTATTACGGTGACTTTTAGCCTCCTGGACTAGTTCGTCAAAAAAAATTTCTTACAAGGGTGTCCGGAAGGGATCTTCCCACGTTTGGGTCTTCGAATTTGATATTTCAGCCAAAAATGTGGAGCGCTTCACGATTTTGTGTGTCATCCTTGCGCAGGGGCCATGCTAATCTTCTCTCTATGGTTCCAATTTTAGTATATGCCCAGCCGAAGCTAGGGCATTTGACAACATAGTTCTTAATTAAAAATGTTTTGGATTGCAAGATTTAATAGCAAGATATAATTCCACAATATTTTTCGTAGTTATCGAAATATTCGCGACCACGATCTACTTAAAAAAATAATTGGAGTATATATCTTTGAAGAAAGTTTCAAATAGTTTGTAAACTTCTTGCGAGTTATTCCCCAAATTTTCATCAAGGTTTCGATAGAAAACTGACCTATTTAAATGTAATTTTAACATAATCAAAGAAATATTCTAGACATAATTTTATCTACAACTTGGTTTCTGAGCTGTACTCATGAAAGGCAATATCAACAGCTTGATTTATTTCGTCACAAATATTCAAATACTTGACAGATTCTCGTTGCTACAATTTTTTTATATGCTTATTGTTAAATGCTTTTTGCCTGCAGTTTTACGTTTTTTTTATTTTAATTTGTTCATCGTAGTAAACCGGATGCTTTGCATAACTTTGTCACCTTTTCTTTTCGATGGTGTATGTTCAACTGTTACTTGGCCTAACAGTTCGTAAAATACATCAACAGAAGATGTGTCATTCTATGGCTACGCGTCACTAAACTGTTATGAGAAAAGTTATATAGCTTTGTTCAGATAATCAGGCAGTTTAGAACTATTTGAAAGCACTATTTAAAACCAAATTTAGTTTTTAAGTTGAAAATATGCGTACAAGACATGCGTGCAACCCGGTCTTGAGGAATATCTTAGGGTTAAGTATTTACGATTAAGATATTAGGTTACTAGATGACAAGTGACTATCCGGTAGCCAAGAGTGTCAATTTTGACACGAAATAAATCGAAAAGACCTAAGCAAACGAGAAGCAATAGAGGAAAAGCATGCTACAACTTAAATTACGTAGGGCAATTTATTGACAAATCCAGCATCCTGGATAAAACATGTGCTAATAATGCGTCCATCTCTGATGATGGACGCATGATTAGAACATGTTTTATCCAGGATGCTGGCTAACGCATAGTAGGCTAAAAAATTGAAGTGTTTTTAAGTTTGGAAAAAGCAAATGTTTGCTATTATGGCCTTAAACAAATGTTTAGAATACTTTTAAATAAAATCTGCCTAAACTTGATTTATGAGTCAAATTTCTAGAATACATTAAGTAAGATTTTAGGATAAAATGAAAAAAAAAAAGACATTTACACCCGTCTTCGTACAGACTCGAATCGAACATTGCACACATCGAATATAGTGCGAATTACAATGGATAACTTAACCTGACATTCAGTGGATCAGTATGAACATTTTCGTTTTGCGAAAGGTTCTACAGCCTGAAGCGCCTAAGAGACGAACCCAGCGAAAGGCTGAAAGTCTCTTAAATATAGAAATCCAATCCAATCCAGACTGAAGCGGGAATCGAACGTTCACTTCATGGCAATGGCTTGAACGATGGGTGGCGCCGTAAACCAGTAGACCACAATACCCATGAATTTTCAGTTTACTTATACGCCAAATTTTAAATGTAACTCATTTTATATTAAGTTCGCTTGTTCGGTTTTTAATAGATATGTCATCCAAAAGTAGCTTTGTTTTATAAGCCTTTATAGAGAAAAAATTTAACTTTTGACTAGCAAAGAGCAATGACACAATTTGAAAGAAATATATAATTGTCTACGTTATCTAGTGCACATAAATGGAATGCTAAATTAGGCATAAATTCATGGGATCTTTCATGTAAATACAAACCAGATTTGTGTTTGTGCAGGTTGTAAACAATCTCGTTGTTTACACTTGTTTTGGTTTGCAATTGAACAAGGGAAAATTTCTAATTTTTTCTGTGTATGTAGAAGGTTTAAAGTATTAACAAATGCGTTTTTAAATATGATTTTTTAAATCAAACAAACCATTGTTATAGGAACCAGAAGTTTACGCTACAATTTTACAATTTCTTTAAGACTAATGAAAAATGTTTTGAGCCATTTCAACATCGATTTAGTACGAACCAAGAATGATCAATAGGCATGCATGGATTTCACCCAATTGAAAAAAAAAATCAATAAATACATATCGGATGCACTGTTAAAATGCCCTTTTTACTGGAAGAATTAATTTTTGATTATGTTTGAATCAACGTAAGATGAAGATTGTAAAATGAACATACAAAATTATAACAGTACTACGCACAAAAACTGGTATGAGTCTCTCTTTTTCTCTCTATTTTTGTTTAACCAATTTCATGAAATTTTTAACAAATGAAACGTCTTTGAAGCTAAATTCAGTGATCAATTTTCAATTTGATATTTTGTTAAAATTATAAAAAATCATTACAAGTTCAACCTACATATCTGCTCTAAAGTTGCAACATATTACACAGAAACTTTTGGAGTTATAAAAACAGGATGCACCTTTTTATGCAAACAACATGACGTTTGTAAGTGACACGACAAAACAACTATAATCACTAATTCGAGCTAAAGTTCAATG
This sequence comes from Aedes japonicus, assembly GCA_034211315.2. Classification (NCBI taxonomy): domain Eukaryota; kingdom Metazoa; phylum Arthropoda; class Insecta; order Diptera; family Culicidae; genus Aedes; species Aedes japonicus. The sequence goes on along the minus strand of JASCZW010001046.1, from coordinate 438,443 downwards.
ACAAAGAAAGTCAAGGTCAAATTGTCAGCTTTTTGTGAAAGATCTTCCTCAACGGCCCAGTTTGTTTTTCATGGAATGGTGAGAAACTCATTCTCACAAAACCTTGGCCCGTCATAAAAAAATATTGTGTAACAAAAGCACAAAACTTGGCTAAATTTGATCTGGAAACGCTCTATAAAATTCTTCTATGACGCTGTAGAAGCTAGAATGGTCGCTAATTCTATTAAAACAATCTATAACAACACAATCAAGGGCAAAACTGATGAGGCCAAGTTTCATCATATTGTAAACATGACCAGTCCGCTTGTATTTAAACCTATTACCGTAACAGTTCACACATACATATAGTATGGTGACGAGTGCAATCAAGTGCTGGTGCATTTATCCAAGCGGAATATGCATGTACTTTTCACTGTTCGTCCAATCTCACATTCATCGTTTTCCACCGCTGCAAACTGGGAGGAGAGACAGTGTGAGCATCGAATATGTTCTGCTCATCGCTTCTTTGTGGGCCAACGTTAGGAGCACTGGGGACAAGCTCACGAGTTCCAAACCACTCGCAACAAGTTGATAACATAATTAATTCGATTCCAATCGGTGTCACTGCAAGGGTTACGGTATTGGCCCAGAATTGAAACCAAGCTGCCGTCGGCAACTGTTATGTCGCACGGGTGAGTGCAATAAATCGTTTATTTTTTATGACCCACCACGTGCCGTGCTACCTCCTTTTTGGTCAATTTCGAATATTACTGCCTTGTATGCAGATAAAATGTATACAGTATACTTTTCCAACACTGACGATCATAATCAGCTGTGTTGGAAGTCGTCTTACCATAGGTCAGGATCAAGCAATGTCCAACTCACATCCAGACAGTGCATGTTTTTATGGCCGTCATTAAACTCCCATCGTAAACACTAACGAAAATTGCCCCATTAGAAGCTGAATGAAGCGCACCAACCGCCGCTGTGTAAACATGGAAATATCTCATCAAATTTATTGCCTTTTATTATCACATCATTAAATTGAATTACTTCGAATTTAATTCCCAGCTCGTTTCCGCGGATTCTCCTTTGCTTTCTGTTTATTTTTTTTTGCTTGTAGAGTAGCGCCTCCTAACCGATTGTGGGAAATAGGTGATTGTTATCTGATTTTTTTCATTGTCACAGCATTTATATACAAGAAAAATAATACAAGATAAGTGAAGTTGAACCAATTAATCGATAATACAAAATCACACGTGCCTATTCATTATCGTTACAAATATCCATGAATCATCTGAAAAATTACCTACCAAACAATCCGAGAAAAATGAAGACATCAGGTCGTTATCATCCGTCCTGTCCAACATAATCTGTGTGCAATCTTTGACATGTGGGTGAAAAAAGTGATTCACTCTGTTTATTGATTTTTCCAACATTCCCCAAAGTATATGAGCTCGAATTAATGAACTGAAACTGCGTTCAACAGGCGTATCTGTACGTTTCTTCCTTCGTTGAATCGTATATCTTCATCGGGTACACACATAAGACCATGCATTTCGAGCGCACTTACTTTTGATACCTCTGTGTTGTCATACTGTTCCCCAGATCGCAATTCTTCTTTTTTTTTCTGCATGAGTTGCGACGCTGCTTTCCTTATACGTTGTCGCGTGAAAAACCCGCGATTGAACTGTTTGGTTTCTTTTGCTGTCCAATCCTTTTCGGAATGGGATGCAACCAACGTGAGCTTGCGCATGCCGATGCCCACAAATAAATATTTATTCAATTGATTTGCTTTAAATGATTTTACACCACGATATGTCTATACTTCTCGGCACGGAATTGTACTGCCTGCACACCAGATTGAGCAGCACAACATCAATCGAGTCAGATTAAAGCATTCAGATGTTGTCCTACCGGTATGCAATTGTATAAATTATGTATTGCGCACGCATCTTGCGCTGGTCGGTACGGGTGAATCCCGCATCAATTGCTACAAGAGTCGTCTGGTCCATGAGCCGTGGTGATGAAGATCAGAAAAGTCGATTGACTTTTATTACTTAATTAAATGTGTTATGCAAGATACTCGTGTGAAAATAACGTCAATTTGCATTACTATTTATCCTTTTTAACGTCAGAAGTGTTGAACAACTGGTGCAAATAAAGAACAACGATAACTAGAATATTACGAGATTCTTGAAATCGTTAAATAGTTGCTTTTGCATCAACATACAAACATTTATCCAAAGCATCCCAAATTAGATAATAACGATGAGTTCTGAAGTAATCAAGTTAAGCAAAGTGTTGCATAGTTATAACATTTTTTGAAATGATGAAAAAACTTAAACAAACAGACGACAATGTGTAATGGAAATACTTTCTGATCCATGTAGTAACTGTACGTGACTATAGAGATATACTTGTTTCCATGCAAGAAAAACCTATTATGAAAATTAACAAAAGCAAAACATTAATGAGATGATATTCAAAATGTTGGAAAATTGAATTGAATGATTAAGCTTTTATTGATCAAAAATTGCGAATGAAAGTAGAAAAATAACATTGCTTTATAAGAGGCACATCTGCATCATTATATCTTGAATACTGCGAATTTTAATTAAACATAAAAAAAGTTGTTTTCATTCACGTGACTAGCGAATATTCTTTCGTTGCATCATTCCCAATAAGGCCCCAGGTATGTAAAATATGGTAAAAGTAATACGATCAGCGTATCTATGCAAATTTTGAAGTATTCAGATAAGTTTTGTGCACATTATCGAAGCATTAAGGAAGATTTGAAACTACAGTTGAAAATAAAAAGAGGATTTAAAATAACATATTGCTTTGTTTTGGGATGCATTGAAACTTTAAACAGAGTTCAATTCGTGCGTACTTAACCTGGAGCAAAACTTAATAAGATACTATGAAAATATCAACTGGAAATTACATCGGTTGCTCGTTTATCAAAAAGTAACACTATCTGCTGCGTTATGCAAGAACCACTCGAGAAAATATCACTTTATACATGAATTTGGGTTTGACGACTTCATGTTCTCCTCGAAGTCAGCTTTTAGCGCAACTCTCTTGTTTTTAATCAAAAACAAGATCTTATTTATGAATATAAAAGTAGTTTTGCAAGATGGAGTGGACTGGATGTCTTTATTTAAAAGAGAACCATGGTTGGATTATCTGTTAGTATTTTTAAAACGTTATTATAGTACTTTCACATAGGTATGTCAACAAGATTTAATGTTTAAATTGGAAACAATTACAAACTATTAACCAACTCTAAATTTCGTTCGTTTGGCGTTTGTTAACTGTTGACAGCTAATCGATGATGATGAAGATATGATGTGTTGGTTCAATCGAACAAATAAAAAAATCATAAATTGAAGAAAGATACCGCTACACTTGAAAAAACTTGTTTTTAAAATACTTTGTAGCAGATTGAAAACCTTTTTAATTCGTGGTCAAAGGTTTTATATGCATGGTTTTAAATTTAAACCTCAGCCAAATTGAGGAACATCAAGAAAGTATTTTTAAATGAAATTAATTTACATTACGGGTGATTTGCATTTATTTATTATTTATTTTTTATATTCGCCCGAGAGTACGCAAAGAGCTAACAGCACTGGGTATTCAAGAATAAAGTGATAACCATGATTCTAATTTTCTGTCTCAAATTGATGAAGGTACATCTATTTATCAGTTAGGTGGAAAAGTCCCAAGCCACACATATAGATGGCGCTTGTTTCGAAGATTACGAACATTCTGTTCATTAGTTTGTTAATGATTGCGTTCTTTTGTTGTAGAAGTAGTTTGAGATTGAGCGGAGGGCATTGTGAGGTAGTATTTCGAAACAGGAAACACAAACTTTTGCCAACTTTTTTGTTTCGAAATACTACCTCACAATGCCCTCCGCTCAATCTCAAACTACTTCTATTCAATTTTCACAGCCTGCCGTGCGCTAACGGAACTATCAATTCTTTCTCTTAACAACTTTGTTCTAGCAAAAAAAAAGTACTGTCTACTCCTAGAGCCTCATGGTGATGAGAAATTATTTCCTTCTCAAAACAACATCATCAAGCAATTGTTTTTAAAAACATCAAAAACAGCAATGAAACTTTGGGTTGATGATTTTACACAGGGTCGTAGAAACACCGATGATACATATTGCAGCAGACGTCCAAATGAAGCGATAACACCAGAAATGGTGAGGAAGCATACGTCAAACTCAATATTTAGTAGTTTCCTGGTTAAAAGGTTTTCATCGCGATGTGCCGGGAAAATTCAAGTTCGTGTAAGTTCGCGAAGAAGGCCATGATTTGGCAAGCGATTTGCAGTTGTGGCCTGAAAACGAAACCATTCGTCACATCCTCGACGATGACATCCCAAGTTTACATCGAAGAATGCCTGAAAAAGCGTGTATTGCCGTTGATCCGCAAGCATAGGGGCAAAGTCATCTTTTGGCTCGATGTGGCCAGCTGCCTCCAAATTCACCAAGGTGGTTCTGGAGTGGTATGCTGCACATCTGCATCGCTATGCTGCACATTGCCCGGAATTTCAACATATCGATGAATACTGGGCTATTTCAAAGCAGCGACTTCGACGAAGCGACGGGCAGTATATTGAACAAATGCGGGTGAAATGGACGAAATGCGCTGATTCCGTGTCCGTTTCCACTGTGCGGGCACTGAAGGGCTCCATAAAGAGGAAGGTTCGAGATTTTGTTTTGTTGGAGAAATGTAACCATCTAATGCTGTAACTTTGAAGTTTTAATGAAAGTACTGAACGGCAACCATTGATGGACTTTTTAAACTTATTGAATCGCCACTTACAGCTCTTTTTGTGCGTACCAAATAATTTCTAGTCAGCCTTTATCAAAAAAAGCGAATAAGCTTTATATTTTATAAGCATTTGTCGATAAAAAACAGCTTGTTCAAAGTGGGTGCCGCGTTTGCCCACCGTTAATCAAAAACAGCAACGTGTTGATGCCTTTAAGCAGCTTTTGGCTATTTTTAAACTTAACTAACCGGAACTTTTGCGGTGATATGTGACAATGGACGAAACATGGATCCATAACTTCACTCTGTGATCAAACCGATTGTTATCTCTGTCCACACTCTGCTGGAAACGTATGGCCTCGGTATTTTGGAATGCGCTTGATATTAATTAATCACCCTGAGAAGGGAAACACCATTAACATTTAATATTATATAACGTTATTGGAACTTTTGAATAACAAAATATGAAGAAAAAATGGCCGTTTTATCAAGTCAGCTGGGTCACAATTCAATCCAAACAATGGAATGGATAAAACTTTGAATTGTTTCGCATCCACCGTAGTCTCCAGATTTGACTCTCAGCGATTACTGGCTGTTCATAGAGCTCCAAAAATTCTCACGGGTAAGATATTTTGTTCGTATGCTGTTGCCTGTGTGCCTGTTTTGAGGTAAAAGAGGTAAAAGATAAATCTTTCTACAAAAGTGGTATTGAAATGTTAGAGCGCCGTCTTTCTCTAAATGCAGAATACATTGATGAATGAAACCTATTTTGAACGGAAATCTTGTACTTGCCCAAATGATGTATCAGGTACTTTCCAATCAAAATTAAGTATCTTAATGAGGATCACATAGACACATCAAAAGAATCATTATTTTAGTAATCTGGAATTAAAAATTTGGAACACTAGGAAAATCTTATCTAATACTTTACTTGATTACTTTGAAGAATGCAACCAAACAAAATGCAAATATGAAAAACTTTTTCAAACTATCAAAAGTAAACGTGAGCAAATTCCACTAGAAAAATCTTATCCTTTGACAAATAGACCTATCCTTCAAGGAATAGTACTTTTCATGTGATTTCCTTAGATTTTCTCGTTAAAGTGTTATTTTAAATGTTAAAAAAACGAAGATTACATTAGCATTAAGTTATCGTGTTTAGTTAATTGTGGGTCCTCAACTAAATGTTATTATTGTTACTAAGAGAAAACGGGAATATAACGATAGCCATCTCCTTGCTATTTTGGGTGTGCTCACAGAAAAATAAATAATTTTAACAAGCGCGTAAAATTTCCCCTCGTTTAATTCCAAGCCAAAGAAGGCGTAAACAACGCAATTGGTTGTAGTCTTTGATGCGCCATACAACCGTGTTTGTAATCTTTCGTGCAACTGGCTTGATTCAGGCGTTATTTGGCTTAAATTTACATAAAATATCCCATTATTTTCTGCCAAATCTAGCATTACCTTTATGTGCATTAGACAACGCAGAAAATTAATTAGTTAACAGCAGTCAAAATATAGTAATATTTATTCAGCGTCTCGATTAATTGAGCGCTTTGTAGACCTTATTGTTTTTACATAAGTATTCTGTGAATACTTGTAAACGTGGTTAGGTACCTCAGTTGTTACATGTTTTGTTTGCTGAACTTAAGGTCGGAAATTTAACCTCTGGTCCGTTCCCTTCCTTGCAATTTACAATATGCTTAATTCTATCCACATTAAATTTAAAGTTAAGAACATGCTTCTCTGCAATTGATTGAACCACTATTAACTAAACGCTCAAATAGTTGCGGTACGTTAGGAACGCTAGTGTCCCAATAGTTGTGTACAAAGATATGATTGGTATACTTACGCTGTTTACGTACCGCTACTGTTTATTTACGCAATTTTTTAATATTTACACTCATTTTGATTAAAAAAAAACAAACAAAAGGTTTTATGTATTTATTTTTCCTACAGCTATGTACGAATGTGATTTCAATGGCGTTTCAAGGTGTTAGCAAGGAATAGAAACCGGTATCTTAGATTAACGAATCAGGAGGCCTACAGACCAATGCATGGGCCATGAATGGGCATTCCAGCTGGCCGGTCAAAATCGATGAAATATGGTTTCATTGGAGTTTTTTTTTTTAAATAAATAGTTTATAATAAGAACAACATTGGTCATATGCGCAAACTTAGCATGAAAGTACCTTAAATCAATTGCCTCCGAAATCCAACAATTTGGAATCCATTTCCATCAATCCAATTTTCCTTGATCACGAATTGAAAATAAAAATAAAACATACTCAATACTCAACATCCGCATCATAACCAACCTCATGCCAACTTATTTGGGTTTATCAGAACCTTGATGATCGCGATCTTTGATAAAACAGAAAACAACTACGAACTACCACACGTTATTCTGATAATTTTGATGAAAATACACGTTCACTTGAATACAGTACTTCGTATTTTTGCCGAATCAATGCTAAAAGTTGTATTCCAGATTCGAGATAAAAAAAATAGTCTGCGTAAAAAAAAAGTATGTACGAAATACCGCAGAGCTCACCAAAAAACGAATTTAATAACTATCCCAGCATTTTTTAATATGATAGGTTAGACTGGTATATTTTATTGCATCTGTTTTATGTACATTCGCAGCATCAATAACATAGTTTTGTGGTGATGACATAAGAAATTTCATCGTTATTTAACATGTTATTTGTTGTGAATTTAGTGCGATGCGGTATTATTGAAATATTTTGCTGTGTACATTTTTTTCTTCTTTTACATCGAGATTTTCAGCCTTTTCTGTATTTGTTGCGACTTATCCGGTCGTGAGATTTAAAATCGTGATGTTGGTGTGTAAACTATGCCCCTTTTTGTCAACATATTATTAAAAAATTAAAGGTTTCACATACATATATAGAATATCCATCCAAAATCTAATTAAACGTGAATAGGTGCAACATTTCGAACCCATTTCAAGTCGAATACCGTTTTATGTATTCAAGTCTGTTCGTAATGTTCAGGCAAATTTAGAGTTGCGCTTGATCTGACAAAAAAACATACTTTTACTCTTTGATGTTGTCGGGGAAACTATAGCCCAGCTACTGTTATTACGCGGCATTCGGCAGATAACAAAGATAGAGCTCACATTATTTTTTAACCTGAGCTGCAAACATCGCCGAAAATTCTTTCGGATTGCCATGGTTATAGAAACAGAAAGTCGATTAAGTACATCCATCAACAATCATAGTCTCTTTTCTCGTGTTACCTGAGTAGTGGTGGACTGAGTATATCCATTAGATACTGTCCATACCAATTTTCTTCTATTTTCTGCTTCAACCAGAAGTGAAAGGCAGGGGTTTCGACTGTTTAATTTCGCAAACATTAAAGAAAACCGAAAAAAGTTTCATACTATAATAAAAGAACTAGAATTTTGATTTCAAACCCATCAGCCATAACTAAAGTCCATCATCATAATGGCAGTCGCTGTGAACAATCCAATGAAGCAACCTTCAATCCCTATGTTTCAACCGTTTTGACGCTAGAAAGAGAGAACCGAAAAAAAAGTGCCGAGAGAGAGAACGAACATACGAGGGGAAGATATTATTTATAGCTACGCCCATCCATCAATCCGAGTGGCTCGAAGTATGTAGAACCGGCGAGTAAAGCAAAACAAAACAAAAATCGATGCCACTAGACCGTCATGTTCAACTGGTTGCTGTATGAAAACAATCATTTCAATATAGTAGTGTAATAGAAGTGATTTTAACGCATTGTAAAATGCCTATTCTAGGATGCAACAGATCATCAAATTGCCATCAATAAGCGATTTACTGTTTTCCGCAACTGAAATATGCAGCCCAAATTTGTTCACTATTTTTAATACTATACTTTTCAGGCTACGACTTGAACACACCTTTCAACTCACTGCTTTATAGTGGGGGAGAGTTTGTTTGCCTGGTTAGGTGTGTGTGTGTGCGTGTTGAAAAGCTTCTTTCTTTAATCCCTGCCATCTACTATCGACTAGGGAAAAATATATTGCCGAAAGCCAAACGAGGGGTCCATGTGTAAAGTAAAACTAAACAAATAAAATAATAAATTTTGTTGCCATGCAAGCATCAATGAACAAACTCAATAACGAAACCTAGCTATGACATAGACTTGATTTAAATTTAATTACTGTTCCATCGATGGACCCCCCGAAAACAACCCATATAAATGATTCTAGATGACGCACCAGTCCGACGATGGACAGTAAACCAAAATTGCATATTGGTGTTAAAGTGAACTAAAATTGCGACTAAAAGAATTCAATACAGCTGTATGATTTATTTAACAATACGAGAACGAAATGACCAAGAGTAATGAAGGTGTTGATGTTCTAGGGCGAATCTAGCATTAAATATCTTATGGGATTCCTCACACGCTTACAATAGCCCATCGCCAATTATTGCTTTTTCCTTTTATCATTGGATTCGTATTTCTGAGCTTTGTTTCACTTTCCACTTACCTCGGTTAGCCGTGTCATGTAAGAAATTTTCGTTTGAAATATGTGCTTTTGTTTTCCAGATAGTCTACATTTGGGAGATTTTTTTTTCTTGTTTTACCGCACTACCGTTCTTAAAAATAAGAATAGAAAGAAAACACTTTTTCAGTTAAAGTTTGAGTTTCATGCGTGGTTGGGGAGCCACGTGAACGCGTGTAAGGAAGATGCTCCTACATATATTAATCTGATCACTCGCAATTAGTCCTACTCGAAATCAAACGATTGACGCACGAGTGTGTATGTAAGTATGTGTGCATGAGTGTGGGTGTACCTGTGAATATGTGTGTATGTATGTTAGTGTGTGGGTGCATGTTTGATGGAATGAAGGGGGATTCGTACGGCGTTGGTTAATGTAGGATTAAAAAACAAACGCGCAAAATATTATTGAAGTTTCAGTAAGAATATATTAAATAATGAGAGCTAGTTCTACATACACGTGGGTCTTTTAAACTTTTTTGGATTTTCGTATCTTGTCCAAGATAACTTTAACCGAGACTTTGATTGGTGCGGATCATAACCACAATGCCTAGGAAGGGATCAATGGTCGAAAGTTGCACCGGCAATTTTTTTTTGTCTTTTTCAAGGTAACATTCAGCCACCAGTTGATTAAATATCGATCAGCAATGCCCGACCACTTCAATGTTAATGACGATTAATGCCATTCGCAACAGACATTTTGCACCCCATCAAACTGGTTTACCAATATAAGTGTACAATTGTTTGATTTGGACGAGGACTAGGACTTGGTCACATCATATTTTCCATCTCTAGTTTGAATGTTTTTATAATCTATTTTGACCATAAAATAATCTCAGATCACGCATTGAGTGAATTAGGCTTTATAGTTTCAGACCCTAAAAGTTTAATTTTCGTGTGTACTTATTATTGTGGAAATTAGGACTCGCTTTTTTTTTGTTGGGGCGTAGAACCACTGCGTCCATTGAATTGAACTATTGTGGTATACCCCTATTTACAATTTCTATTCGCATCTTAAAGCTTGATCACCATTTGGCAAGTCAACAGCCTAAGACGCGTCTTCCTGTCAGTCAAAATCGAGTTTATAAAATCCACCACCTTTTCAGGATTTGCAGTCCAAATTTTTTCAGGTTGCATGTAGCCACTGTACAGAAATTTAAGTCTGCTCTTGTACAAAGCATCACAACTGCAGAGCAGATGTTCTGAGGTTTCACGTTTAAAAAATTATGTTATTATTTATGGTTTTAATTTCCGTCCTTTTGATATAAACATGACAATCCAGACATACCCAGACATAAGATATAAGTAACTCGATTTTATAAGAAAACAAATCTATAAACGTATCTACTTATCGACGAAGAACAATATGTACGCCTAAAAATTGTCTATGACATTCGATATGATCGAGCCTTACGTAATATTGTATTATTGACAACGTTCTGTTAGGAAAGGTCAATAAATAAGCATCCTATTATTCTAAAATTACATTCCTTCCTATTCAAGCTACTCGCTGCTTCCTTTAGTCGTAATTAGTCACGAGGTCGTTCGCGAGACAAAAAAAAAACGCTTCAGCATGACGAGACCGGTGGCACCGGTATGAAGAGGACTCGTACGGCAGAAAAATTAAGATTATTCCTTCTTGCATGAAAGAACTACATGCGTCTTTCCATTTGGTATTGCCGATTGTAAAACAAGTTTTACTGGTTCTGAAACCAGTGGTTCGCTGGTCGGTGTGAATGAGGCGCATGGATACTTATTTTTCAATCAAAACCAAGCAACATTAACCCACCAACTCATGTGGGGCAGAAGACCGGGTAGTTCCGTACTGCTCGTAATTTACTTTGCGATTTGTCCCGACTATAACTTCTATATAATGTCATTAAGGCGCAATTAAAAACAGTTTAGATGTATATTAGCACTTGCAGGTAGCCATAGATTACGATTTATGATAGTGTATAAAACTATCAGAAAATTAGCTAATCAAACCATTGACATTTTTGATATTTTAATCTATGCTCTACTTGATATGTGAAGCATACTGATTCCAGTGACATACAGATGTATTATGTTCCATAGAAAAAGTTAGCTGCTGAGACGTCTGAAACAAAAATGTAATAAATTAATCAAATCAAACTGCAAATATTCACGCCATTTAGCAGGAATTCAATCCAGATAACAATTTCATTGCTAGTGCGGGCGATATGTGCACATGCCTCTGCATTGGTATGGCCAACGACCAAGGTGTAAATGAATATATGTATACTGATACGCCGGCCTCCGATTGTTAAGCTTGAGTGAATTTATCCATTGCCAGAACCCCTCAACCCTTCTTGATTACAAGTTTCCTTACCGAAACGTAGAATTTACTCAGAAACTCTCACCCAAACTCAACATCAGCATCATCATCATCATCATCAGCATCATCATCGGGATCATTGTCGTCGTTGTCGTTGTGGTCTACGTCTGTACAGGCGGAGACGACGTAGGACAATATATGATGATTTAGCAGCGTCAAAACCAAAGCCATTGTTGTTGATATTGTCGTTGTTCTTTTCTAGAGAATCTGATGACGACGAGAAAATGCTCCATTCCGGTATCCATTGTATGGAGCCAAAGCTAGATGAAGGAAACAATTTTCATGCATTTCCACCCACCCAGTCACCCCAGTTGAGAATATTTGTGTGCATCAGACAGAACAGGTTGCTGCAACCTGGTACCTTTCTCCCGTTGGGGTAAACACTCTACAGTCATCTTTGTATTCGGATATGACCGAAGCTTGTAGGTTCACCCGGCAACCGAGTCTCATACCAACTTATTTGCGGTGCATTGTGTGCTCTTCTACCCAGCAGTGGATGGAAGCGACTCGCTTTAAATTCAATTAAATTTAATCAAATCAAATGATGAATGTGGTTTCAGAAATGGAACATCGAGCAACCCGATGAAGTAATATTCTCAGCAAATTCTCTCATCTCAAGAACCACCGTGTTGGTAGTGACAGCTTATCCATAAAGACAAACACAAGAGCTATGATGTGGGAGAGGGAGATTTTTTGCTCTGATATAGCTATACGGGTATCAAATAGTGCGAGAAAGAGGAAGACTCGATCTTATTGTTTTGAACATAATCAGAAACGATTAATGTTGATTTATCGCTCGTCGCGCATTCATGATGCATTAAGCATGTGTTGACCCGCCATCGAGGGCCACTATTGCTAACGTTGTAAAGTATAATATGCTTTCTCGCCAAAGTGTATTTGATCTTAAGGCAAAGGTCAAGAGTTGTTCAAAAAATTGTCTTCAATTCCTCAGCCATACCGTCTGGCAAGCGTTCGATGCCAAGAAAATACCAGAGAAGAGAGAATTTCGAGATGGTCAACCACTTTGTGCAAAAGCGAACAAGTATTTCATAATTCATAAACCCATTCGCCAAGAGCAAGTCAGCGAAACGCAGAATAATTAATAGCTTATTTGAAACAACTTCGTTTATTTCTTGTTCTACACTCGCCTGTACTAACCAACTGAATTTTTGCGCAATGGATTCGGTCTTCATGGTGGGTGACGTGTCCTCTCTGGATTACCTCTTACTTCCTCCTCCCACTCGGAGACTTTTTGTTCTCATACTGCTCAGTGCTGCGCTACTCTCTGAGGATCAACACCGAGACATAAAAATTAATTACGTTTGGCAACAGAAGTTGTTTTTCATCGCTTCAAAAAGAGCGAGATACGTTTCGTTGATTCCCGTAAAAAAATAGCAAAACAAAAGCAACCGATACACAGCCAGTGAATGTTAAGCGAAAGTAAGAAAATAGTAAAATGGCATTGTTGGTAAAGTTCCTTGCCGAAGATGCCACTCTGTTGTGTTTACAAGCCGAAAGATCTGCTTGCTAATTTATCATCATGGTAATAATCTTTCCCCTTGCGATGTATTTTCCATCGACGCAAAGAATTTTCTTCAGGCGACTGATGATCTTGCTCGGAAAAGCGCCAATATGACTTTAGCACACTTGGGATCAAGTAATTATGATTACACGCTTTTTGCAGATCACGACACAGACACCGCATCTGACACATAGTCTCACGTGGGTAACTAATTTCGTAAATAGCATAAAATCAAATTATTCATCTTCAAAATAAACGAGAGACTGTACGATGATGTGATGTCAGCTGAGTATTTTCTAAAAAGTCAGATACACCGGAACGTCTCCGCAGCGCTGGCTGCAATACTGATGGTCTTTTGGCGGTGCATGGTGTGTCCCTTAGATCTATCTCATCTCTTTGTGGTACTTTTGATGTTTATAATTCATTTTGACAGAAACCACGTGAACGTTTTGTCAATATGTCGTTTTGTCTTATGAAACTGACATGGATGATCATATTCTACGACTACAATTTCATGATCTTAAGCGTTTGCCTATGAAAAAAATATATATATATTCATCAGATGGAAAATATTGTACAATGTTGAATTCTTAAAAGCCACAAATTTTTCGATGCCTTCTGTCTTCCAAAATATGTCTTTGTTTTAATTTTCATCCGTATAGCCCGTATAAACTCACTCAGAATCACACATGCATAAAATATTTCAACATCAAGCAAATATTACTGACAGACTCACACAAAAACCTCTCTTTATTATGCAGTTTCTCAGCAAACATTAGAATGATCAGACGTCTAATCAACAATTCTTTTGATTCGTTTTCTTATCCGCAGGAAAATCTTCTACCGATAGGAACTGTTCTTACATAATACTGGGCCAGCATCGATGAACCGTCATCCCTCTTGAGAGCAGCTTTTTCCAAATTTGATTTCCAGTATTTTGGAGTTTGGAAATTATTTACCGCAGCAGACCACCGACCATTGCCTGCAGATCATCCAATATAGTTCTACCGGCTAGTAAAAGTGTGTATAAGTGTATTTGTGCGCGCATGTGAGCAAATTTAAATTGAGCTTTACTTTGTTCAGCGGTAAATTTCCTTACAATTTGTTGTGTTTTTTGTCATACAAAAGATAGAGGCAAAAGTTGCTCGAAGCAAGTATTCATCATCACGTTGTATAAAATTCATCCTAACGGAAATTCGCATGCCAGGCATAAATCGTCAAGAGAAAGTCAATACACAATAAGAAAAGCTTTTGTGATAGTTTTTTTTAAAATTAAGTCTACTGTAAGAAATAGTTAAAGTATTGTGTGGTAGTGTGAAATCCAACGGTCCCAGTGAAACAACCACCGGTACTACCACATCTTGTCCAAATCGTTGAATTCATGAATTTAACACAATATTCATCGATCGCATATGAGACAGATGATTGATCACTTATCTCTACGATTATCTGGAGCTGTGTGTTGATTTTTGGAGCATCCTTGTCTGCTTTTCAAACAAAACTGCTACAGATAGCTAAAATAAGCCCAAACCAAACCTTTCAATATGACAATGAGTACAAATAATTGTGAAAGTATGACGTCATACTTTACAAATTCCTATATGAATTCAGACATGCACGGCCATTATCCTGGAACGGGGGTGGATGGTTTGGATGCCAGTCAGCAGATGTATCATCATAGTCAAAGTCATGCCAGCCAGGGAAATATGCCTCCTTACCCACGCTTTCCGCCATACGACCGCATGGGATACTATCAGCAAAACATGGACCCTGCCGGATATGCGCGAGCCGATAGCCCATCGAGCCAGGTGGGTGGAGTGATACCTCAGCAAACGAATGGCAATCCTTTACAGCAAACGCAAGTACAACCTCAACAGCAGCAACCGATTGTTTATGCAAGCTGTAAATTGCAGGCCGCAGTAGGTAACGGTCCAAATGGTCTAGGAACTTACGGTGCTGAAAATGGATCCCCTCCGTTGGAACAGATGGGCCACCATATGAACACCGCTCAAATGACAATACCTCAACATCACATGGGGCACGCACAGGGACAGGTAAGACTATAGAATCATCCCAAACGAATTTGTTGAGATAATACCGCTGATATTAGGATTGTTTTCCCCCTGATCAGGTGCATCAAAATCCACAGCATATGGGTATGTACACAAATACGGGTGGAGGTCCACCGGGAGTAGTGCCGCAGCAACCACCAAATATGATGCACCAGCAACCTCCACAACTACACCAAGGACAGCAACCACCTCCAAACAGTCAAAATTCCAACTCGGGTCTACAGTCACCACTTTACCCATGGATGCGGAGTCAGTTCGGTGAGTTTTGCTTTCAAGCGCCATATAAGATTAACAGCTATCAATTTATTATGCCACATCACTTGGCAAGACGTTATTAGTCATTAGAATGCTTCAACAATACTTTGAATTAGAGAGAAGCGAAAATTACTTAAGGTTACACTCTACGGAACGGAAACGCACGAACCAAGAGAAGGAAAATTTGATCTTAATTAATAATTGCTTTTCTTTTCCGCGGCCTTTCCTACTTTCTACAATTTTTGGGGGTTTGCGGTCATGTGTTTGGATACCTATAGAAACGGTTGCTCATTTACGTTGCGCTTTGTGAAATTTATAGATTAAAAAACTAGTAGCGTCATGTGTCTGTGTTTACATACCTGAACATAAGCATTTTGTTTTTTAGTTTGCTTTGAGGCCCCTAAACCATTCGTGAGGAGCGTTTTGCCGGCACTTTATTCAGTTTTCTAGATGCACTTCCACGATTATCAGTACCTTCCGACTTGTGATTTTTATTTAATGTGAGCGAGCGAACTTGATGAGGTTTTTAATTTGAGGCTTCTAAGGCTTCTAAAAATTCTAAAGTTGCATTTTCGCTCTAAAGCTTTCCAAAATAAATTTTAGCTCGTTAATGTGTAACGTACAACAAAAAGAGAATGAAAAAAAAAAACATCTCAAGATATATTTCTTTTGCTGGGTTAATTTTGTTTTAATTCTTGACTTAGTTCTTTTGCCGTTCTCTCCGTCGTATTTTTTTTTTCAGACGCGGAAGAGTATTTTTCTTTTTGACAACGGCAACCTAAAAGAGAGCTGAACAATTCAAGAAACTGGACTGAAGATAAATGAAATGATATTAATTTTAATTTCAAACCATCCTCTGGCTTCACGCTAAAAAAAAACAACTAAAAATTTGCACCTTTTCTATTATAGCCGGACGAAACTGAATCAATTATTGTGTTACTGAAATAAATCTAGTACTTGAGTTCAATTTTGCAGCGTAAATTTCTAGCACCATAGGTTCTTGCAATCATAAGTCAATAATTACATACCGAATCATCAAGGCTCTTGATGACCGCTTTCCACAGACTCAAAATGAAATTATTTTTATATTAACATAACTTTCCCCTGCCATGAGAATCTCATATCTTGCGCTTGATAATAACACAGCGGATGTGGAAATTTCATTGCCCTTCACTCACGCTTTTAATTTACCTGAGGAGATGTACGAACGAAGCGAAGGGAACATAAAACTAAAATGGCTTCCTAATGATTTTTTAATTTTAAGGTTTCCAAACCACTCATCTTCGTCTCCAATTCACCCAACGATGTGGGATTGGCAGTAGCTACGATCTCGTCGAGATCTCCATCTTGATGGGTGAGCAGAAAAAAAAACACAAAGAACCCGTCATCAGATTCTTATTTTATTTTGATTGACAGGTATGATTGCACTAGTTTTTCGAACAACATGAAGAATCGCCATTAATCATTTGAGCATACTTTGGATCTATTAATTGATCCTGAGCATGTTGATACAAAGTTAACATTTCTATCATTGAAAGATTGGATTCCATTGGATGTTACAATTTTCGGCAGTAACCAATGAACTCAAAGCAATGATCATTAACAACAAAGTAAAGACATGTATATTAAACTGGGCGATGAAATTTTTGGCGCAAAAATGTTAGTTCTGTGTCCAATTAGCTCAGGTGTATATTTTGAAACCATATTCTATGTTGTACAACTGCTCGTTTTCTTACAAAAGAGAGTCAACACAATTCTTGCAGCTCTTTTAAAGACTGAGTGAAAACTAACGATTGATAATGCTTGTGACAAGTTCGTGATTTTGTCATGCACTTTTCATATTAAAATTTGGTCGATTATCGGGATCCAAAATTAGGTGTCGGTAATATCGCTAACTGAAATGGATAATTACGTTCTGCTACGTTTTGAATTCTATGGAATTATTCAGCATCATTAATATCTAATATTGTCAGCTCTTCTTTTCACCAATAGCAATAACATTGTCTAGGCAGCCCCAAACAATAAAATTAACGTTGTCTAGGCCGGCCCAACAACAATGTTTACGATGTTCAACCTCAGTTCAGCTTTCCTTTTTTGAAATTAATCATGCTATCAAGCTTCATTCAACAATGACAACTAGATGGCGTTTCTTTGGAGTGTTAAATAAGTCACATATATTAACATTTATGGCATTTTCAGTACGAAATTCAATATTTCCAAAATGAATAAACTGAAAAAGCTGAAAACCTTAAAAACATCGTTCCTAAAATTAATGCGCATGCCGTCGGTGAAGTGAAATACTAAAACTTCTGCATAAACCTCTATAAAACACTAACCCATTGATAAGCAATATAAACTAGTGTTAGCGTATTTAAGGCTGAGGATCGTTAATATATCTCTTGATTAGAAACTTTGAAGACTACATTTGGTGATGTTTTTGCTTCAGTTTCACACTTTGGCAAGACCTAGGTTAGAAGATCTGATTGATTTATAAAGTTTATTAGTAATATTTCAAAGATGTCCAAAATTGTATAAGAGTATCCAATTAAATATTGCTCTATAAGTGATTTTTTTCTCCTTCGGGATGAATCAACACTGCAAATAGTAAATTGATCTATGACTATGTCGCCTTCTCTCAGTCGTAAAGGGCGATACGGTCAAAATTTGGTCAATATCAACTTGACATATTTCTTTCAATTTTGCATTTAAAAAACCTGAACACCCCTCATTTTGTGTGTGTGTAGAATGTTGCTCCTATTTTGATTTTGGAATTCACTCTTCAGTTGTCAAAATGCCGTCCAAGCAAGAAGAGCAGCGTATCAAAATTTTGCTCGCGCATCGCGAAAATCCGAGCTACTCGCACGCAAAGTTGGCAAAATCGCTAAAAGTTGCCAAATCAACCGTTACAAATGTAATTAAAGTGTTTGGGGGACGTTTGTCGACAGCCAGGAAGTCTGGATCGGGGGGAAATCGAAAACCGGAAGCCGCTGAGACGACAAAGAGAGTTGCCGGTAGTTTCAAGCGAAACCCTAACCTATCTCTCCGAGATGCCTCAAATAAGCTGGGTGTATCGTCTACAACCGTGCATCGAGCCAAAAAACGAGCCGGACTATCGACTTACAAGAAGGTAGTGACTCCAAATCGCGATGATAAACAAAATACGACGGCCAAAGCGCGATCCCGGAGGCTGTACACGACGATGCTGACGAAGTTTGACTGCGTGGTAATGGACGACGAAACCTACGTCAAAGCCGACTACAAGCAGCTTCCGAGACAGGAGTTTTATACGGCAAAAGCAAGGGGAAAGGTAGCAGATATTTTCAAGCACACGAAACTGTCAAAGTTCGCAAAGAAATATCTGGTTTGGCAAGCCATCTGTACCTGTGGCTTGAAAAGCAGCATTTTCATAGCTTCCGGGACTGTCAACCAAGAAATTTACGTGAAAGAGTGTTTGAATAAACGTCTGCTGCCTTTCCTGAAGAAACACGGTTGTTCCGTACTGTTTTGGCCGGATTTGGCATCTTGCCATTACGGTAAAAAGGCCATGGAGTGGTACGCCGCCAACAACGTGCAGGTGGTGCCTAAGGACAAGAACCCTCCCAACACGCCAGAGCTCCGCCCAATTGAGAAATACTGGGCTATTGTCAAGCGGAACCTAAAGAAGACCAAAAAAACTGCTAAGGACGAGCAGCAGTTCAAGGCAAACTGGCTTTCTGCGGCGAAGAAGGTGGACAAGGTGGCTGTACAAAATTTGATGGCAGGGGTCAAGCGTAAGGCCCGGTAATTCGGATTTGGAAAAGCGGAAGCCTAACTGAATATTTTTCCTGAATTTTATACTAATTGAACTTGAAAAAGAAATTTAATTTGATTTTTTAAATAAATGATTTCACCGATTTACACGCGTTTTCCCTTGACCAAATTTTGTAGTATGATTAGGGTCTAAATATGAACCAAATTTCATGTAAATTTCAGTGCTCTGAGACCGATACCTGCAAGCCTGTTTCGGAACTTAAAATTTAGTTAAAAAATATTAGAAAATAAACTTAATCAAATACACTTTTCGTCGAGTTGTATATGTGTCGGTTTCGAGCGACATAATTTTACATAAAATCTTTATTTAAGTTCTACTCACGACCACTCTACTGAACTCATAAAAAAGTCGTTGTTGACTCATTGTCATAAAGAGTGAAGTCATCCAATTTTGAGTAAAACTTGTTAGAAATGGCAAGTCCACAATTCAACAAAATCCATCTGATTCAAGTCAATGTTGTTGATTTATTGACTTGTCAATCTCATCCAGATTTTCTAGAATTCAAAAGTCTTTATTTGTTGGCGTCACTTTCTTTGACACAGAGAACTTCTTATTCGTACAATGGCCGAGTCAATTCAGGAACACCTAATGTTGATTCAAAATTCACTCACTTTAAAGTTCATTTTTGCCACAAAGGTTGGATTTAGTATTTTCTTTTATTAAAACGTTTCATCTGTTAAGCCTTTCAGTTAACTTGCATCAGATTTTGAAGCAATCCATATGTGCTTTTATTTTACTGTTATCTGAAGTGAATGCGAATGATTGTTGCTTCAACAGCTTTGAACTGCACAAATTCTTTACTGATCGTGTCTCGCAAATTATAGGAACTTTTATCCAAATGGCAGTACTCCATAGGCAAACTGTGACCACGGAATTCGTCAAGATTGCGTTTTGATAAAGTAACGAATTCCCTGTCACCACAACACCCGTGCTATCGTTAAAAATGAAAAGATCTATCTCTAAACTAATGCATCTTGCTAAGGTCATTATCAAGGAAAAGTCATTTCATGTTGAACTATTCTCTACTATTTTCTCAAATTGGCTTATTTATTTTTGCTGAAGGTGCAAGCCTGTGACTTTCATAACTAGCATAAGCACTTTTGAAATTATCAATCTATTTATTGAGGCTATTGAGCATTTATTGGCATTTATTGAGAATTTCCGATGCCAATACCACATCGTTCGCAAGCTTGAATAGAGGATATTTCATGTATCATGACGTGACTCTTCTACTCTGCAAATAAAATATACATGCACGCCACTGTAATGTAACTCACTTATCTCATTGCAACATTTCAACTTCAACTTAACTCTCGGAATAATCCCAAAGTTGAGAAATCCCTAAGTCTGACGGGAAATCGAATCTACCTCAGCTTTATTATTAATCCCATACTAACGGATCTAACCAGTGTCGATTCTAGTTTTAAAATTGGTAATATAGTTAAAATTGGAAATTAATGACCTGCCCTTTTATTTGTTCTTTTACATTAGTGCTGATCTGTAACAAAGGAACAACTACATAATTGATAGTCCTTTATGATATCGGGTCACTAGTCGTTTGTCTAAAATATATAGGAACATGTCCAGGCATGACGTGCTGTCGGAGGCATTCGGGTTTACGAATAAACATTGAAATTTTATATGTTTCAAGAAGCTTTAGCTCGCTCAGTCATTAAAGCACTGGTTACCAAGCCAATGGCGGGTTCACTTCCTAATCCGGGCAAGAAGATCTTTGAGAACGCTGTGCTAGTCACACTATATACAAACTCATTCATTGGTGTTGTCACAGGAAGCTCTCAATTTATAACTCTGAAAGTGTTTCTAGATTACTAAATTAGGAACTGGAGAAAACTTATTAAAAAGAACATCAACAGTCAGTTAGAATAAGATGATTTAAGGGTGATCGATCATTTGGTTGAAAGAAAAGATGAATTAGGTCGAATGAGCCACAAGTCCAAAGGATACAAGAGCCAACGGATCATTTAGCCGAATAAGTGTATAATAATTCACTTCTTATATCAAAATCTGCTCATATTTGTTTTTCGCCCACGAAAAATTATGGGTTTTATGTTCCAAATATTTATATAAACAAAAGAAGGGGGAGGGGGGTTGGGTTGTTGTGTGCACATGGCACGAAATCATGGTTGACGCTGGATAACAAAACGATTAAAATTGTTTTGACCTGCCAAAAGTCATCGGTAAGGTTATGTTTCTTTATTGAAGAAGCTTTCAGCCTGTGGCGGGTTCGTTTTTAAACTAAGCGTCATCGAATTCTCGTCCAAGATTCCGTCAAAATAAAAAAAAATGATTTTAATCGTTTTTTGTAATCTGTCTAAGCCCAATTTCATGTGAAACGTATGGGCTAGATGTCGCCGACACGACCTTTTAAACAATGTTTCCAATAGTTATTAAATTAGTTACATTTCAACCGATTTGCTCAAGGGTTACATAAAAAAGTTTACAATGTCAATATGTTGATTTAACTGAACCTGATTGAACAATAACTAACTAAATTCGATTTTTAATCGTCCAACATTCTCATATGAAATATAAATTGCTTAAAAAAATCTAAAGAAATAGGACTTGATCCTGAAGCATTATAAGCAGTTTTTAATGATGCTTTCCATTTATGGCAAGGATATATGGTGGTGAATGAAAAAGAATAAGTTTAGGATGTGATCCGGTCTATTTCGGAAAATATACTTTTGCATAAACAATTAACAAACGATCCATAAAAAAATTAAAATTGTTCCATAAAAAACGCTATCATGACCCATAAGACTCTAGTCAATGTTAGTAAAGAAAGTAAATTATCTATAAAATTTATCATTGTCTTCCATAATTTATATAAAATTTAGCAATAAATTGATTATGTTGTTTGAGAAGGAAATAATTTCTCATCACCATGAGGCTCTAGGAGTAGACAGTACTTTTTTTTGCTAGAACAAAGTTGTTAAGGGAATGTATCGATAGTTCCGTTAGCGCACGGCAGGCTGTGAAAATTTAATAGAAGTAATTTTTGTAATTGAGCGGAGGGCATTTTGAGGTAGTAAACAAGCACACAATCTTTTGTCAAGCATCTTCATGCGAAGTAGGTCAAGACAGGAACGAATCCACCACCTTGACTGGCAAAAGAATGTTTCAAAAACTACTTCTATTCAATTTTCACAACCTGCCGTGCGCTAACGGAACTATCAATACTTTCTCTGAAGAACTTTGTTCTAGCAATAAAAAAGTGCTGTCTACTTCTAGAGCCTCATATTGATGAAAAATTATTTCCTTCTCAAACAACATCACCATAGATCGTTACTCCGCGTTACTCTACTAGGGCCATAAATACCAATGTTGCCTACTGGGCGATTGATTGAACTTAGGTAAAAGACTTTTATGATAACTTGAAAGTACAAAGAAAAGATGAAATGAATAGTTTTTGCTAAGAAATGATCTCTCTGTAAAGCAGCATGCTTTTAATGCCGATTGATAAGCCGTTTTTTTCGATGCTAATACAAATATGATGTTAACCATACTAAAGAAATTCCTGGTTTGGCAAGCCATCTGCACGTGCGGGAAGCGGAGTGCACCTTTCGTGACCCAGGACACGATGAACGAACAGGTGTACATAAAAGAGTGCCTCCAGAAGCGGCTGCTTCCTCTCCTGAAGGCCGACAACGTCCCAACAATCTTCTCGCCACTACTCCAAGGACGTGCTGAAGTGGTATGCGGACAATAAGGTCAATTTCGTGCCGAAAATGTTCAACCCTCCCAACACTCCGGAGCTCCGCCCCATCGAGAAGTACTGGGCGATTATGAAGCAGCACCTTCTTAAACGACTCTAAGGTCAGTGAAAACAGTCGAGGAACTGAAGAAAGTATGGGTTTACATGCAAAAACGGTTGATTCACAGGTTGTGCAGAATCTTATGGCCAGGTTAAGGCCAAGGTGCAGCATTTGCGTATGGACTGTAAATAAAATACGAGTAAAATGGCAAAATGACGTTTAGTAGTTGTTTCTCAATCCCTGCAAACATTTGATGGCAATCGGATGAAAACTCGAATTTTGCGAATCTAATCTTGTGTGTAGGCTAATTTCATCGTGTGACACCCTATTAATAGGCAATACCGGCGCGAGTCACGTCAACATACGGGTCAAGTAGGGAATTGGTAGCGATATTTTGAAGTGGTATTTGCTTTGAAGGAAGCCGCGGATTTTACTGCGCATCCACGAGAAATCACTGGGATGTTCGATGGTTGTGTTTGCAGCAGGATCCGTTTTGGAAAACGTTGTGCTGAATTCAACTCACATCGGCGACGAATAAGATATTTTACTATGTTCCCGATTTATTCTCTGTACAGATTCCAGGTGGAGATACACAGAAAAATTATTCAAATTTTGGCACCGATTTAAACCAACACTATGGATGCTGTTGGGGCATCCACAAGTTTGGGTGGTTTATTTGAATAGAATACAAGAATACGCTAAAATACCGAATTTGAGAACCAATTTATACCAACAGTAAGGATGATGTTGGGGCATTCGCAAGTTTAGGTGTTTTTTTTTTTTCAAAAATTACAATGTTTCATTAAAATTTCAAACTTGTGAACCGATTTTTTGTGTTTCTTGGTTATCGAGATTTTTAGCCTTAAGGCTGGTTCATATCCTGTCGTAGTAACTCACACCTCTTTTGGAGTTTTCATAACTTCTCCGGGGTGAGATTCGAACTCGTGATTTTCTCGTGAGAGTTATGGACGTTAACGACTACGACGGGGTCGCCCCTGTAATTTTCGGTTTAGAGGTGGAGAATGTGGAGTATCCCCGTCACTTTCTGAAGAGAAAGTGAGTTTAGATGGCGAGGTGATCCGGGACGTCTTTCCCTAACCCGTTGACCACCAAACCTCCAACCGGTTGTGACTGAGACGAAACTTTCTGTATTTTTTATATATGCCCTAACTGAGCTCCGAAGCTTATTATCACCTATGTGGGGTTTGCGTAGAACCATCTACTACAAATGAAAAAAAAAACAAGCATCGCCAAGAGCGAAGCTTCCCACGTTGACCCTGACTAGGGATGTCCAGGGGTAGTTCGAAGAGCCCCTGGCGACAGTCGACGTGAAACATACAGTTCTCGGGGCTACTCCATATCCACTATCTTACCATCTGCCCCACTCTACTACTCCAGCTCACCATTTAGATTACAACGTGATAAATCGTGACGACATCGCTCCCGCACGGAGCATCGACTCTCGAAATTGAAACAAGTAACAATCCTGGAAAAGAGATCCTGTTTCTGCAATGGAACACTCGAAGACTAAGAAGTCATTACGCCGAGCTGTCTCATTTAGTACATCATAACCCACCGATTGCCTTCGGGCTTCAAGAAATGTATGATGTATGATGTATGATTTCCACGACCATCCATTGTAGTATGAAACAACTTTGGTTCTATGGATCAATAGGCATTATCACATATGTGCCCAGCAAGTCTAAGCACGATTTTTAAATAGCAATACTAGTTCGGTTTTTAAGTAAATTGAGTTTTTATTGCACTTTTATGTTCTTTACAATATTTTTCTACAGTTCAACGTGACATTTCCGAGATCCAGTTAATCGTACGCCAAAGAGCGGGTCTAACACTGCTCATTTGGTTCAGGACAGACTATTTGCCAATATTTTTTGATACTTTTCTCCAGTCTCTTTCAAAAATGTCGATGTAATCCGCTGCTTTAACATGTTTGCGCTAATATGCCTTTGTCAGACCCAAAAAGTTTCAATTGGTCTTGCCTGGGAACAGTTTGGAGGATTTATCTTCTTGAAACAAATTCGACTCCGTTAGCTTTGTACCAGGCTACCGTGTCCTTCGGGTAATACACCGATGCCAAATCCGGCCAAAAAAGGCCGGATTGTTATGTTTCCGGATTATGGCGAGCAGGCGCCGCTCCAAGCATTCCCGATCGTTTGCCAAACCATTGATTTTTTACCGATTTTTTCGGTTAAAATTTACATATCCGGATCGTCAATAGTTTGAGCAGCAAGGACCGTGTAGAACTGGTCACCCGGAAGCGTCTTATAATCAAATTTCACGTAGGATTCATCATCCATAATTAAACATGCAGATTTTTCACACAGAAGATAGCGTATAATTTACGGGCTCTTGGTTTGACAGAGACTGATTTTTTCACTTCGTTTTGGCTTCTTCTGCTTCTTGAAAGACCTTAGTCCATTTCGTGCCTTAGCACGGTCTATGTTACTGTTTAAAGTTCCCGGCTTTTTGGCCACATCTAAAACGGAGGTACCATTTTTACGGGTGAAAGCTTGCGTAATTTTTTGTTTCAAATTTTGGTCTACAGGTTTACGTCCAGATTTTGTCTAATATGCTCGAATGCTCACAACTTCCATTTTCGCCAACTGAGTCAGCAAAACGTTTGGTTGCGCACGATCTGTTTGCGCTTCTACTGTGAAATGCTACGCATATTCATGAAAAGTAATTGCACCGGCAATTGACACTCACAGAGTTATAGATTAAAATGTAAAGAATGATACACGGTAATGATCAGCTGTTTGAACATCATCTTGAAGCAGTGGCGCATCAAAATCGTGCTTAGACTTCTAGGACACCCTGTATACGTATCGACAGTGAAACAAAGAATCTCCATTCAAAAACAAGATCGAACAATTGGTTAAAAGAGCGAGCTATCTAACATCAGGATGCCTCAATGGCGGGAGAGTCCGCTAACTATTCCCAAATTGTTAGCAATGGGCAGTTGGCATTCCCATTCTTCCAATCCAGTGTGCGTCAATTGGGTGCCCTGATGTTTCCTCCTATTCTCCAGTATTAGCAATAATTGTTTATATAATTATGTATATACCCAAGCAACACCAAACCGGCACAATTAGCTGCAGAAATTTAAATGTGACTCCATTGAGTCACGTTGAAGTTACTTTATCCGATTTGCAACAAGTGTGTTGCTAGGGTATTTAAGAGAAAAGTACTTCCTCTATTATATTATATATTAATTAAGTTGATCCTGACATGACAGAAAAGTTATATATTACTTCTTGAATAGTCTTTGTATAGCCTGAAAAGTCTTGGACATCATTGCTATATTCGTATGTAAACTTTGTACAGATATAGCACAATTTGTTTAATTAGATATTTAATTTTGCCACAGACAAACAAACATATCACCTTGATCATAACATAGAGTAACCTCTGCACGCAAACACTACCCACATCTTGATAATAAAGAAATTAAAAACCGACATCTGTTGAGAACAATTTGACATTATCAGCTAATCTGAACTGACCTGTGCGTAAGTGTCAAATTTAATACTAAATAACTAAACGCATCTATTTGCCTCTCAACTCATGTTTGCTATTGGACCCGAAAATGGCTATGACTCTGAAATAGGAAATGAATGATGATAATAATTATCAGTTTTTGATTATATATATTCAATTATTGTTTTGATAAAGAAGAAAAAAGCTTTTTAGTTAGAATTTAACTGATTTAATTGATTCATCTTTATTTAGGAGACTTGAAAGTAGAATTTGTCCTATATGATCCCTTCTAAAAAAAATCCTGCCATTTCAAATAAATGACATGGATGAGGGGGACTATAAGTCACAAGGATGCATAAATCCGAAGCTAAAAATGTCACACAAATTAGCATATAAAATATAGTGAAGAGATGTTATAGTATAAAATGAAAATAAAAATTCTATTTGTAATTACATCTGCAAATTTTGAGTCCTACTGCAATTGTAGATGGACTTACGTATTCGTTATGAACCTGAAAGTCATAGGCACGAGATAAACAATTGATTTTAACTAGAAATTAGAAGAAAAATTAGTATTCTCCATTCAATTCCAACTACCTTTGCTTATCTTCGACAGATACGCGTATTTCGTCTACAATGTGCAGACTTCTTCAGTGTCTCGTACTAATAACTCGACTCGAGTCTAATTTCTAGTTACAGGCATTCCACTAAACAGCTCAAACCCTCTAGGATTCAATTGATTGGAAATTTTTGGCAATTCCATGGATGATCTACGATTATATATCGTTTAACTAATTGAAAAAAAAATCGAATAAAATCAAAATAGATACTTTAAGTTAGTCTCGAAAAACTCATTTTATCTAAATTCATACTTCTCCAGCACCTAGAAATGTCGTGACGTCATGCTTCGAGTACGCAACAGTGATGCATCGCTCGACAAATTGACTTGTTTAGAACGAATGAAACAGAGTTAAACAAGATTTAAGATTTATCTAGAACACTCATAACGACACTCAGATAAGCCATAATCATTTTTGCATTTTAGTCAACGGTTGATAATTTTTAGTGTGCAATCCAAAAAAAATCTGATGAACATATGCTATTTATACAAAAGTTTGTGTCAGTGTGTGTTTTGTAGGTGGTTGTGAAGAAAGTCTGAAAATATACCTACCGAATAAAAAAAAATGGCGGTACCTTAAATATTCAGCTCATACGTTTTTTGAAAATTTACGTTGCGTATACGCAACAGAGGAAGAAAATGGGTTAAGGAAAGTATATCTTAAACTTCAATGAACTGCTCCGTTTACTTGCAATAACTATTTGTAGTGAATTTCATGGATACTACAGTGATTTTAGTTACAGAAATAAACCATTTGAACCCCATATATTTCTCTGATATTATACAAAACAAAAGTAGATAAATTCTGTGGAAAAACTAATTGATGTGATATTACCACAATGGCCCTGATTCTTACCTTCGGGTCTTGAAAAAGAATCCTTAATGAGCTTTTGCGGCACTACAGGCCAGCCAGTAGTGAGAACTACATTTGGGACATGGCAGTCCTCTCCCTTGGAAAGTCTGGCAGTGGAGGCAGGAATGTTACGTGGCAAAAAAAATCGAACCTGACTATTCTCAATTCTATGATGATACAAATATAGTTCTCCGAGAAGTCACGGGTTCTAAATTACAAAATATTCCAACACTTCTTTAAGGTGGAAAACAGCCATGGTATTACACTGAAATCAAAATCTTTTGATGTAGAAGGAGATGTTCGCTCATCACCATGAGGCACCAAGAGTGAACAACAATGTTTTTGGCTAGAATGGAAGATATGAAGAGAAAGTTTTGATAGTTCCGCTAGTGTGCGGCAGGATTGGAAATGTAACAGATGTTTTTTTATGAAAATTGAGCGAAAAGGGCATATATACGGTGGTACTCGAACCAACGACATTTTTGCCTAACATCCCACTGCGGGGTAGGTTAAAGCACGGACTAAGTCCGCCACTTCAACAGGCAAAAATGTCCGGTTGGAAGACGCTCATGTACCACTGTGGCTTGTATAGTTATTCTAGCGATCTATTGTGTGCACTCTGTTTACTGATGCGCACATGGGATATCTTCCATTCTAGCCAAAAACATTGTTGTTCACTCTTGGTGCCTCATGGTGATGAGCGAACATCTCCTTCTACATCATAATCGTTACTCCTCGCACGGAGAATATATAACATAACAATTAATGTATGTAAAATCTTTTGTTCGGTCAAAGAATAATTCAGAGGAAGGGAACAGGTGAAAAAGCTAGGATCATAATGCGCGAATGTTGGGAATTGAACAATAAGCAACATGTTCAGCTCCATACTGATAAGTAGGCCTGGGGCTGGGTGTCATTGGGTAGGCATCGGTCATCAAAGGCAACTTACAACTTAGTGCTCAGTGGACTTATAAGGCATCACATTCAGGTCAATACCCGTACACTCAAAGATACTTAGAAATGACGCTGCTGATAGGATAGCTGATCGAGGACATACTGTTCCGTTAATTGATTCACCAGGGGTGTCATTCATTGGGTGTCACAAGAATTAAACCAATGACTGAGAAATGGTCACATTCACAACTAACCAAAGTACATTTTTTTAATCGTAACGAATCATCAATACTAGGTTACCTGAAAAGTAAAACATTTGTTTACCAATTTTGGTTTTATTTCTTAACATACTCTCCTTTTAGGTCGATACAACGAGTCCAGCGATTTTCTAATATTTTATCTCATCCGAATAGTTATCCTTCGGAAGTCCTTCAAAATAGTCATCGGTTTCAGCTATGAGCTCATCATTTGAGTAAAATCGCTTACCTGTGAGCCATCTCTTCAGGTTTGGGAACAAATAGAAGTCACTGCGGGCAAAGTTTGGTGAATACGGTGGATGGGGTATCAATTGATACCGAATTTCATTTAGGGGCTTATTACAATTTTCACTTCACGACGAAAACGAAGTGAAAACAAAAGCCTTATTACGAATGTTACCCCAATGGAAAATATACAAAGGGGTTCATCTGTGGTGACGGTTCGAATGAACTCGGTGTTATTATGGTTACCACGGCAACATCACGCCACCGAAAAAAGCGACGACAGCCGTAGATTTTCTGAGGGCAGCTACGATTTTCATTTCACCATCATTTCACATCATGGAGTTCATTTTTGATCACGGTGAGACCAGTAATAGCTTAAAAAAGTGAGGTGATGTGTAAGTGAAGTGAAAGTGATAGTGAAGGTTACAACCGTAATAAGCCCCGTAATCTTAAATGTAGGGTCTGGCGATATTTGTAATGTTTTTAATGCAATTCAATAGCAAAAATTTGGCAATCGTTTTTATTGAATATATATTATATATGATAATTTATAATGTACACTCCTCATAGTTGAAGAGAAAGCAAGCGGTCTTATAGCATCGACTGAGGGTCCCGTTTTAATTGGGGATGAAGCATGTTATTTTGTGTTGAAATATACATTATAATGTTTTGAAAAAATGTGTTGAAAAAATATCAAGTAGGAACTTGAATAAACTAGAAATTGGAAAAAATATGCAACATGATTGTGTACATTTTAAATTAATAGTTGTATGAAAAATCATTCCTTTTGTATGTAAAATCATTCCAACATACAGCCGTGCACTGGATAGATTGAATCAATGTGACTTATCTTTTTTTCTGCACCCACCAGAACCGGCATAAAGCTTGTTTTCTTTTCTTCCATTACCCATTTCGAACAGTAGGTAATAAAATTGGCAAGACTATGGGCACCGCATCCTTTTCTTCAAAGTCCTAGGCGAAAAGGATTTCGCACAACATGTCGTCGTTCTACCGATTGTGCTCTAGTTGATTGTTTTCGTGCTGGTGGGTTCTATTCTGCAACAGTTTCTGAAAGCAAGACCTCCGACTGTTATTGACCTACCCGATTTTTGCATAACCGGAAGGTTTGATTTTGCAAACTCTGATCATTGCTGTGAAATCAGGCACGCATTCTTTTTGGTCACCTTCTGTTACAGTTCAAACTGGACATGGGCATTTTCGCTTGAATGCAATGTAATTTATGGCGTAATTTACAACATTTTTCACTTATACATATGCAAAATAAACCATTGCTAAAACTTTGTTTGCTTCCATTTTTGCCAAACGTTTACCGAACATAAAATTATGCACAAGGTAAACCCTTACTAGTAGTGCTTGTGATATTCAACTGAACAGTACGTTCTGATGTTTAGCCGCGTGATGTGGTACCAAACCATTGTTATAATTGAAGCGCTGCAATTCAATGCATCAAAGTCTTGCCAATCCTCTCAATTTATTTGAAGATAAGTGAAAAATATCCTTCCTCGATTGTCCAGTCATGTGTGTATTAATGCCGCCTCGTCTTGGAAAATTGTTTCAAGTTTATATCACAGCAAGAGTAAGTTCAATCCTATCACTAATCGATGTACATATATATCTCATTTAGCACACATTTTCCAACCTTCCGAGACCAACTAATACCGACGCCTGAAGTCAGCTAAGTTGAGTGTCTCATTTCCCCTTCTAAGCCGAAGAAGGTGTCAAACAACCAAGAGGAAAAATCTTGAAATATATCTTTTGATTGTGTTTCGGATGCTGATAAATGAGGCCATAGTGCTTTGCGTATGGGTTATACATAACTGTCATAAAATAAAAAAAAACTAATCCAACAGGGACGGAACAAATCTCATATCGATCGAGTGAAAAAAAACTGTTCTAGGCTTCGGACTTTTCCAATCCAAAATTTTCAAAACACACACCCGCAGCATGTTGAAAAGCAGATACAGTATTCTGACAGTTTGCGCGGTTTAAGATTTCATTGTTATTTTCTTTTATTCAGATTTTTGATAAGTTTTCCAGGAATTTATCATAAAACTAAGGAAAAATTGCCTTCCGCGTCTACTCCTTCTTGTGTGATTACAACGAAAAGAAATCAATCATCAGCATAAATAGAAGAATTACAGTATTGCGTGAGACATTTTTCACTGACGGCTGAAAGAACGGTTTAAACGAATGGGAACAGCATCCAAGATAGCTGTTGAACACTTAAGCACGCTTTTCCGTTTTCACTCCTGCTAAAGCTTGGTACGCATTTCTGGAAGGAAAAGATGTTGAAAGCGGAAAATGAGATAAACAAAAGATAAATTCTGATTTCCCTCTTGTTGCAAGATGGAACGAAAGCGAGAAAATATTTGAAATATTACACTTTTCCTTCCACGTGTCTACTGAAAAGAGCCAATTTTTCAAACTTTACTCATCTGAGAGTTTTCATTCCTTGCGACTGTGTGGCCTTGAATTATTTGTTCATTGTTTTCTCCGGTACTATGATAAAAGGATACATATTCTTACCATTCATAATTGCATTCTACAAAGCCGTAATTGAAAGGAGAATTTAAAATGCCTCTAAGATATAAGTTTACTATTGATTGTTATCTTTTTGCATAGAATTGGAAGTTCAGCATAACCGACGACTTACAGACGGCAGAGGGGGGCCATCGTTCTCAAACAATTTTCTCGTCTTCACTGTCGGCAGAATAAAAAAAAAAACAAAAAAAAATGTGCCGAGAGTGGAAATCACCAGTTGTTCCAAAATTACGAGCCACTTGTTGATGCAGCATGTTGCTTCGATATGCTCAACGTTGACAATTTTAAGAAATTCACTGATATCCTACTAAACCGATTAGATATTGTTGCAACGATGACAATAGAAAACGTTTGAAGGTCTATACTTGATAAAACCAATATTCCGTTTTAAAAACCAAACGATTTTGATCGATCGGCTACATTTGTTTCAAATCGCATTCAAATGAGATGCCATCAATTTCAACATTTAAACTACGAAACAGCTTTAAACAACTAGCCGTGCTATTGAATTAAGAGATTAAAACCGAGTCCAAAATATACTTTTTCTCATATTTACTCATTCATCGTTTCCTAATCGCTAAATCGCCTTTTGGTGAGGGAATAAAATTTCAATTTATAATAATCATTTATTCTCTCCTAGATGGAATGTTGATCTGGCCGGACAAAGAGTAGAAAAAAACACGAGATTCCCTTATCAGCGTTTTTGGAGATGATTTTTCACTTTTCGATAAACCTAATTCCAAGAATGTAAATGAAAGAGAAAATAGTATGAATTGAACCCACGAGGATCGTCGCGGGAACCACGGGAGGCTTACTGCAGCTCAGTTCTTGCGTTTTGAAAGACACAGGGACACGGATGGAGGCAATTCCCTTCCTCCCACCAGCTCCACAACGCAGATACGAATGAAAAATTACGTTAAGAGACAGTTTGAAAAATGTCTTAATTCCAATTCCAACATTATCATATTATTTAGAGATTTTTTATATAGAATTCTCCATTTACCAAGACCGAAACCTTTAGTTGGTCGCAATGTTGAACGTTCGTGTCGTTGTTTGGATAGTTTATTGTTTACTTTTTCTCCTGATATTCACTTTTACCACAGCCGCAAGTCTCTCGTGACACACCTCCGCGCCCATTTTCGAGGCAATAAGTTGCTGCTCCTATCGCATTCTCCATCCCATTACCGTCAAACAAAACCGATGCAAAATTGAAGCTCTAGAGCTGGATGAAAAATTATGCAAATGTTTTTATTTGTCATTAAAATTAATCATAAAACTGTTATTTTTGAATTGAAATTAATTCGTACATGTTCGTATGACCATATATACAACGTATTTTGCTCATCATATTTGATGATTTCATATCTACATCCACCGTGGCTTCATGTAGCTATGTCAATATAGTTATAATTCATTGTGTGGAAGTTTTGTTTTTTGGCGAATGAGAATTGTTGAGAGTAGACATTTTTTTCTAGTTGAAACATTAATTAAAAAAAAAAAAAAAATATTTAAAACTTTTCTAACATTTTTATTTTGGTTATATTGTCAGAAATATTAACCTTAGTAGAAACGGAAAAGAATTTATCGTTAAGATGCTTACTTACACAGTTTACAAAAAGCCGTTGACCGGTATCGATACTTATCAAAGCGTAAACCAATAGCCCTATAAAACAACATGCTACCATACGAACAGAAAAAGTCGCAAGAAATTGAGATGTAAAGTAAAATTGATTACAATCATTAGTAACATACATGGTGCGCACTCAATCTCGTACGCACACACTTTGACTTCTCCAGATCGTACACCTAGAGTTACACCGGAGAATACTTTATTTATTTCTTATTCAAGAGCCAATTTTT
The DNA here is from genome assembly GCA_034211315.2 of Aedes japonicus. NCBI lineage: Eukaryota > Metazoa > Arthropoda > Insecta > Diptera > Culicidae > Aedes > Aedes japonicus. The sequence goes on along the minus strand of JASCZW010001046.1, from coordinate 404,604 downwards.
CCTGCAAACTTGATCACTTTTTTTTCTTTGTCGCTAGTACGCTGGAACTGCTGCAGAAAAGTATTGAAGTTTGAAGTATCATTTCATCATTCATCTGCATTCAACGATGAAAATACGGTTTCTACGCTCAAATGATGCATCCTGCAGGCTATTAATAAAAACCGGGTGAAAAAAACGAAGGTCTTTATTTTATTTGAGAAATTTAGTTTTACTATATTCCTGAAGAACATTTCAAAAAATCCTATTTTCTAGGATCGATTTATCCATCTTCTCTTTCGTTGAATATTCAGTAGAGCACCAACATTTATTTTTGCTTAATGCTGGAAAGGGAACTCTCAACAACTTGTGCAAAGCGACGAATGTGATTTTACCTACAAAGATTTAAATAAAGATTCAAACGTGAACTCCTCAAAACTCTGTTTACAAAACCAGGTACATTCTTTTTTTGAATAAGATGTAGAGGATAAGTTCACAAACATACACAAAGGTTTTTTTTTTTTGCACGGGGGATACGTTCCACTTTTAGTATGGAACCGTGTCATAAAATACTTAATAGAGTTGATAAATTCACATACTTAAACATTTTATATTGCTTCGATTTTGTTTGTATGCGTTACCTTTGCATACAATGGTCAAAATACAGTTTTTAAAAATTTGAGTATATACACCAAAAATTGTGATATTTTTTGAAAAACTGCCATATGATTACTTATGGCCCAAAACGTAAAATGTGATTTGAATTAGGTCGGAATAAGTTGTTCAAATCAGGAGTTATCGCCGGAAACAACCCGTGTAAAGAAAAACCGTGCAAAAAAAACCTCTGTGTATTGCATTATTGGTTTATTCAGTTATGGCCATCAAAATTCTAAACTGTTAAACAGAATTTCAGTATCGTTCATGTTAATAACAAATAGTTGCCTCTCTTGCTCAAGAATAAACAAATGTTTGTCAGTTGTGATCCATAATGTAATCAAATCTTAAAATTATAAAACAGCGTTGCAGATTAAAATTACCCGAATACGTGCCGGTATGCAGGAGCTAGTGTACACTAAGGTTTTTTTTTGCATTGTTTTTTTTTACACGGGTTGTTTTCGTCGATAACTCCAGAACGAAACAACTTATCGATCTTATTCAAATCACATTTTACGTTTTGGGCCAAAAGTAATCTTATGAAGGTTTTTCAAAAAATTAACAATTTTTGGTGTAAATACTTAAAATTTTAAAAACTGTATTCTGGTCATTGCATGGAAAGGTAACGCATACAAACAAAATCGAAGCAATATAAAATGTCTAAGGATGTGAATTTATAAACTCTATTTAGTCTTTTTTACACGGTTCCATACTAAAAGTGGAACGTATCCCCCGTGCAAAAAAAAACCTTAGTGTACTTGTATTACACAACATATAATAAATCTTGTAACTTTGTTTGTAGTTCTCTGATACTAGCTTAAATGAGCATCAAGTATCGCTTAAAAGAGACGAAGCTGATTTTCAGCTTTGGAGCGATTACTCAAAAACCTGTTTGCTTACCTATCCTTTACGTCAAATCATACCGTAATGTGTAAAGTATGTTATTTCTGTATACTACCCATATGTCGGTATAATGTTGAGATGTATGAGCATTTACTTGGGAGGCGACCCTGAGATATTGGTTAATATCCACACCTCTCACGCTAAAGTCACGAGTTCGTATCTAACCCCCGGACAAGTTTCGAAAATTCGGATATAAATTAACAAAATAGTATTCTGTTTTAAATAAAATGTTCGACTTTATGTGAACTTTACAGGAAAATACAAAATTCGGAGAAATTTGCGGACTTTTCCCGGCATACGTTTCATAAAACGGCGCACATTATTCTGATCCATCGTTTTGGCAATCTTATTCCACTGGATTCTCAATTCACTGATGCTTTCGACGAAACTGCCATTCATCTTCAGCTTCGACTTCATAATAGCCCAAAATCTCTCTATCGGTCTGAGCTGGGGACAGTTTGGTGGGATGAGTTCTTCCGGTTTAACTGAATCCCGTTTGTTTCATACCACTGTAGCACTGTTTAACTGTAATGACAACTTGCAAGATCTGGCCAAAACATGACAGGTTCATTGTGGGATCTATTGAATAGCAATATTCACTTTTGGAGACATCCCGTTCCGTACAGCTCTGAATAAAATGTCTTATCAAACCTTGGTCTTCCTACCGCAGCTACAAATGCCTTGCCAAATCATGCATTTACGTGCAATTTGAACTGCAAACACAAACTTGAATTTGGCAGTATCATCTCCCCGAGCCGTAGCCAAGTAAATTTTTTGTCCCGGTAGCTGTTTGAAATCGGCCTCTACATTGGTTTCATCATCCATGGGAAGACAGCCATTGAATTTTGTCAACACCTGATCATGCCTCTGGCACGGATTCTGGCCACATTGTTCTGCTTTTGATCCCTATATGGTTGTCTACAGGCACGGTATAACTTGAAGCCTTTTCGGATACGAAACCGTTGCACGGTACTGCGTGCGGCATGAAGCTTTTTGGCCAAATTGCGGTCTGACATGTTGGGGTTTGCTCTAATGTTCTTGATGACTTTGTGCTGCAGTTGACGGTTAACAGTATCCGCCCGACGCTTGCTTTGAGGCTTGCGATCCGTCGACAAAGTTTCTCTGTACTTTTTTAAAACATGCCACACGGTATTTCGGGGGAAACCCAACACTTTAGCAAGTTTTGGCCCAGACCACGAAGGGTTTTCCAAATGATTGCGCATAATTATGTTACTTCTTTCGTCTTCCATTTTGTATTTCTCTGAAACCATTCGAACTGCACCACGAAAAAAAACTTCTGATGTTATTATTATTATATGGAACATATGTTATATGTTTACAAATCCGACCACTAGGGTCGCTGTAAGAATCAAAAATGTTTGATCCAACACTAAATGGGAGACACCTTTGTATCGAGGATTAAATAAACTTGTTGAAAATTCACAAATTGGTTTGAAAATGAAAATGAGCTGTATATTTAAATATACAACAACCGTTGTTCTCAAAATAGTTAAAATAAAGCAATGAAATACTGCTAATTTTATAAAAAAAACATTAAAAACAAATAAAAAATAATTTATAATGTTTATGAATTTATATTAAATCTTTAATATTGTATTTAAAATCTTTATGATTGTATTTAGAAAACTGCATTATTTTCTTCATATTATTATTGTTCTTTTCATTGCAATTTCAAGTTTATGCTTGTTGCCTGCGCACAACCAAGATTTCTAGAATAGTCGTACCAATTTTCAAGTTACTAAAAACTATGCTATGTGATTTGCATGTACCATTTCCGGTTGGACCATCAAAACCATATTAAGAAGTATTTATTTAGAGAATTTTTAGAAAAATTATAACAAATATATATGATCATTGACGTCTCGCACGACAGTCCGTAAAAGACCTATCCTGACGGTTACAGGAATAATAATTCTAGCCTTATATGTTTTAGCTGGCCTTGATTCCTAGAAAATCAGCCCGTTCATAGTCTAGAAAACTAGCTCGTACATTTGATGATGAACATTGCTCAAGAACTTTTTGAAATAGTGCTGAAATAATAATGGAAGTAATGCAATGATGTGTACAGCAAAACCATTTCAAAAGGATTTTTTCATTGTCAACAGCAGTATATAGATGCATGTTTAGCATAAGTTGCTCATAATCCTTTGCAGGATCTGCTAATATTAATGAGCTGAAGTAGCTAAGTATCGATAACTTGATTCAATCGGTAGTCCGAGTAAAAACTGCAAAACACATAGTTGAATTGAATCTCCTTAGAGATTTACTTAAAACTGAGAGGAATTTCTTTTTAGAATGGAAATGGAAAAGGACAAACAAAAAAGGAAGAAAAGAAAAGGACAGTCTCGCAAACTCTAATTGAAATTCATTTATAATACTCAGCTAGACTGCTTTCTTCTAATTTCTCCTTACAGTCTATAGTTGAGAATTCTTACCTAAACCGGTTGCTTAGAACAAAAAAGCGAAATTCTTTGTTGAGCAAGATTCAATAAAATAGAATACAGAATTTGCTAAAGATTCGCAGCATTACACGAACACAAAAGAATCTTTTCTATGTTCGTTAAAAAACGGTATAATTTGCTAGAAAAAAGTTATTGATTCAATTAGAATCCTACATGCAATTTTCATAAAATGGTTCATGATTATTGAATCATAGTTATCAGGAAGACATGGTCGAAATATGCAAAGTATCACAATTACTGATTCTTACAGAATAAAATTTAATCATAATTCTGGGTTATATGAAATGCTTGTAATGCTGATTATATTTTATTTAAAATGCTAAACAAGATATTCGCACAACTTGTGTCAGATTCGTGTACAACCATCAGCTAGATACAATAAGCGTCCTGATCATGCCATGCCCTTAATGTTATTACTGGAAGAATAGGTTCAGATTGCTTCTGAGCAGAATTTGGAGAAATATATTAATCTGGTTCCACTTAGAACCACCTAGAGCATTCACGTAGAACTGTAAGTAATATTATTTGTATAGTTTCAGAATGATTCGTCTTAATCTAGAATATGTAACAAACAGATTCTACAGTTGATTCTCCAACCAATGTCCTACATGAAGTCATAAATTCTTGACATTAATTTATTCAGATATATTTTAAATGTGTGGAAATCTTTGACAAAGATGGGTGAATTACTCGTGCAATTTATCCTGATACGCTCAAAATCTTCAGCAATATATCCGAAATAATCAATGGGACATGCTTTGTCAACTGTTCAATCAAAATTCTGGAATAGAAACGCATGAATAGTTTCATGATAAAATATGTGTCCCGAGTAGGATTTATTCATTTGCAATCTCAAACAAAATGCTTTCAAATATAACAGATGCAATTCCAAAAAGAAAAAAACCATGCATAATCAATTTTAGATCATATAGGATCAAAATCGATAACCTCGTATTGCAAATACAAGAAAATAAGGCGTGGAATAGCTTAATATGATGCAACCCAAATAAGATATGTTCAGAAAAATTAGAAATATTTTTATAAATCTCATAAAAAAAACGCTGAGAGTGATAAGCAATTGGAAAAAAAAAATCCCGAGCAGGTTTAACTGAGAATTTATTATTTACTCGGAATCTGTAGTGTTGTTGTTTCGTAATTCCGCGTCTTTCAGCCTGAGCTAAATAAACGTACGAACTTGAACTGAATCTTAAGAAAGATGGGAGCAAGTCCAAGCGAAAGTACATAAATCCTGAATTATTTTCATCAATTAAGCACTCAGTAATTCATTGATTGGCTTTATTATCGAAACTTCCAGCCTTAAATTTTAGCACACAGTAGACTTATAAAAATTGTAAAGTTTTTGTTCATCTAGCTAAAACGATTTCAAATCAGGTCCTTAGAAGCCTCCCAAAATTAGAACTCGTATAGTTTAAAATTGAGTGTGCATAACCTATTTGAATTTTGTATGGGGATTAATATGGGAAACCATACATTTTCGCTTGCATCACTCTCAAAACTCATTACATCAGACTGTTGTCAGCTTAAACTATCGAAAATGTCCGTAGCAACAACTTTGAAGAACATAATGAACATATGTGAATAAATGTAAGGATCATATGTTCTTTCGAGTCGCCAGTGCACTGACATGTCTTATAATTAATCCAAATCAACTGTTAAGCAGGCAACATTGGTATACATGGCACGTGTAATAAGGCATAACATCATGGAGACTATGTTACACTGCACAATTAAGTGTTGCTGACTGAGCGGTTGTTTGATTCTGTCAAGATATATTCAATGTTTAAAAAAATTATTAACATTTTCACATTACGTTTGGCTCAAACAGACTTGGGCAGTTTTGTAGTTGATATAATTGCACAGAAAAAAATAATTAATTTTAACAAGCGCGTAAAATTTCCCCTCGTGTAATTCCAAGCCAAAGGAGCGTAAACAACGATATTGTTTGCAATCTTTCATACAACAGGCTAGATTTAAGCGTTATCTGGCTTAAATTTACATGAAATATCCCATTATTTTCTGCCGAATCTAGCATTCCCTTTATGTGCATTAGATAACGAAGAAAATTCAGTGTTTCTTTTTATCTGTGTGACTGTGATAATATCTTTAAATTTTTTCAGAAGGATTAAGAAAAGGATTAAGACTAGCAGACAATGAACGAAAACTTGACTTTTCCATATCAATTTACGTGTAAACTTTAAATGGCGTTCATTATGAAATATGCTCAAATTACAAGAAGCTGTTCAGGACGTGATTTGGAAACGTTTAAGCGTAGAGGAGTAAAATTTAATATTTTGCGTCAGCCTAGTGAACAGTCAATTTAGAAATTGATCCAACATATATGGTACTGTATTTACAAGTATATAAATAGGCAAAATTGGTCACTCGGTTCACTCATATAATGTTGCTTATATAGAAACAATTCTATGGTTGTCTAACCCGAAGTCAAATAGAGATAAAAAAAAATCTATTCAGGTTACACTTATGAAGGGAATAACAAGACATCAAGGTTGAATAATGTGTGTCTTCAACTTGCGGGTGATTTGAAAAACATCAAAACATTGTATTATGCAAAACATTAATTTGTGCACTGAAGTTGTACATAAGTTGTACATTCCTGTAGATTTCCGCTAATTGCAGATTTAGTTGGTGATAGTGTTTCAAACAAATGAGCGAATCTTTCGTGTCGGCAATTCTTTTGATTTATATAATAATCCTTGGTTGTAGCTTTAAAGTGTATTTAAATACTAATTTGAGGTATCAATACTGTAATCCCAATTTTTTTATAAACCGTAATTACAATTATAAAATACCAAACTTTCCAGGAATAGTGATTACACTATCAAAGTGGTATATTCCCCACACAGTTTTGAACGATAATTTCTTGAAACTTTTAACAAACTCACATAATATAGGATAATGCCCCCCAAAATGATGCTAGTTAGAAAATGACAAGAATTTCGAAATGTAGTTAAAAGGTTTGCATAATTTGTTCAAAGACAACAATGTGTTCACAATATATTGAGAAGACTTTAAGCATTGCATGATTAAATGCAAAAATTAATGCAAAAAGAATTATCTTCTAACTCGCTTTGACGCTCATTTCAAAGAGCTTCCGCCTGCTCTCAACTGTGTATTCTATAGGTACTTCCACAGTTATTGATTGAGAACTTTATATGCCCACACCAATGTATGGATTGGTACTTATTGTGTTGCAAGTACGCTATGCACAGAAAAGTCGAGAATATTTCGAACACAGAAGGTTTCCTGGACCGGATAAGGAACTGAACCCACCGCCTCCGGCTTGGTAAACCGTGATTTTACCGACTGAGAGAATAAATTATCTACAAATATCCGTTCTCAAAGGTTATCAAAACGATCAGTGACATTTTTCCTCAGAAAGATGATTGCATAATAATGATATCAATATGAAATTAAATGTGTGAATTGAAATAAAAGTGTTATTTGTATTCAGCTACCAAAAACATTATTTTTAAAGCAGCTCCTCGAACAGATCAACAACAACATGTAATTCATTTTTTTTACACACAATACAACAAAATGCCTGTTAGGTGACTAAGAACTGATGTTCTCTCGATTTAATCTGGTTCTGCTTGTACAAAAATTTCTGCGCTCGGCCAATACCTATAAATAAATAAGCGGCAGAACATTCATTCTTCTACAGTCCTCTTTATCGTTTACCTAGAAAAGCTATCGCATAGATACTGTGCCTGAGCGTAATAAAAATTGTAATCAACTTTATTAACATTACCAGACTATGTTTTCCATAGATCTGCGGATGATGTTTAGATTGATTGGAGTTTCTCGTTAGTATTTCTCTGTTGGCTGTCAATAAAAGTTGTCTAAATCTAAATCAAGAACAATGATATCCTAAAGTTTTGATTTTTTTTCCCAAATGACATCTAAATTGTGATGGAAAAGCAAATTAATCATTGTAAATTTCTGACAATTATGGAGGTTCTAGGCACATTGTTATTCTAAATAAGAAATGAGTTTAAAGGGCTATATGAATAATAAAATGGCTGCAAGTCATTGGAAAACGAAACATTTAACAATTCATAGGTTTTCTTACATTCATGATATAGCGTTGGCTGTTTGTGAAAAAAAACATACACGTTACTCTGACATAGTTGGCCTGGGTGGAGACTCAAAGATGAATAATAATTGGGATGCTTGTCAGGAAGAAGCAGAAAACTTAAGCCTCCAGGACCCAAACTGAGGGAGAGACTGAGACTAGGCACAACCTTTCAGTGAAAGAAATGAACAGAAAAAAACAAGACTTGAGTACCCATGTCAAAAGATTTGACAGCTGACTGGAACATGAACAGCCATCCCACTCTCCTCAGGATAAAAACGACAAAAAACACCGCCCTGTATCCAATATACGAACTATGGATTTAGACGCGGTTGTAGATAATCGAAAAAAAGAAGATTCAGACTCTAGAGGGGGAAAAGTTTGAGACAGGATGAGGGATTCCTTCTCAAACTTTTTTTTTGTACTTGCTTTTGGTTGCCAACTAGATTGAAGCCAATTTTCTGATGAATAAAAATGTGCTCGGTTACCCTTCGCCATCCAAAATGAGGGAATAGTTGATTTGAAATTCTGAAAGCAGCTTTTTAGGGTTTTATTTAAGATGCCGCTCGAAATGATGAATAAGCAATTACAATCCCATTATAAAGCATATAAACGAAGTCTATTCGGTATTGAGTTGGAGAGCTGAATAGTAAAGATAAGCAACACACTTCAAGAAAATGGACGGAATAGGCCAGTTAGCTGGTTTTCATCATGCATCAGTAAACCAACATGCAACAAGTTTAGGATCTTCAAACATACGTTAAAATATACGTTATTATTGTTCATACTATTGAGGACAATATTTTGAAGCAAGAATACCAGATTTTATTTTCCTATTTATGAAACAAAAGCGAAATAATCGGACCAAGAAAATGAACTTATGACCATTAAGTTGCATTAATACTCGTTGAAGCTTCCAACAGCGAAGGTTTTTTTTTTAAAAAAAAACAATATTTCAATGCTCAAATGTAAAATTAATGCAGACGACGTGACATATTTAGATTCTGTTTAACCCTGCGTCCAATTGTTTTAAACGAAAATTAATAAAAAGTCCATCGTATCTGTTTTTCGGGACAAGATTATTACCATGATTTCAACAATATATTTCTGTTTCTAATTTTCTTCCAGAACGAAAACGTGGTCGTCAAACGTATACACGGTACCAAACATTGGAACTGGAAAAGGAGTTTCACTTTAATCGTTATCTGACCAGGCGGCGAAGGATCGAAATTGCCCATGCATTATGCCTAACGGAGCGTCAAATCAAAATTTGGTTCCAGAATCGACGAATGAAGTGGAAAAAAGAAAATAAAACAAAGGGTGAACCAGGATCGGGTGATGAAAACGACATGACACCACCACAGTCTCCGGCGTAAATACTTGTGCTCATCAATGACTAGCTTATAAATGATGTTAGCGACTTTTGTAAAATGCATTCTCCTCTGTTTAGTTAAATCAAGGCGCTGTACATGTTTTAATTGCAAGACTAAAAATCACCAGATATTTTTCAATGCTTCATAGTTGCATACTTCCATTGCAGTACTATAAATAAACCAAAACCATTTCAGAAAATTATTTGTCATATGTAGCTACCCAGCGTACTATCCGATCAAAATTTCATCCTTATAGTAAGCAGTCTACTGAAAACAATACCGATTATGATGATGATGATTAATTTATTATGCAAGTAAAACGAAAAAAAAGCAAACAACTCATGTGACCTCAAAACTAATGTTAATTTAGAAATACAAGATCTAAACATTCAAAAATCTGATCACAGATTGAAGGAAGCAGAAAAATTAAAAAAAAAATGTGCAATGCAAAAAACATCTTTTATCCATTTTAGATGAGAGATACATATTTGTGGAAAGAATTATAGATATTCTAATAATATACGTACAAAAGTGCTTGAATATTCAAACAAAACATATTTTCTGTCATACACAAATTCAATGGTTGAGACACTTTAAGTTACATTTTCTTATTAGAACACCATATTCTCAACGCATACCATTTGCCGAACACGAACCTGTTATCAATTATCTCACATAACATTAATGCATCGTTATTGATTTCTGTTTCCACTTGTTTCTGAGCTATCGCATAGTCTAGAACTATTTAAACCTCAAAAGAAGTAATGCAGAAGAAAGATAATATCCAAACAAACTATACCAAAGGCAATATAATAATTTAATTATTGGAGTTCATTTTCAATCTGCACCCATTTATTATTTAACAATCGCAAGGAAGTAACAATCATAATTTATTTGAATTTCATCGTTGTTACTCATTCGTACGTGCCCATATACCGAAACTATGAGAACATAATTTCTCGTATGTACAATAGATGTTATTTTACAGGAAAAAAGTCATGCATTCAATGAAAATAGTTCTATTTTCGCTTTGATTTGGAAACAAAAAAAACTATATTGGTACAATCAGGCGCTAATAGTAATTTTTAAATCAAATTGATCAAACGCATATATACGAAAATGAGGTATACGGCTCTTGTAGAATATTAAAAGTATTGACAAACATTTAGGCATATTTTCGAAACAGAAAAAAAAACATCCTTCATAATGTCGATGAGTTAGGGACAAACAAAATTTGGTAAAAGTGAAAACATACCATCTGAGGAAGCATTCCTTGGAGCATTAAAGAAAAATAAATCGTCATGGCAAGCTATTGTGATTGTACTGCTGAATCGCCTGCTATTTTGGAAACCAGGCTAAAACAAAAGAGAAAAGATGCTGCAAAATCAGATACCGAAAATACGTAAACAAACAAAGTGAGTGGATTATTTATAATGTTTACAAGTCTAATTCACTGATGAAAATAGAATATACGTAAGAGGAAACTCATGACATTAGCCATTAAGGATTGTGTAATTATTGAAAATACAGATAGAATGAATGATGCAAGTCCCAAAAATTTTAAGCAAATAGACAGTAAAAATTAACAACAAATGATGATGATAACGATGTACGTAAATTATATTTAACCATAATCGGTAAGGGATAATTTGCAAAACTAAAAATTAAATAAAAAAATTATCTCGTTAAAAACGCATATGTTATGAGTACATGAGATCTTAAGATACTTGATCGTGAGATAATACAGTGTAATAAAATTTGTAAATACCAAATCCACACAGAATGGAAAAATAATAAACAGAAAGATAAAATTATAGAAAAAAAATATAGAAAGTCTACATTAATTGAAGAACTATTGCAGTGCCGGGAAGTGCTCACTGTGTTCATACAGTATTATCAAATCCGAACATTGCGAACATTTTCGTCGACTATTTTTTTGGACAGTTCATCGAGAGTCTCACACAACACAAGTTTCTGCGCCACAAACACGAAGAGAAACCAGGGTCCTACATCCTTGTAGTTGTGATTCAAGAGGGAGAGGTCACTAGTTCCAAAATTATAGATTTGAACTCTTCACTCCAAATATGCACGACTGGGGGCCATTATGAAGTGGGATCTATCCAAGTTTGTACCCGCCTAATCGTGTTTTTTTACCACATTTTCTTCTACCACATTCCGTCTCTGCACCGTCATCAACAAGCTATACGAAAGTCGAACCGGTAAGTATGAGCAATATAAACACCTCAACATGCGATATCGAAAAAGGAATTGACAAGCGACGCGTGCTCGGTTGTTCCACAGTTTCTGCATGGGGTTGCCAAGGCATCCCAAGTTTGATGTTGGAGAAACTCATCCGAAGAAACGCATCGACCAAATCGATCTAAGCACACGATCACTTGTTACCAAGAGCACATGCCTCGATGGAAACTATATCTTTCTCTTTTCCGCTTTCGTTACCGTCGTACCTTGCCTCTCACTTGATTAGTGAAGCCCAGCCTTTCGTCATAGTATATTCCAGTGCAAGAAGTGTTTCGTGTTAAAGTATTTTTCGTAAAAATCCATAACAACAACCGGCCATACATTTTTTGCGACAATATCCTAATGTTCTATTCACAAGTGAAACTTTGTCTCTTCTGTGTATTGAGTGTGACTATTGCGACTGAAGAAAGGACCCTTATTTCATAGATTCAAATTAGAAATTGTGCTTGTGAAGTGTATTTTTGAATTAAAATATACAAGAAAAAAAAACGGCTTCGTCGGCGGCCTTACTATAATCAAACAATTTCATCAAACCAAGATAATTTCACAGCTCATCACCGGCATCTTTCTCGACATTGCTGAAGCAAAAACTCGCATCAGATTACAATCGAAACACCGCACTCGGTTGCAATTTTCGAAGGTGCAGCATTTCTTTTATCACAAACTTAAACTAATATTTGAAGATACTGTTCAGTGATTTGAAAAATTGGTTCACAAAAAAGTATATATTCTGCAATAGCAGTATTTGTTTGTGTAAGAAAAATCAACAGTTAAGGTAAATGATGCATTAAGTGGAATGGTTGAACTGCAGTACATACCTTTTTCAATTTTGTTTCCAGTTGCTGCAAGAGTGCTCACGAAAGGCGGTAAGTAAAATGAGTATTTAGGGCTCTTGCATTCCAATTACCGTTATATGGAAGCATTCGATCACAAATTTGCAATACTTCCAAATATTGCTTTGGTAAATTATTATCATTGATGCAGTTTGTGATGTTTGTTCTTTTTGTGCTCTCACTTCAATAAGAACCACATTGACATTTTCATTGTAAAAGTTTATTATTCATGAATACGCTGAAATGGGCTTGATGCCCGTAGTGAAAATGTTTCACTGTAAAAATCATATTATTATTAATTTTATTGTCAATTTCGAAGATATTATTGTTTTTTCAATTTTTTTTCAACCATTCTTAAGTATACCTTTAAATAAAAGCTGGAAATGATAAAATAAGAACGAAAAGTTAAATATATTGGAAATGTGTCCTGCTCAGATTATATAAAAATCGAGGTGTTATCGCTCCATCTACTGTTGATAATCATGCGGAATACGTTATTTTCTTCCATGGTCATCATGACTAGCGGCTGGCTAGAAATAGCATGGAATCATATTTACAAATACTGCGTATAAATGACAATTTAATTAGCTTTGCAAGCAACCGCAATAGCGTCCATTTTTTCTCAGTATCAGACCGCAATTAAAAAAACATTAAGGCACAAACAAGTTATACTCTTCTCTCTACACGCGCTCCATATCATACAATCTTTTTTTATTGCCCTTCCTCTTACTCTACACAAAAGTGAACAAGACGCAAAATAATAAGTATCTCCCGTTCATACTTCAATTTGCTGACAAACCAATTACCTTTGTTGAGGTAAATTTATCAATGTTTTTATTTTCGTTTAAATTTGTTTTTTTATGGTCTGGTACGTGATATGATACATCTAATGATAACCTTAGACTTAAAACTATTAGGGTAATCCAGAGTATTGGTCATCGTATACATTAAATGAATAATTTACATAATATGCATTAAATTTAACTATAAAATAAAGATTCATCACATCACAAAGGTCTCTTAATACACTTAAAAAGTTTTCCTAAAATAAGCAGAAGTTTTTTTTCAGGTATTTTTACTTTGGCGAGTTATCTGCCTTGACTCCACTTCCATTTCGACTCCAGAGCATTGCGCCGTTCGTATCTATTTATCTCATGTAGGTCTCTTGAGCGATATCCAAAGCGGAAAACTTTCTTTTGAAACATTTTTCTAGTTACATCCCGACAACGTTTGGCTCCTGCAGGTTTTACAGAGCGTTGGATATGGTTCTGATTCTGACATGCCCGTCGTCCCTTGGATGGTGCAGTCGCTGAGCGTAACCGACCCAGTACCATAACGTTAACGATATAGGAAGAGAAAAGGTGAAGCGAGAAAAAATGAGTCAAGCAAGAAGATGACTTTTTTCACTCCATCCGCCTCCGGTATACACACTGGGAGTGGAAAGTGCAAAATAAAATATACACCCAGCCCCAACAGCATTAATCCGAATGACATTTTCAGTTTTTCGCTTTCCGTTCTTTCCAATCCATCAATGTCAAGAAGAAAAAATGTTACTATGTATTTTCTATAATATAGAATAATTCTTTCGCCTTGGTTTTCCCTTCGATCAAATTTTTTCTATCATGGTTGGGCATTCGAAATGAAGGAAAATCTTCACCACTCTCTCTCGAACCCCCGACACTAGGAGTTATCCGTCCATCTATTCATCCACCCATCGTTTCGTTGTCGTAATGTACAATGATAACAAAAATTCGAGCACTGCCAAGCTGGTCCCTTGATGGCGTCTGAAGCTGAAGGCATTTTCTGTGACGGAAATCCATCAACTTGAACGGAGGGTCCTGTGCGTGTCAGTATATTTAACTGCCAAGGAAACCAATCACAGGCAATTCTGTTCGCCACACTGCCTGTCACCCTAAAATACAAAGCGAGTTTTCTTTTCGGTTTAGTGACGAGTGATTTTCATTAGCTACGTTCCTGAATAAATAATGATGGAGATATAGAATGGAATAACGCTGGTTGTCGCTTTCTCGTGGAAAAGTTTACAACCCCTGTATTTATGTTGGTAGAATTAGCTTATCAAATATCACCGTTTTGAGAAGGCGGTCTTTCAAAACCAGAAGAGGTATTCGTTAATTGAAATAATTGTGGAAATGATTAATAATGAAACACAAACAGTTGATTATAATAAACGCCGTTGTCGTCTCTTTCAGCGATGTTGGTAGGTAATGATTAATGCTATGCTAAATGTATAGTAGTGCTTTTCTCTGAAAGCTTCTTAACTGCAGGCTAGCTAGAAATTATTTTAGAAGTAGTTGATAATATTTGGGAAACGGGCCGTTTCTTTAGGAGTTTTGATTGTATGAATTATAAAAAATAGAGCAGCCAGATATATATATATGGCTCAATAACCTTAAGGTGAATCGCTGCTCCATGTATTTTTTCCTATCTTTTATCTCGCTCTCGCAAACTCACTTTGCTATTTCAAATTGATAAATCTCGATTGTTTGTGAATGAACATCGAATCGAATTCCATCAGCAAGTAAGCATACAAACTGATGTGATTAAATTTTCAATATCTAGTACCGACTCTGAGTCTACTCATTTGCTCATGCATGACCTATTTCGACATAAAATCTGAGAATATGTCGTAATCTCCCTGCTAAAGCAAATTCAGTGTGAGAATTTGTTTTACTCAGTTTAAATATATTGGTCGTAATCCTAAACTAAATTTCATTTAAAGAAGAGGCCAAAAAGTAATTAAGTTTTTCTTTTTATGAAACAGTACAGTAAATCACGCGCAAAAGATTCTACCGTAGTCCAAAACAAAATTGTGGCTATAAATACGAAAGCACTCTGATGACATTAACCGTGGTTGTATTGTTGAACCATCTATCTTCTTCTTCTTCTTCTTCTTAGCATTTTCAAGCTTATTGCTTTTTGCAATTAGCTTATTGCTTGCTCCCAACTTAGTGTTCTAAATGCACTTCCACAGTTATTAGTTGAGAGCTTTCGATGCCAGGGTACCATTTTTGCATTAGTATGATTATTTAAAAAAATCCTAGACCAGACCGGGAATCGAACCCAGCCACCTCCAGCATGGTGTTGCTTTGTAGCTGCGCCTTTACCGACTGAGCTAAGGGAGCAACCATCTATCTAGAGATCCTTAAAACTTAGTCGAACAATAGTTGTTTTGGAAAGACTGCCGATGCTCATATCTACCTATCTTCTGCCTTTTTCTCGTACCTCTATTTAAGGTCAGCCTATGCTTCCTAATTAACAGGTTATCACTGACAGCCATCAACAGCTATGGGTCCGGTGCCCACGGCCTTGCTTTCCTTCCGATGGACAGGGCTGCTGAGCTTTGAATATCCGTGACATCCTCGGAAATTTAAGGTAACCGAGTAGAGCCGGGAAACATCGGATGTTTCATGAAATGGACACTCTTGGAAAACTGATCTAGACTGATACCAATAGATCAATAGTGAGCAAATATACCTTTATTGTGGCTTATTTTATTGGCTTATCAGGTAACTTTCACTATGTAGATTATACTTTTCTGTAGGACCTATGTTTTTTAACTATTGAAAAACAGTAAAAAACTGTTAAATGACCATTCAACTCCATATGCGCCCACTATTTTATTGTGGTGAATCCGCCTTTGGCCCTCTCTTCCTCAAGCTGATGTTTCGTTTCTGTGGTTAGTTTTACGTTAACTTAATAGCTCTTCACTCTTATGGAGAAATCTTATAAGCAGATGTCACTTCTCGCGTGAAACATGGCGGCAGTGTTCTTCTTCAGTTACTCCACGAGAAAATCTCGTAACAAAGTGTCAATCTATGCGTACAAAAGCCACGTTTTCGAAAGTACTGCCAAAGATATGTCTAAAACTCTTTCAATTGCATTGACAAGAAGGCGGAAGCTCGGAATATTATCCTTCTAATCGTTGGCTTCGCTTTTGAACAAATCACCGTTCATCTGGAAATGGTGATATGCATACAGAACAAGAACAATAAATGAAATATTTAGCTACCCACCTTTAACGGCAAACCGATCGAACGAATCAAACCTGGACAAGGAATCTTTCGTTGCGTTTGGTTGAATACTTAAACAAAGTACCGCAGTGTTGCCAGAAAATGTTTTGAATTTCATGGTGAAAATAATGTCACCACTTTTCAGAGTTGCCAAAACGCTTAATACTTGTTCAACATGGTTAAACTGGTTATATAAAATGTGGAACAAGAAACGGATCTTTCAAAAATGTGTAACAAAATGAGGAGTGCATAGATGAAAAAAAATATAAAATCCAACGTTATAAGCAGTTCATTGCCATAAAGGAAAAATTTAAAAAATGCAGGTTAGGTCTGACGAGGAGGGTCTATTACAAATCAGATTTATGAAACTATCACCTTGTCTACTAATGTGTAACAAAACATAAATATATTAATATTATATAACATATAAGGCAAAATCATATTGAAAGCTTTGCAAAGGGGTAAGAAGCCATTGTTCCGTAATTTGTGAAGGATGTCTTATGAATTAGTACACTTAAAAAGTCATATATTTTGTTGTGAACCTTATATTAAGAAAATAGTTTACACCCTATGTCAACAAGATTCTTTCTTTAGAATTATATCCAATGTAAGAATATCTTTTTCGTATCCTAGAGGGTTTGAGCTGTTTAGTGGAATGCCTGTAACTAGAAATTAGAGGAAAAATTAGTATTCTGTCGAAGATAAGCAAAGGTAGTTGGAATTAAATGAAGAATACTATTTTTTCTTATAATTTCTAGTTATTTTTTCGTTTTTTTAATGAAGCTGAAGTAAAAAAGACATCTCGGAAAAACTTTTTGTAAACAAATAAGAAGCTTATGCTGTTGAGGTATGCCTTGGAGCAGTAGTGAGTCGCCTAGTTGAATGTCAGAAATGCGGGTTTGCCAGTCTTTTTGATCACTGGGGTGATCCAGTAGTTTATGCCTGCAAAAGTAATCAGATCGTTTTTGTTCTTGTTTGCATGTTTGCAAATTTGATTAATTTGTTGTTCAATATAAAATTACCTTGAAGATTAATCGCCCAGCTCTATCGTTTACTAGTATATAATCATCATAATCATCATCAACATCAACATCATCATCATCATCATCATCATCATCATCATCGTCATCATCATCAGCATCATCATCATCATCATCATCAGCATCATCATCATCATCATCGTCATCATCATCATCATCATCATCATCATCATCATCATCATCATCATCATCAGCATCATCATCATCATCATCATCCTCAAAACGAAAGATCAGCACTGCGGACCAAGAATTGAACCATACACTTTTAGTCCCCAATAATGTTTTGTTAGATTACTGAATGTGTTACCGAAATTAAACAGGTGAATAAGTATGTTCTCATATGGAACGCGAAACCTCGGAACATCTGTTTTGTAGTTGTGATGCTTTGTACAAGAGCAGACTTAAAATTCTGTACAGTGTCTATATGCAACCTATAGAAATTTGGACTGCAAATCCTGGAAAAGTGGTGGGTTTTATAAACTCAATTTTGCCTGACTGGGAGACGCGTCTTAAGCTGGTCACTTGACAAATGGTGATCTAGCTTTATGAAAAAAAAAATGTTCTCATTAGTGTTGCTATGCGTTTTTGGTACCAATTTATACGTTTTGCTAATTTGAAACGTCCCATCTAAAACTTTTGTTGCTCAAACCCGGGCGAAAAGTGATTCAATATGTTCTGATAGTTTCCACGCCCCTTCTTAACGGATTTGTTAGCAATATCCTAAAAACTGTTTGCAAGCCATAAGTAATACCATCGGCATTGGTTGATAAAGACCCGTTTATGTGTAAGTCACTTATACTTATAAATACGTATACTTATAAATAGTCGCTTATAAATCGTTAACTAGTAAAATCAGGCCAAATGTACCGCTCTAATTTCCTTGTAGGAGTTAGTGAATATTCGACTTCAATTCATTACTGTAGAACACTATTGTCAAACGTTATACACCTAGATTTTTATACATAAATCTGTAAAATTTTACTGAATTCTTAACAGCTGAACTTCGGTAATCAATTAAACCGTTAAATCTGATTACCGAACGTTCAGCTGTTGATAATTCTATAAAATTTTACAGATTTCTGCTAAATGTGTACGGCAGTTTATTGTGGCTTCATTCAAGGGCATAACAGTGTACGGTTTCTCATATAAATTATTATATTTTGATAAGTGAGTTGTGTTTTAAGCTTCTTGAATGGATCTCAAATTTTAATTGCCGTTATTATGTGACACAATCTCTCACTATACTGGCTTATCTGCTTCAGAGGAGCCTTCAAAATAAATATTTTTTATTTCATTTTCCAGTTTTCCAGTCCAAAACTACAGTCGAAGTACAAAGGTAAAAATAGTTGAAATAAAAGAAGAGACACCCGGTTTTCCACAAGTGAAAAGCATGTCATGTTGTTGTCAATGGAATTTAATACTTTTATGCATGCATTGTCTAAAAAACACATTTTGTTGAATATAAATTGTCCACTCCTTGAACACTGTTTTTTAAGAGCATGTACAATGTGTAAAAAATGTTATCCAATTTAAGTTACTAGTTTCTAGTTATCGATATTTTGAACTTGAACTGCAAAGTATTCAAGGTTATTATCAACCGAAATGCAAATAGAACAGGATTTTGTAGGAGGTAGTTGGATATACTTATTTTATTTAATTTCAAGTCCAGTAGCGTAAGACATAAATCTTTTAAAATTGCTACCTCTGGTTTTCAACTGATACTTAATCTAACTAATATAATTTTTACTAATCTAACAATTTCAATTTTATAAAATTATTTAATTTGTTCGGTTCCAAAAATTGATGCAGCCACTCTTGAAATTTTTTTCTGAAGATGAACGCTTCACTGCGGGTAGTAATGAGTTCCAGTTTATCACACCTCCAACGAACAATGAACTGACGTAACTCACAGTGCTGTTGGCTGGTATCAATAGGTTCAGCAAGCGGCGTCCTCGAGTCTGCGATGAAGTATCGGTGGAGCCTACGTTGTCAACAAGTTCCTCAAGAAAACGCAAGATCGATGTGCGTAGAAGTTTTGTAGGGGACATCCCATGAGGTTCTGTTGCAAGTGACTCACGTGATCATAATGGCGCAATCCGTAGACATACCGGACACAGCAGTTCAGTGCCACACGTAGCCGATCGAAGGAGCTTGCACTGGGACGGATATGGAGAACATCACCGAACAAGAAATGCCGCAGGATCAACGATTTGAACAATTTAAGTTTTGTGCCAGTCGACGCCGTATAGGCACAACAGTACAGCGTGCGAAGACTAGCATAGATGTTTCCACACTGTTGTGCTACTAAAGCATCCCACTGCAGATCGCTTTGAAAGATGAATCCTAGATTGCTGGCCCTTTCTGACCATTCGATACTTTGACCGTCCATTACAATTCCAGGTGTAGGTAGAACAAAATCTCCACCTCTGCGACGTCGACTTGTGATGAACATCGCCTTACTCTTAGCTGGATTTACGTGAAGTTCATTCCGTCGCGACCAATCTGCAACTCGTTGGAGATCATCATTCACCATCCTGACTAAATCGCGAGCACAAGGACCAAGCCGACCGACGTAGAGTTGCACATCATCTGCGTAAATCTGAATGGAGCAGTACTTGAGCACCGTCGGAAGGTCATTTATATGGCAGCAAAAGAGTAGGGGGCCGAGAACTGAGCCTTTGAGGAACACCGGATGGTACCTTCACACTGCTTGAGCAGCGTTCACCACAGACTACCATCTGCCTTCTTTCACAAAGGTAAGATTCCATCAAATTTACGGTAGGAGAAGTGAAGTTTAATTGTGTATTCAGCTTGTTTAGAAGTTTGCTATGGGGGATGGTATAAAAGCCTTCGAAAAGTCTAACAGTAGCAGTATTCCAGCACCTTTTTTATAGACGATGGTTTCAACATCGTCGTACACTCGAAGAACTGCGGTTTTGATGCTTTGTCCCCTGCGGAAACCTGCCTGACAGTCAGTCAGTAAGCCATTACCTTCAATGTACGAAGTCATTTGTTGTTTGATAAGCTTCTCAAAAGCCTTCGACAACGCACAAAGTATTCTGCGTTTTTTTCTTCAATGGTAAAACCTTCGCATGCTTCCAGGAGTCAGGAAAGGTGGAACTTTCAATAAACATATTGAATAAATGTGTAGTGTAGTTGCACAACTAAGGGTGTAGTGAGTTGCACAACTAAGGGTAGGATGATCTTAACGAAGTTTATTGGTAAACCGTCCATCCCAACCGCGTTTGATTTGATGTCCCAGATGGCATTGGCGATTTCCCAATAACGCACAACTCGAAAAGAAAAGCTGTGCTGCGATACTGGTGCTGAGCTCAAAGGCGTTGCATCTCGATGGGAACTGTTTATGAAGTTAGATGAGAATGTGCGATTCACCTCGTCTGGATCGAACTCACAAGGCCGCGACAGTTTATCCTTGCCGACTCCAAGACTCTTTACTCTCTTCCATAGAGTCTTAGATTGAGTCCTGCTGTCCAAAAAACGGTTTAGGCTGTTTGGCTTGGGTAATTTTAGTGTTAGCGCGATTCCTCAGCACCTTGTACCGTTGACGCTTGACGTCCTTCAAATGTGTTGGAGCTTGCAACCAATCCTTGTACGCCAAGGCACGCTCTAGCAGTTACTTAGGAAAAGATCAAGTTGTGAGCACCCTCCACTGTGGAAAAATGTTGGTTCTCCACTAACGGACGACTACGAATAGGTACGTAGCATCGATTAAAAAAACGTACGCTTGTTACTAGGCCGTAGTAAGTCAGTGTTGAAGTTCCCTACCAGGAAAATGTTTTCTTAGCAAACGGCGAAATCAGCCAACTTCTCTGCCAAAAAAGACGAGCAGTCATTTTCCGGAGGATTGTAGACGGTCTTTAGCAAGATCTTATGATAGTCCACTCAAAACTCCAACGCCAGACATTCAGTTTTGTTCGCTGATTCCTCTGTGAGTGTCGTGCCAAAAACTTTGAAGCAGGTTAAATGCTCCTTGTAGTAAACAGCGATACCTCCACCGTGCTTATACGCTCTATTATTCCTCACAACGGAGTAACCAGAGACGCCAATGCTGCGATCGCTGTTCTTAGAATTAAGCCATGTTTCAGTAAAACACGCAATTTCACCGTTAGAGTCCGTCAAGACGTTTCGTACCTCATCGAGCTTACTAGACTTACGCGCACAGAGACTTTCCGTATTTCCGTGGCAAATATTTAACTTCTCAGTCAACAGAGCAGCATTTAGTACTGCTCGCGGAATGTCCGCGGAGGTGTGGTTATGTGACGGAGGCATTAAGTGTAGGGCTGCATAATTAGGGAGAAGCAGGAAACAAATATCTCTGACATACAATTTTCAACTCAAAAAGTTACAGTTTAAAAAATACTATATAAACATTACTTCAAAAGTGAACGAAAACATAATTACGAATATTTATTCAGCTGGTGGGCGATGGGTGGCCCACCAGCTACAAGTTTCACATAGATGATTCCTTTCTTAGTGTAGACCGATACTAGCTTACCCGCCTTCTTCCGGTGTAGCGCAGCCGACTTAAGCTTGCGCGCTTCGATGGAAAGGTTCTCGTTGATATAAACCCGACGATTAGAATCCTGCCCAATGTGTCTCAGCTTAAGATCTCGTTTCCGTAGATACTCACTGTAGAACTCGTCCCGTGATGTCTTCAGAACGAATTCAACAGCGATAAGACCGTCGCTGTCCAAGTTTCTGCCGGATGCGCCATCGTGATTGTGTCGATCACTGCTAGGTGTTTACCGATTGCCGAGAGCGTCAAGTGTAGGTTTTCGCCGTTTTGGAAAGGAATGCGGCATATGATCAGTTCGATTCGATTTTGCAGGGCTCCGATTTTCTGGGACACACCATCTACCCTTCAACTCAGTAAATCCAATGTAGCGTCGTGGTGCTGAAATTTGGCTGTACATTCATTCCTGACCGATTTTATGTCGTTCTTCAGCTAAATTTTAACGGAATCAATTTTGATATTTACATCGCGTATTTCGGTCCTCACACCGTCGATAAGCTGCCGCGTTTCCTGGAACTGCTGCACCATCGTCTGCAACATACCTTCAAGTGTGATTGAATGTGCATTATCATCGTTACACTCCGCAGAAACCGTATTCAGCCAGTGCTGGTCTTCAGCCCTTAGTCGCTTGTTCGTCAAAGGTGTGTTTTTGTAGGTACCAACAGCAGGAGGAGTACGTTGAATGTTCGTCATTGCGAGTGAGATCAGATCAAGACAAACAACACAATCTGAGTGCGCGTGTGTTGATCACTACAGAGTGTTGATTGCTGATAGCAATCTTGAGTGGCACAAAAGCAATGGTGAAATCACAATCAACTGCAAACAAATTTTCGATCGAATAAAAACGGCCAACCAAATATCATACGGACTGGATAACACGTATACTAATAATTCGGACACTCCGGATCGCGAACTAATCGAACTAATCGTACTCGCAACATTTCAAGTAAGCGACTTAGTGGTTACGTACTTCCGATACACTGCACAACAATATTGATTTTAACCTAGCATTCAACAAACAAGGAAATAACTAGTGTAAATCGTTACACAAATGATAAGTAATGACAAAATAATGAAAATACTCTATAATGGAGTACTAGAACACGATTTAATGGGTTGGATAAACCTGTTCAAAATACTGTAGTTGTTCAAGAACTAATGAACAAACAATAACTTAATAAAGAAATTTGAAGTCGTTCAATCCACGTACTCATTTTCGTTGATCATATTGAGGCATTTGAACATTTTAATCCTTCAAATTAGTAGGGGATGAAAACATCATTTAAATCTTTTTATAGATAATAAAAGTTTCTCGTAATTAATAATAACATAATCACGAGAAACTTTTATCCTGATCATCCAGATTTAAAAACCGAATTGGAAAACCAGTCAATTCAAGGATGTTTTCAAGTAAAATCAGATTATACCTTGAGTAGTTTCCGTATTTTGAATGTTTTGAATTTTAACTTCCTCGATACATTGCAATGACATTGTTGGACGCCAATAGAAGAAATAAGCAATATTCAAAACAACTTTTTTTTTATTAAAGTGCTTTTCTGTCTGAGTCTAGTTCGACACCGATAAACCAACGTTTGAGCTTATAATAAATGTCGGGAAGTGATTGTACAATTGCGTATTTCAAATATTTTGAATAAAACCTTGCTTCAGTTAAGCATTCTTAGTTAATATTGAGGCCCGCTGTCTCGTCATTTGCTCCACCAGCAATCAGTTTCCTTCACTAAAACTGAACACTCTGGGTTTTAAGCACCGTGGTATGTAGTATACATGTAATGTACCTGTTTTATTTCTCAATTTATACAACCAATAAAACCGTTGTTTCTAAAAAAAGGCCGTTTACTCATATACATACGATCATATACATATTCAAATCTCGTCAAGCTTATGTGAATCGAAAGCTACATTTGGTCTCGTTCAATTAATATATGTGAACATATAAAATCAGCCCTCAAATACCAAATACTATATTTCTCAGATCACAATGATCACACGCTTTAGCCAGGATAGGTTGCATAAATTCAATGAATGAACATCGACCAGCTTAGGGTGCAACGTGACAACGATGGAAAGCTTTTCAACGGAAAGACGTTTTTACAACCACCAACGCCAGAAAGGGAAAACGGCAAGAACGAAAAAAGACATTCATATAAATAAATAAATCGGCAGCACTTTAACTAAATGAGTTTCATATTAAATTTAACGATGTGGCAGTTTTTCAAAAAATGAGTAAAATAAAAACGGAGCAGCAGCAGAAGCAGCGTCAAAACTGGGAGGTGCAGTCAATAATAATGATGAGCCACGAGCAAGCACGGCAGCGGAACGCGTTGGAGGAGCGCACTCGAGAGTAGTATCTGCTGCAAACGGCATAGGCAAAATTTATCGATGGCTGCTTATTCGTTCTTTCAGACCGTTGCAGAAGCTGAGATACGTTGATGAAAAATAAGCCAAACGACTGACTCTGGCTCAAACCAGACTGCTACCAAGCAAACCCAGTTAGAAATGTGTATATGATTATTATCATCAAAAGTAAATATTGTTTTGATTTGAGACGATTTATTTGTCAATAAATTAAAACGACTTCTGCCATCTGTGCGTGAGGCGGCTTAAATTCTGATTGATGAAAGTAATTTTCCCTTCACCTTGGAAATGATCAATCATTAGTTTGGTAACACGTTGCTTGCTGACCTTGAATGTATTTTTGCATGAAATTTTGCGAATGAAGGTAATGTAAAAGAACACTTTTGTGGAGAAGAAACCCATTAAATCAATTATGGAATGTGGCTCTCCGTTGGTTGCTTCCAATCCTTTGCGAATCACCTATTTATGTTCAGACCTTGACCATTACTTATTGTGTCCAGTAACCATTTGAAATAATAAAAGAAAGAAAAAATAGGAAAGGGATGACTGCCTTCCATATTTAAATTAGACCATAAATTTTTCTGTTCTGACCTCTAGCTACCCATGTCTTCTCCTTTTGGATACGCTTTGCCTTTTATGTGGTCACAATAATAAATCAAGTTTCAAGGACTCGTCAAACAAAACAATGACATAGGATGTCACAATGTTTGCATGGTGGATATTGATGGACAGTTTCTTATCGTCAGATGCTAAATGTCTTTGGTTTCTAGACGTTAAATTATTCATGGCTTTCCCAAATTTTCTATAGCTTCAAATGGCTGTCAGTCTGCATCTAGCGTTCCGTGTGAAACCGGAAATTAAAATTTATATTTTATGAATCGTGCATGTTTTTTCTTCTTCTTCTATCGGAGTGCCGTCGTTCGGCCAATGGCTCTTGAGAAATGAACGCAAATATGCGACGTCGCTAGAGGAATGCGGTGGTTACAATCTATTATTGTTTTCATCAAATTAGAAATTGATGGGAAATGCAATCCTTTCTATAAATAGACAAACTTTCCACATCACACATTAGTACACAAAATCTATAAAATCCTGCGTTGGACTGGATCATATGTGCAGTCAACGGGTTTATAATTTGGTGCATGTAAAATGAAGGATTATATTTTTAATGCTTGTCATACCTTGTCATTCCTAGTGTATATTATGTGGCTTTACTAGTAAGTTGATGGGGTCATACTTCGTCAATCCTAACGCATAGTTGATATGACGCGCTTCTAATTTGAGGTGCAATAGAACTTACATGGTCATCGTGTACACTTGATGGAAAGCGGTAGACATTATGTATACAATAGAAGGACAACTTCATCACTATGCACAGAAGCAAAAACGCCTTCATCTTCCTGTAATCCAAGGAAACAGAATAACAATCACCACTCCACCAATCGGAGCAGAGAGAAAGTAGAAGAAAGTGGAAGAAAGTTGTCGAATAGAATCATTAGAAACAGCAGGAACGATGCGAACGACAAGAGCTTCCCAAAAGATTTTTTTTTTGGAATGAGAAGGAATACCCATAATACGACTGAGCGTTAAGAAAAATGGTGGAACAAAATACACTTAAAATGTATACAATGGTTGATGGCTTATCATTCATCATCCCTTGTTTGATTGATGCTTCTGTCACCCACGCATTTTCATTTCCTCGTTTTCTTTTTCTTTCTGCGTACCCGGCAATCACTGGTAGGATTTTCATCCCCTAGTTCGTCCCGAAAAAAAATTGGTTCTCTTGGGACTGTATAGCTTCCGCATGAGAGAACGCATAAAAATTCGTTTGTTCGTCAGAAATGTTTATTTGGTATCACTTTAATTATTTTCCTGGGTAGCGAATATTATGTCAAAACTTAAACACAAGTTTGTTAAGCATAATACAAAAACTAAAGTCAATTTACCTATAAATTGAGTGTATTTATTAAAATCTCTGAATCATATTTTCTAAACAATCACTCTTATCGGCAATGTTTGATCATTGCCACCTCAATCATATAATAGCTCTAACGGAATCAGTCGTCTACCTGTCGATGGCATTTGACGGTTTGGGTTAGGTATTTACAAAAATGTCAATCTATTAGTTAATTCCCTTATTCTGGTACAACATCCCTTCTCCGTTTTAGGCTTTTTTAACATTTGGAAAGAAACTCGATGAGAGCTGCTTCTTCCATTTTTCCACAAGTGAGTGTCCCACACATCCAAGGTGTTGCTAAACTTGGTCTAACCATTGAGCGTTTCCAGATGAAATCAGCCGGAAATAGTCAAAATCTTGCACGACCCTCTCCGATTTGGATGAAACTTTGCACATGTCTTCGGAATTGGTGATGATGGATTTTCCGCCGGTTAAGGGAGTTTATTGACTCAAGACATTTTTTTCAAAATGGCGTATGTGTTTTGTCATGCGTATTTTTCAAAAAATCATAACTCGAAAACCGTTGGTCGTAATAAAATTGCGTCTGAGAAGAAGATGTAGTTAATTAATTTGACTTTATGAAAAAAATGAGTACACTGTAAAAAAAAAAATTTTCTTCAAAAAAATCAAAAATTTAACTTAAAAATCAATTAGCAAATCTGTCCAACGAACGATTTTTATATTTTTTTTTCCAAAAAGACTTTAGGTTATAAAAAAAAGAATAGAAGTTGTTCTATGATAGAGCAACTCAAGATAAAAAAGTTCTTAGAAGTAATAAAAATTCAAGTTTTTTCCAATTTGTTGTTTTTGCATAAATAACCATATTTTAATAATATAATACGATTTTTCAAATGATTTAAAACAAAAATGCTTATGGTGAGCAACATTCTAAATGTATCCGTTAATTTGACGATAATTTGAAAGTAATGTCGAAAAAATTGCGTTTTCCATGAACATATCCCTTTTTCAAAAGTTAATCGTGATTGTCCATCTGCAAAAGTATTCTTTTCAAATTGTACATAAAATTTTCAACAACTATCTCTTTGATACCAAGAAGATTGAACATCTTCTTAATTAACGAAATTAACGAATCTTAATTACCAAATAAAAATTTTGAGTTTTTTTTTGTTCATACATGCTTTATTTTTTTTCTACTATTTGTTACTATTTGTTTACATTTTTACAAACACTATTTCCTAACATTCCTATAAATATTATGAAAACTCAGTATTTCGTCAGTTGAAAATATTTTCGCAGCGATTTTGTTATCTGCAACTGGAATGAAGGAGTGATATTCCTGTGTACCAGGAATCATTTTTGTTTGCTGATAACTATCACCCCATTCTGCAGCTCTCTCTTCATATTCTTCTTGTGAAACATAGCAAAATGATATTTTTGTGAAATTTTCTTGATTTCTCTTAATAGCCCAATCATACACAGTTTTCGCACTTGTTATTGGATGTTCATGTTGTTTGGCCAAGCTTGCTCTTGTTGCCATTCGTTTTAATGTGCCGTCAATTGCATCACATGGTCCCTTATCATGTGAAGTTGCGAAAAAATGCCACTCAGAATCAATGTTGTATTTCTCTTTAAACTTGCAGAGGCTTGCAAATTTTTTCTATTTTTGTATTGGGAAGCAGCCCCATCAGACATAAAAATGGCCTTTTTTATATTAATTAGTTGATTTAAATACGTTAGTAATTTAGAAATAAATACTTGTACCGCAATTGTATCATGTCTTACAACTTCTGATATTACAACAAAACTTAGATTTTTAAGCATTTCTGACTCCATATAATAAATAACAAACGGATGAATTGTAGCCTGATCATTGTTCCTATGATGACTTTGAACAGCATCCTGAAGTACAAATGAATAATTCTCTGTAAAATAATAACTACGTCTCCTTCTTTTAATGAAGACTTTGTATCTTTTAAAAATTTAGAGAAATTCATGAGTTAATAGTTTTTCTAATTTCTTGCTAAAATCTTCAACAAATTCATCGACAAGTTTTAATAGCGTTTCTAAATTACATCTATCAGTTGTAATCCATTGTTCGAACGATATCTCAGACAAGTTATGTTTCTCAAGTTCTTTTAAAAATCTTATCTCAAATTCTGACAGCGTGGGACAATTTTCGCATTCACGGAGGTAACAATATTTTGATCTTGATGATGAATTACACAATAACTTCTCAAAATGTTGATTACAATCAGTGTTGAATGAATATTTTTTTAAACTGTGAAGCATTAAATCAATATTTTCGTGAATTGCGCAAACACAAAAGTTGTGAGAACCTGAAGCATTAAGCAATTTACAATGTTTTGGTCGTAATGTTGCAAAAGTTCTAAATCCAATTTTATGTTCACTGACTTCTTTAAATCGAGTGAAAGTTTCTCTAAGTGATGAAAGTAATAACCGTTTTTGAATTTGTTGACGCTTACCATTAGTGTTTACAGAGACATAATCTCTTTGTCCCGGCATGGCTCTGCTGATGTCGTCCTCGTCAAAAAATAGTATCACTTGATTCTTTATATCCGGATTCAAACGATTCCCCGATCTGTCATTGGGGGTAGCCAATACTCCATTTTCGGCTGCCAATTCTTTTGCTTGTAATGCAAGGTATTTGTTTGTTTCAAAGTTGCTCGTTATCTGCTGAATCGTCCACGAATTAGGCAAAACTGTTAATATACGTATTTTATCTATTCTCGAACAATCTGGTTCTATGAATTTTTCTTTCAATTTCGAAATAATTTCATCATATTCCACAACCTTTGTTTTCAATGTAGCTAACTCTTCAACTTCGACTTGTGGTGGTAAGCTGAATAGGTATTTTCTAATACCTGCAATTTCGGCAAATTTTTGCCGACGGTATTTATTGTTTTTAAATTCTCTAATGGATATCGGAGACACATTTATTCCTGCAATTCCATTATTGAATTACTCAATGTTGTGTATCCTGGAATAATCTGGTAGGTCACTGTCCTGAGAAGATGCCGATGGTATTTCCTCCAAATCGTTCCATGATGTGGTTGGTGCTTCGTCATGTCCAACCGTTTTCTGGTTGCTCCACTCTTTCGACAGGATTACGACGATACGAATATAACCGACATGAATCACAAATTCTTAATGACGTGTCCAAATGGACCGTACACTGCATGGATAAAAGTTTTTCAATTAACTTGTCAGTTAAATTTCTAAGTTTAGGCGAACACCGTCTCCCGATTTCACGAAAAGGTTTACAACAATGCTTTGTTTTGTGTTCCATTTCAAATCGTTTTACACTTTACGCTACTTATGAAAGACACTGTTAAACTGATGTCATGACTTTGTAATGTAATCCTTTTTATACGTACTAGGTACGCACTTTAGGTACTTTTTTGAAATATTGGTATGTGCAGGGGTATGCATGTAAATTATATTTTCTGTCAACACCAAAGGGAATACATGCATAGGTATAAATGGGCGTAACAATTGAATTCTTACCGGTATAAACAGTTTAACTAATTAAATACATTATGTTTCTACCTGAACAAAATATGCTTGTACACTAACATGAATACTAATTATTTTTGTTTCGGGTTAGGTTTTGAAAATATACTGTAAGTAAAAGCAGCAAATTTTGTCGTGTTACCTACAGTAAATATCAGGAATCAGTTTGTCTAGTATTCTCGGTAATAAAAGGTATATTGTAGAAAATTTTATGTACAATTTGAAAAGAATACTTTTGCAGATGGACAATCACTACTAACATTTGAAAAAGGGATATTTTCATGGAAAAAGCCATTCTTTCGACATGAATTTCAAATTATCTCGAAAACGGATACATTTAGAATGTTGCTCACCATAAGCATTTTTGTTTAAAATCATTAGAAAAATCGTATTATATTATTAAAGTATGGTTATTTATGCAAAAACAACAAATTAGAAAAAACTTGAATCTTTCTTACTTCTAAGAACTTTTTTATCTTGAGTTGCTCCATCGTAGAACAATTTCTATTCTTTTTCTTATGTCTCAAAGCCTTTTTGAATTTTTTTTTATAAAAATCGTTTGTTGGACAGATTTGCCAATTGATTTTTAAGTTAAGTTTTTATTTTTTTAAGAAAAACATTTTTTTTTTGCAGTGTACATATTTTTTTCATTAAGTCAAATTAATTAACTACAACTTCTTCTCAGACGCAATTTTATTACAACCAACGGTTTTCGAGTTATGATTTTTTGAAAAATACGCATGGCAAAACACATACGCCCTTTTGAAAAATTTGTCTTGAGTCAAAAAACTCCCTTAACCGGCGGAAAATCCATCATCACCAATTCCGAAGACATGTGCAAAGTTTCATCCAAATCGGAGAGGGTCGTGCAAGATTTTGACTCTTTCCGGCTGATTTCATCTGGAAACGCTCAATGGTTAGACCAAGTTTAGCGACACCTTGGATGTGTGGGACACTCACTTGTGGAAAGTTGGAAGAAGCAGCTCTCATCGAGTTTCTTTCCAAATGTTAAAAAAGCCTAAAACGGAGGCTTTTTTTTAAGACTTTCTGGATACCCAGGACATACCATCGCTTCCGAGGACATCAAAAACCCTCAGATCCCCGATTTCAAGAACAGAAGACCTTTCTCCAATAGGGATGTTCTCATTTGATGTTATTATGGAAGATATCTTCAAGTACCTTGAAATGGGTGATCCTCTTAAAAACATTGTTCTGGTAATGCTTCCCAGGACGGTTTCAACGCAAATGACTTTTAAATGGCCTCTCCTAGCAACTATCATTTCATTCGATGGATAATTTTCCAAATGAGGTTGGGGATTTGACCATTGTTCTGCAGTGGAATTGTCGAAGTCTTATTCCTAAATTGGAATGTTTCAAATTTTTAGCTTTTTATATTGGTTATGATGCATTCGCTCTTAGTGAAACATGAAACGCCTTGATCGTGAGGATTTACGTGGAGGACAAGTACATTTCGGTATTGAACAGAGCTACTCCTTCTATAGAGTGAACTTTCCTCAAATTCTAGGTAATAAAGCTACTAAAAATAAAAGTCTTTGCATTGCTTCTGTGTATATTCCTCCTAAAGCCTCAATTAACTGAAAACAACATTCAGATATTTGTTTGGTCCTTCCACATCCACGGTTGATCATGGGAGATTTTACTCTCACGGTACAGGCTGGAGAGAACTGTAAGATGACAACCGGTCTTCCTTGGTATATGACAACTTCAATATGACAGTTCGAAATAATGGAGAAGTTACTCGTTTGACAGGCCTATCCTCAGTTGGCAGTAGATTAGATCACACACTTTGTTAGAATTCATTATCTTTGGAATGCACAAGGAATGTGATTCAGGATCTTCACGGTAGTGATCCCTTTTGATTGCCATCGGGTTTAATCCGTCGGAATCCATCAATATCGCCTACGGTCTCACTCATAATATTGATTGGGAAAAGTTTAGGACAGCAATAGATGAAGCCGTAGCGACGGTACAGGGCGTACACCGTTGGAAGAACATAACTTCCTCTCCACTCTGATCTTAGAGAGCGCTCTACAAGCTGGATTTCAGGAACGTCGTTTCGTAGGATTCTCCATGGTGGTATAAGCAATGCACCGAGACTAACCGTAAAAAGCCCGACGCATTCAAACTATTTCGTAGGCATGGAACACGACGCGAAGATTGCGTAACTGAACTATGAAGCGCGGAAAGTTTGTGCAGATTCTCGCGAAACCACGATAGATGATATAAGTCGACCTTTGAGAATAGTAAAACTCTCTCTCGCACTCCTTTTGTGTGGCTCTAGGGTGACAGGATCAAGTTCAACTTGCTTAAGAACCTCCCAGACGTCGCTAAGAGGCACATGTTGAACTTTTTTAAACAGTCTCTGGAACTCAACATTGTACCGGACGATCGGATACGGGTAAGAGTTATTGCCATTCATAAACCTGGTAACCCCGCTTTTGATCACAACTCTTATCGATCCATCGCGATGTTATCGTGTATTCGAAAGTTGTTGGAGAAAATTATCCTTTTCTATAGAAAAATGGGTTGAGACGAACAACCTGCTTTCAGATACTCAATATGACTTCCGCAGGGGTAAGGAAACGAACTACTGTCTCGCGTTGCTTTCCCTAGAAATTCAGATACTAAAAAAGAGCAAATGGTTTCTGTATTCTTGTATATCAAGGCGGTTTCGACTCAGTATCTGTTGAAATTCTTTCAGATAAACTCCACGCTCGTGTTAAAGACATGGATAATTGTTCAGGTGACAACTGTTCTTTGAACCACTTTGCACATGACGGCTTAGTGTCTGTCACGGGGCCCAAAGGGGTTGATCTGCAAGGAACCTAATAGGATACCTTAGACAATTTGTCTACTTCGGCTCCCGAGGTAGGTATCGAATTTAATACGCAGAAAACCGAGTTTGTTGTTTTTTTCTGGGAAGTATAACCCTGCACAACCAAAGCTTCATATTTGGGGTATGCCCATACCTCATTCTATGTCATTTAAATATCTTGGGATCTGGTTAGCTGGCATGTTGCCACTCTCAGATCGGTTTTCAGAATTATCTTTCCGGCACCTGGTGTGAAGTTATGAACCCCCAGGTGGTCGAAAACTTTGAAGTCTTCTTGAGTTGAATCTTCAAATTTGCCTCATAATTTTGTACATATGCCGAATATTTCCAATCGTGGCCGTTTCTCCGCCTTCGGCAATTCGATACATTTTGATTTATCCATGAAGCAGAAGCTTCATGGAATCTCAAAACCCTATCGTCCTATGATTGCTCCGATGATATTTGCTGCTAAGTTTGGCCAAACTGTTTCCACAAAATCATTCTTCACTGAAGGATCATTAGTAGAGAATTCCGCTGGCTTTGGTATATATGAGGTTTTTTTTTGTGCGTTTTTGTCGCTGAATTTGCTGTAATACTGTTTTACGCTAGAAATTGTTGCCTCACTTACATCGGATCAGTACTTCATTTTTACGGATAGTCTTAGTTCTATCGAGGTTAGTCGCTCCTTGAAGCCGGTAAAGCACTCCTTGAATTTTTAATACTGATTTATACCGTGTTGGGCTGAGCAACACTCATCTCTGTGAATATGGGCAAGGCTACCAGGATGCAGATCACGTCGTTTGGTCATGTGTTGAGTATCGTGGAGTCAGATTTGAGCTTTAAGATTTCCATCGAGCTCGAGGTACACAACCCAATGTACCGGTTCGCGATATTTTGGCTCGAGTTCATGAAACTTGTTTATGTGCCTTTGACTAACATAAGTATTAGATTGTATTTAGTTTGATTACCATATTTGTTCAGTTTTAATTATGTTTGTAGAGTTTTAATTTTTTTTATCGAAAATATTCAAATTAAAAGTTACATAGTTTTAGTTAGACGATTTAAAATTAAAAATCTCCAGTAGCAGCTAAGATTGCTGACCATCAAGTTTTTAATATTAAATATACGGGGTCGAAGCCGGCGTTTTTGTTAGCATCCATGCCTCTCATGCAAAAGTCACGAGCTCGAATCTCACCCCCGGATCAGCTACGAAAATACCAAAAAAGATGTTCGAGACACTTCAAAGCGAGATGATATATATCGAACATTATTTGTTTATTTTTTGTTTCTTGATTATCAAGATTTTCAGCCTCGGGATGGTTGATCTCCCGCCGTAGTCACTTAAACACCGCTTTTGAGCATTGGGGTGCGATTTGAACTCGTGACTCTGGCGTGCGAGGCATGGATGTTAACCACTACGCCGGGGTTACCCCCCCTCGAATATAATGTCTACGTATCTGGGTGGCCTTCACCGGTTTAGTTCTCCTAAGCTATGTAAAACTTGATGAAATATTTTTCCCAATGCATTTGTATGTACCGAAAGTATACGATTGTATCAACTACAAATGGCTGGAACACTCGGCCAATCATTGAGGCAACAAATTTCGTTGTGGCAAATGTGAGGAAAGCCATTCAGACAATTATCGCACACAATCTGTGCAAACGTGTATTGATTGTGGTGCGCAAGGTACAATAGGCTCAAATTCGATAAAGTGCAACGTTCCATTGCAGGACGTTCCAAGCATGCTTATACAGAAATGCTTAGTTCTGCATAAGCATGCTTGTCGTTCTTGATGAAAACCATTTTTCGATTTTTTCAGCTGAAGAAACGGACTCTGAATATGGTGATTCACGCACCCGGATTCTTAGAGAAAAAAAATGATCTTCTTCGAAATGATATCGTAAGAAAACTTGCATCACCTCCATTACATTGCAAAATTTCCACAATAATGAGAAATACAAGACCCTCTTAGAAGCCAGAAATTTCTGCCGTGCTTCCTACATTGAAATCATAACTTAAGTAATTGACTGCATCTTACAAATATGCCCAAGCAATTGACTTGCATCTTGGCAATCACTTCTTTCGAAGGATAAATCATCGAACCAGGCGGAGATATGATTACCGTTTTTCAATGTAATTGCCATAGTCAAGTAGCCAAACTATTGACTCGTTTAAATTTTTAGTTCACTCTTTCGGCTGTGGTTTATTTGCTCTTTGTACGGCTATAGTTATCTTGAGAACATAAACTCAACTTCGACGATTTTGAAATTATATCGGCTGCCACCAAATATCGAAAACGGAAAGAATGGAAATGAAAACAACAACAACATTCTAATCTGATTTATTTTAGACAAAGGGTAGACATTAGTCTTCAAAGCTAGCCGCTGAACGGCTGCCAAATCAATTTTCGGATGCTGCTTCTGATCCTGTAGATGAGTTGTTTCTTGTCGTTGTCCTTCCAATTAACCTTGTATGCAGTGGAGCTCAACAGACTGAACAAACTAGGACACTAGGACAATACTGCGGCAGATTAGTTGCATTCTGGTGTCTTGGCACAAATGGAATATTTTGGATTAGTCAACCGACTGCCTAGCCAGCCACTTGCTAGGGTACCAGGGTACTTTCCATCAACAGCCATCCAATACCCGCTCATTGCCGCTCCAAACATCTTCAAGATCGCCGAATGAATGTTCGGCATTCTTACCGTTTGGTCATTAGTCTCATAAATGGAGCATTACGCGAAGGTGTACCTGTTATATATAGCCCACTGCTGTATATGAGATCTCCCTTACTTTCGTTTGAAATCTGTGATAGGAAAATACTATGCATTTAGTAAATTTACTCTGCCAAACGAAACTATAAGATATACCTCTATAGTTGTCAGTATCGGAATCGACACGTACTAAAAGTCCCGATCGATTGGTGCATTTTTTTTTGGAAAACTATTAAATAAACTCGTGTTATTAACGTTTATAATCTAAACATATTTTGCGACGCTCTAACTTTTTGCAGTCGCAACGTGTTCCCCAGTATTGTAAAAACAAACGTAGTCCTACGTTAAAATCTGATGCTTTTAAAGCTTTTCGTTAACACATGACTTCTAAATGGTTCAAGAAATATTCAGAGCTTGAAACAAAGTTTACACAACTAGTCTGAGCAGAAAAAAACGCGTTTATTGTCGAACTTTTTGGCGAGGGTCTCTCACGAGAAACTTCAATGACCATCTTGTGGAGAGTGGCTTGCAACATGCACATAAAAGTTATGAATTCTCCTACCGATGGATATTCACTTACCCGAAAAGTTCTATCCGGATTATGTTCCAGGAAACATCGAAAAAAGAAGCTTGCTGGACTTATTCAATTCCTTTCTTCGAAACAACTGTGCAACAACTGAGTGGAGTGAGGTCGAAGTGAAAGCTATTCAAAACCCTCGTAAACCAGCGTTTGATCATAACTCATACTTTCCGGATTGCCACCGGTATTCGCTATTGACTTGACAGCGATCCTGTGATCGTTTGTAGACTATGACAAGTTATGCAGCCTGGTAAAACGCCGGATCGTACTGCACAGCGCCGAACTTGACTGCAAACACGCGACCTGTGGTTATGACTTCGACACTAGTTTCGTGCTATAGATGTACTCGCAACGCAAGACACGACAGCTGAGTGTTCCCGATCGTGTGCTCACGACTCGTGTTTGATTTTGAACACAATACACGAGCGTGTATGCGACCACAGTCAGCCTCAACATGCACCCAGGAAGACACTAATTACGTCAGATAAGTCAAAATTATCATAATTTGTTAGAATTATCCGACTTACAACCGTTGGGTGACGGTGCATAAGCTGGTTGTGTTTGCTAAGCACGGCACGGTTGTGGACACAATCGTAAACACTCGGCTCGTAGTATTTGCCGAACATCATAACGATGTTCGAGTCAAACCACGCGTTGCATGTTAGTCTGAAGCACGAAGTCAGATGATCGTGTACACTCGTGTCGTGTCTTTGCATTGCGGGTTCATCTATAAGTCACGAAACTAAATTGGTGAATTATAGTCACATGGTGGTGTGTTTGCAGTCAAGTTCGGCTCTCGTGCAGAACGGTCTGGTATTTTTACCAAGGCTGCATAACTTGTCATAGTTTACAAATCCGACCACTAGGGTCGCTGTTAGAATCAAAGGTTTGTACCAAATCCGTAAATGAGTCGAAAAGCAATACACGATGTGCACTCGTGTCGTGTCTTTGCGCGCGGGTTCATCTATACACGAAACCAAATCGGGAACAAGTCATGGTGGTGCTCAGTAGTTCGGCTCTCGTGCAGAACGGTCTGGTATTTTTACCAAGGCTGCATAACTTGTCATAGTTTACAAATCCGACCACTAGGGTCGCTGTTAGAATCAAAAAGGTTTGTACCAAAACTAAATGGGCCACACCTTATGCTTCGGTGCATTAGAATTTAATTTTGGAGACAATGATCCTTCGGAGTATAACTGTTGAAAATCAAAAACGTGCTATCAAATACACTGTTTGGGTTCCACAAGAACGATAGCATAAATGACTGTCTAGCGCTGCTTCCTCATATATTCAACTGGCCTTGCAAAAAATTGCAGCTGGTTTTAGTTTTTCTGGACGTTAAGGAGGCTTTTGATTCAGTCTTCATTGAAATTTTGTATGTTAATCTATAGAGACGTAGACTTCCTGGACTTTGAAGTTATTTTCAAGTACAATTTGTTGCCAGAAAAGCAAATGAAATTTACTCTTGGACGACTGACCCCTCGCAAAATAAGTTGCATTGGCCTGCACAAAACGCATGCCTTAGCCCCCTTCTTTATAACATTTACGCCAAAGATAATGACAATTGTTAAGCAGAACATTGCATGCTAAGACAACTTGCTTATTTCAGTGTGGTTTCATTAAGTGGATCACGCATCGCATACTTGCAAGAACCAGTGCAAAGTTCCCTAGATAACCTATCTTCTTGGGCAAGGAAAATGCTACTGAACTTTGCAATCAACTTCGCAGTTGGGATGATTCCCAACATACCTGCAGACCGCACAGGAATTGTGTGTAGGTAAATTTTACACAATTAATGTTACCATTTAGTACGTCAGAGTATCATTTTGAGTTGGCTGGCAAACTGATTGGGACACCGGAAATCTCTGACAGCCGTCACTCATAATTAAACTTGTTGAAAAAACTGAATTTCGTCTCCAACTGTTGTTTTGGTTTTATCGTGTTCTTATAGCTTCAACCGGCTGGCTATAAATTATCAACTGGCTTAGTCAACCGACTGCCTAGCAATAGTCAGTTGAGTCATCAGCTACCTGGTCAACGGTTGCTCACCAGTCACCCTCCAGGGTAAGGTCCAGTGTAGGGTCGAAGTTGCCACAACATCCATACGGCTGCGAAAGGGTCCACTTGGGACTCAAGTGACAGCAATACGACTAGGCTCTAAAAGTGAAAAAACTCAAAGTGGGGTGGCCTGTTTGCCAACTGAGGAGCCCACCTAATGCATGACGTGCTCTGGGAAACCAGACGACGAGTACGTCACGGGAAATGCCAAGTGCCCGGCATACAAGGGTAAACCAAAAAGCTAAACACAGTGCGGGTAGCCCAATTGAATCTAAACCTCTGTGAGGCGGCTCAGCAACTGCTGTGTCAGGTTGTTCGCGAGTCAAGAACGGGTATTGCAATAATATCCGACCCATACCTTTTCCCAGCCGGTAACGAAAACTGGGTTGCGGACAGGTATAATAAGGAGGTACTAGGGATGATGAGCAAGAGGTTGTGTCCACCTCAAACGAGGGCTTCACGGTCGCAAAAGGGAACGGAGTGTGCATTTGCAGCTGCTATGTACCACCGAGATTGTTGATTGACCGGTTCTCACATATGGTAGATCGGATGACAACGGAACTAAGTGGCCGCGACCCACTGGTAGGCGACTTCAACGCCTGGGTGTTAGAGTGGGGTAGCCGCCTTACCAACCCAAGGGGCCAGATAACAGTGCGCGGCAATGGCCAGGCTCAACGTAGACCTGGCCAACGTAGGCACTAAAAGATCCTACCATAGAAACGGAGCGATGTCGATTATCGACGTGACGTTCAAAAGGCATGACATCTCCAACCGAGCAACCACGAGACCTATTTCATTTGGGTCATCATTTGGGGAATCTTTCCGAGCCACGACCCTGGCCTCTGATAACGGTAGAATTGCCCCATGACAATGGCACCGCGAACGAAAGGGATGAAGCGACAGTCACAAACGAGAAACTCATCGCGACGCCTGGAAAATCCAGACTCTAGTCTTGTTACCGAAGACAGGGAAGCCACCAGGGGACCCATCGGCATGTAGACCTATATGCCTGTTGGATACAGTGGGCAAAGTTCCCGAGAGGGTTACAGACTGGCAAAATACACGGAGGGTATAGGTGATCTGTCAAATAACCAGTTAATCTTCCGTAAAGGGAAGTCGACGGTGGATGCCATTCTGTCCGTCACCAAGAAGGGCGAAGTGGCAATTCAGCGAAAGAGGCGAGGTGTTCGCTACTTGCAGTGGTTACCCTCGACGTGGGAAATGCATTCAATAGCGCCAGTTGGCTATTGCTGGCTGGCTTCAACGCCTTCATGTTCGGGGATACCTGTACAAGATTCTGGGAAGTTATTTCCAGAACAGGGTGCTGCAGTGCAATACAGAGATAGGCCAGAAACGTAACCAGATCACCGCAGGCGACTCGCAAGGTTCGATCCTGGGCCCGGTGCTATGAACACAATGTACGACGAGGTACTACGGCTTGAATTTCCGGACGCGGTGAAGATCGTCGGGATTTCTGACGACATCACCCTAGAGATATGCGGTGAATACATCGAATAGATGGAACTAACAACCTCGCATTCCATTGGCTTGTGGAGAGATGGATGAGCTCCAGGAAACTGGAGCTAGCCTACCATAAGACCGAGGTCACGGTTGTTAACAACTGAAAATCGGAGCAACACGCAAAGTTTAGTGCAGGTAACTGCCCAATTGAATCGAAGAGGTCGTTGGGGTACTTGGGTGCATGATCGACGATAAGTTGTCATTTACCAGTCACGTCGACTACGCATGCAAGAAAACCTTTATGGCTATAACGACATTATCCCGCACGATGTCGAATAGCTCAGCGGTACAGGAGAGCAAGCGCTGACTCCTGGCAAGCGTCTCCTTGTCTAAAATGAGGTATAGCGGGCCTGCTTGAGTACTAAGAGCTACCTCTGTAATCTTGAAGTACTCACAGGCTAATGTGTCTTAGAGTGGTCAGCGCATACCGCACAGTGTCACGCGACGCGGTACGCGTTTTAGCGGGGATGATACCCATTGGCATCATAAAAAAGGATACGCGGGGAACGTCATGATGGCCGTGAGCAGTTGGGACACGAGCCCGGACAATCTTGCCCAGAGAATGTGTCAAGAACAGGACACTTGGGACGTGGTTGAAACGGCGGCCTCCCAGATTGTCTTAGAGCTACAGGACAAGTGGCAAAATGACCAGCGACAGGTCAGTGGGATCAACTAACCACTAAAGTATTTAGAATCAGCGGGTGCTTAACACACAATAGTCCCCTCGCCGAAGTAATACTGAAAGGTTGTTCCGTTGGGGGGGACAAGGTTAGAGGCACGCGTGGGTTTTCAGTGGGTCGTGGTAGTTGGCACCCTCATCTCCACACCTTGAGTTCTTCAGGAATCTGTATGCAGATTTTCTATCCCGTTAATGAAAAAAAAACACCCTCCAGTGTACTTTCATCGGAAGCTTTCAATTTATAACTGTGGATGAACATTTAGGACACTTTGTTGACTGCCGGCAAAACCCTCACCACAAATGCGTGAAAAGCCTACGAAGAAGAAGAATAATAAGGATAAGTCACCTTGCATCTCAACGCTTTGCTCTAATCCACTTCGATTGTTATTTTTGGAAAAAAAAAATGTAGGTAACAATTGTAGGTTAATTAAAATCATCAAGAACTAGCGTAAAGGAATAGAATGATTGTGATGCAACAATAAACATGCACACTACCTATGTTATTATATGATTGATAGTTTGAATTTATAACATTGAATCATTAATTTTGCACATCACCAAGTTTTTTTTAATGTTGTATTAACGTGACCTTCATTTTTTTGGGCGATTAATAATATCGCCATCTACGGGATCATTGGCATTTCTTTCCTTCTGATTTAGAGATTTCTCATTTCAGTTGATACCAGACCTGACTGGATGAGAGGTGAGAGCACAACCGGCGCCACCGCAAGCAATTAAAAAATGTTTGGAGCCGGTGCATATACCACATCCAAAATAAAAATAAGTAAAATAATTCTCCACACATCCTTCGTTTATTAGCACAGATAGAGCTATTTCGGTTTATTGATTGACTTCGTTACTTATGAAATTTTGATGAAACACATCGCTGAAACAAATGAAACATTCAAAACAACGGCAGTTTTAAAACATATTTTGGATTTGGATTAGTGAAAAACTATCTATTTATCAAGAATCAATTCTGCTCAATCGAACATTTTTTAACTTATGTCAAAAATACTTGTTAAAACAAACTTATGCTTCGCAAAAATGGCATTGAACAGGGGAGCTATTAAAATGAATTATTTATTTTACAAGCGAAGACAGGAAACAAAACTACATCGAAACAATCGTCAGCAGTTTGCTCATAAGAAGGGCTAGACGAGTAAGAAGTGCTAGCAGCAAATCCCAGATACGATAAATTGCTAGAAATTAAATTTTAATGTCTTAATTTTTGACGAAATTGCTGTACAAGTGCACATTCAGAGCCTGAATCATCTGGAATGGAAGGAAGTTTTCGAAGAGTTCTGAAGTCGGAAAAATTGAAAAGTTGTACTACTGATGATGGCCGGCTGTGTCGGTGTAGTTGAACGAACAAGACGAGTAAAATGAAGGCATTCAACCAGCCAGATAGGAAGAACGCTGGAATGAATAATGATATTATAAACGTTTTCAACGGGACCACGAACCAAAACGCTCATGTTGATGATGATGATAATGTTGATAATCATATCTACTCTTTTTTGTTGGTGCCAGACTATTGGAAAAATGGAGGCGCTGTGGCGATGATTATGATGCTCGATATAATTACACTAAATGGTATCATTACAATGGTTAAACCAAAAATATATTTATGAAATTTCGATCGGTTCTCCACAAACAACAGAAAAGCTGTTTATTTTAAACAACCTTCTTCGATGAAGAAGCTATCGTCGCTTGAAAAAAGTATAATCGAAAAAAAAATCATGGATTCCTGACACATGGCTTAACGTGTCAAAACAGAGAAGTAAATTAATCATACACATTTTTCAGCTTCGTCTGGCTATTTCCGAACCTAAGCATTGAACTGTGTAAAGAGATAGCTGAGTATGGATTAAGAAATTAATTTTTCTGGAGATCAGGTTTCTTTATCTGATGTTGATTTCGTCATCTTCCTAGGAAATACTCTTGGTAAGAGGAAAATAATAATAATAATAATAATAATAATAATAATAATAATAATAAGAAAACAATAAATAACGCATCGAAAACCAGGCACATGTTTCGTTTCTGTCTTTTATGATACACAAACAGCAGCTGAGGACAGCAAAACTAATGTTAATTTGCAAATAATTTGAATTTAAAGTATTTTTCTGAAGCGTTTTTGGCACAGCCATAACCTCAACATTTAGAATTGTACTAGATATTGAAAATTTAATTAAATCAGTTTGTACGCTTACTTGCTGTGAGCAATCTGATAGAGTTCGGTTCCATGTTCATTCACTAACAATCAAGAATTGTCAATTTGAAATGGCAAGCTAAGTTTGCGAGAGAGATAAAAGATAGGAAAAAATACATGGAGCTGATAAGTGGCGAACCAGCCCAGGAGGCTGAAAGCCATTCGAATAAAGATAAAAAAAATACAAAAAAAAATACATGGCGCAGCGATTCACTTAAATGAACATAAAGGAATTTTTCGCTATTAAAATAAAGTCCGACGGAAGTTTCTTGCTTTTATCGTATAATGTTCATGTGTATGAAATTGTTATATTGTATCCAATAAGCATAACGCTCTTTCAGATGCAAAAAAAGTTATCAACTTTTTGTTACATAATTGATAAACAAAGGCCATATTGTTTAGTCCGATATTTTTTTATTCAATATTTTAAGGAAAAAAAGGGCAAAAAATAAAAATCATGCTATTAACACGGGCTACAAAAGTTTATGGTGTAAAATTTGTTTTGGAAGAGCATAAGAATATTTGTTATTAAATCCTGTTTATTATCTACAAAAGAAATGCGCTCGTGTTATTTAGATAAACCGTGAAAATTTCGTGTAAAATAAATCTGGTGCATTCATAACAGTTGTGGCACAAGTTTTGGCATGAAAGTATTCGTAACAACCTAATATTTCAACCAGTTTATTTTGACAAATCCAATGTTTGATTTCCTTATACAAAATTTGCTTAGCAATAATAAATACAGAATCCACTTAAAATGTTCGTTAAAATAGTATTCCTATGGTAAAGGAAACTACTAATTAACGAACCAGAGTAAGCAACGACAGCTACTAAAACATTGTACCTATAAATAGCAGTCTGCTTCTTTTGAATACGTTCACAACTTAATCGCAATGCTTGAGTTTTCTATTCAGAAAAAGATTATAAAGATTTCAGATTGATTGTTCACAGATTCTTTGCTTCGAAAGGCTAAATATTCGTAATACTATATCACACACCTATAAAGCAATAGCTCCTTGATCAATTTTCGCTTGATCAAATTGCAACTTCAAAATAGATGAACAAAAATCACTATGATTGCTCAAAATTGTGCCTAATTTGATTTTGCTGTCATGTCAAGGCTTAATATGTATGTAATGACTCCCGGCTTGCATCAAACGCAACGCAGATTGGACGAGAAGCTGCCATTGTCTGTTTCAACTGACGTACTCTCTCCACAAATTACTGCACACCATCAACGCGTATCATTATCGTCATCATCACCAGCAACAA
Source organism: Aedes japonicus (assembly GCA_034211315.2). Classification (NCBI taxonomy): domain Eukaryota; kingdom Metazoa; phylum Arthropoda; class Insecta; order Diptera; family Culicidae; genus Aedes; species Aedes japonicus. Next base: position 360,707 of record JASCZW010001046.1, on the reverse strand, counting down.
TAACATGAAATTAAGAGAGAGACAGAAGGTATGCCCGTAGAAGGAAAAAACAGCGCACAATATCAAACACATCAAAATAATCATTATAGCAATGGCAGTAACCACAAATGGTGGAAACATACGAACATTTATACACACATCACAACTAAGAAATGAACTCTCCAACATAAAATGATGGCGCTCGAATTCAGCGCTTTTTATGGCCGACGACTGCGATTTTACTTCCCTATAGCCCCAACCCACAGAACAGTGTTTCATTGCCGTTTGCTTTATAATGCGTGTTGGTCATTTTATTTTAATTCAGCTAGATTTGCGGTTGTTTGATTTGTTTGATTCGCCTCTCACCGAAATTGAAGCAATTATTTTGCAATCATAATTAATGTGCCGTCGCTTTCTGTTTAAACTCGAATGCCATTTCAAATACTCTGATACAAAGAAGGTTTGTTCTCGCTTGTGTTTACCAAACTCGACTAAAGAGGTGAAAGCGGGTGGTATGCTGTTAACTGGTACAGGCATAGAAAGTACGCAAATTTCAAGGACATCCAATTCTGCTTTGCTCTAATTTAGAAAAGGATTCTCATGCCATAAATCAGGTAGTTGCATGCAAACCATAGGATACATTTTTAACTTTACTTTCTTGGAAGTCACCCTGAAAGAAACCGACGACATCGGCAGTATTTTTAAGATATTGAACTATTGAACCCATAATTTTAAAAGTAGAGATTAACGCTGTTATACATTGATTTTGTATTCTGCGTGAAATGATTTTTGCATGTCACGAACTGTAGAAGTTTAATAAAATTATCTAAATGTAAAAAATTCACATCATGAGAACTATTTACCCATACGTTGGAAAGCAATATAAATTATGTCTCTTTTTTTCAACAACAAACAAGAAACAAAATGTTTCCAGCAACAATAAAATATTTAGTTAAAATAGTTATCATTCAATAAAATAAATTTTAATCACTGGCACGGGAAACAGTAAAACGGGGAAAGGCGGATCTTTGATGAGAAAAGATGATAGAGCATTTCAAATGAGAAAACGATCATAATTTGTGTGTGGTTCCAGTTTGCCAGTTGAACATTGTTTTTTTATATTTCTAGTAATATTTCTATGTTAAACACGTGTTTTGTTGAATCAAATATATAGGTATATGATTCATTAATTTACTGACTGTGATTTATCAATGCCAGCATCATACTTGTTTTAGTTAAATTGAAAGTGAAGGACAATCGAACTGTTAGCGTCAAATGGCAAGACTCTTTTCCTCACCAAAAAATCCAAGACCAAATTGAGAATCAAACCCAACCTTCTCGAGCCTGGTCTTTTTCTGTAACACTGAGCCAAGGGAGAACACTAATATGCCTTTAAAAAAATTTAACTGATTTATTATGAAACTGACATCACCCAAACGAATTAAAGTTCTATACTTCTATGTAAATGTTCTCAACCAATTTTTTTGTTTGCAACGATCTAATAATTCAGCAAATAATAATTTAATTTTTCAGTTACAACAGAAGCAGAAATAGGAAACACAAGGGTATAAATATGCAAGTTGCATATACCGCAAGATTGAACTTTATTAACTTAGTGGCAGACATTATTTGTGTGTCAGATCATAAAACAGTATAAAAAGATAAACAGTGTAAACAGATTTATAATAAATAACTGAAAATTCATCTTCCGAGTATTTAAAATTACATCAAATTTTGTATCGGAATAATATAAGGAATGGTATGCATAATTTACGAACAATTAATTAGACAATAATTGATTAGATATATGCGTGACAATCATCCAATAAAATATCATGGTACCTATTGCACTTCAACTCACAATTTCAATTAGAACGCGGGTACATTATCAACTATTCAAAAGACACCCTGAGGTACACATTACGCAATAGACTTTAAATTCTACGTTCGGTAACTTTTGTTACCGCATCGAATCTGTAACATGGATCCATGTACCAGATTAATGAATATTCCGTGACGATTCTCCAGCACAAATAACAACAGTAAATTATTAATTATCAATGGTTTCACCTAAATTCGTTAGGTCTGCAGCACCTTGTTTTCTTACCAATATTTCAAATACTGATCTGCGTGAATTTTTTCGATGAACAAATAAACGACCTTATGAACAATTTATTATAAAAGTTGGAAAAATAAACTATGAAATATCAAATTTTACTGGCGATTTGGCAATGGTAAAAAGTGTTATGTAGTTCAATAATTTAATTGTTTGTTTTTCTTGTTAAATAATTTCACAACCCTACAAGCATGTGATCAATATTTGTCTTGAAGCTCTTAAGTTTTCTTTAAAAATTTAAACACATCTTCCCAAATACCAATGTTTGAAGTTTTTTTTAATCATTATTGTAATGAGCTTACCGTGAATGTATATTTTCTTGAAAGAAATTATTTTGTCTGCAGAAATTTCTGTTAGGAGTGATTTTAATGATAAGCGAGTATTAACCTTGGCATAGTATTGAACCTACCCAAGGTCCATATATACGCAGACAGTTAATTATAATAGTATTTATTAGAATAAATCTATGACTTATATCTTATCATCCTCCGAATTCATGTTGCATAATATTTTATTAGACTTTGTTAGGAGTTCATTCTTCAATTTTCTCTAGGCTTGATCATTTTACATTCTCGGCTGAACACTTTGTTAAAAATGTTAGAAACATTTCTTCTTGAATGAATATTATTAAAATTATCATAATTGCAATAAAAACTAAACAATGACATAAAATGCATACGTCAGTGCAACATTTTAGGTTGATATTTGTAAAGAAACGTGCTGCGTTATTTTAAACTAGAAATCATAATACCCAAGCATAACAATAGTTTGGGAATAGCAACATTATCAAATCAAAAGGTGTCAGCTGTTTCCATGCTTTCCATTCAGCATGAATAGGACGCTACGCAGGAATAGTCTTTGCAAAATGGCGAGCATTTCCTCAGCTGTCGTACTCGATGGTGCTTTTCTTGATGTTGACGGATTGCCATCATTAATCTATGACGTGCACGATTTTCGAAGAGGAGGATATAACACCGGAGGTACACACTCGCACTCTCGTTTTTCTCATTCTCTCGTCACACTCATCATGCGCGCGTTTTGGATGTAAAAATCCTTACAACCATCATCATAGAAACATTTCGGATACCCGAGGGAAGCATGATGAAATTACCAAAACTCGACTATAGCTGTTTTGTTTGATTGGGGATAATTCCGTAAAGCCACTATTGGAAGAGATTACGAAGCTTCTGTTTAAAGTTGATTAAAGAAACACTGTGCATATATTCAAGTCGGAAATTGATGAAAAGCATATTGCGGCATTGTGTTACAGACAGATTGCTAAAATACTATGCATGCACATTAGCCTACAGCATTACCAAAAAAGTACATTAAAGCTTGCAAATTCACAACGAAATGCGACTTGTAGAATCGAATCAACAGTTGGCTACTGCAGAAATTTTTCCTCGAACAAGATTCAAATATTTGTTGTTCAAATAATACCCTAGAGAAGTACTAACATAATATGAGCTTTTTAAAACTCCTGCTCCGAGCTCATTTTATAAATGATTTTAAAGATGATACCATACTCAAGTTCACCAATAACAAATAGAATATAAATTTTCAGACGAAGTTCACATTTCGTCATAAACATATAATTAACAACTACGCTACTGAAAATTAATCTATTTAACAAACCATCGGTGGAACCATTGATCGACACCTGGCGCACTTCATTAATCATTGATCACTAGCGTTTGTGGCTCTCAAGAAAGAAGTTTGGTAACAGTTTACAAACAAATGATTTTATTATAAACATCATCAATCACTCAGAAAATTACCGCTACGGTTATTAGCGTCTTCTTGTATTAATTGAAAAATATTATTACTGAAGAGGTAGAAACAAAACAAAACATCGTTGATACGATTAAAGTTTCATTTATCATCCCGTCATGCTTTTCAACCGAGGTGTGAGTCGTTTGAAGTGGCGCTGCCTGGGGTACAATACTGATGTATTTGATGCGTTGTTATCAGTAATGCTGCATTTACGTTTCATGTTTAAATTTCATTGCTTTTAATAATACATCTGACGAAAAGGAATCTTCAGAAACATGGAAAAAGCAACGTTTAGCGCAAAGTGTTTGCAATTATCGCATTCAAGTAAATAATGAATGTCATGAAAAGGTGTGTTTGTGATTTCTCGATTAGCTATAGAAAGGATCAAATCTTTATAATCGATGCTTTATCCTATCCTTATCCTTCTCCTGGTTTTATCACAGCAATAACATTATTTGTGGATCTACATGCAGCTTGGGTCGACAGAATTCGATGTTATTTTGCCAAATTAATTCACGAATGAATCATAAACAAGAGAAACCGATGAAGAGAACAACATTAGAACAGGGTCTATCTTCGTTGATCGATTCTCTACAACGGCTTTCTCACCAGTGAACAATGTGGCTGCAAACACTTCTTTCGACCTAAGCGGTAAATTTAATTGTTCTGCGTGACAAACCAAAGAGAAATTCAATGAAGAGATTCGACGAATGAACGGGGACGAACTAGTAACCGGCTGAAAGTCTCTCAAATAAAGATAATCAAGAGTGATAAGATAATCAATGTTACATGAGAAATCACAAACAATCTTTTTGCTAAGCATTATCATTTTTGATAAATTGCTGGATGAAATCAAAAGTTTTCCCCTAGAAACTAATAAGTTCAAAAATTGGATTCAAATTGAAAATCACTTTCAACTAATTCGTCTGCGGAGTTTGTAGACAATTTCAGCAGTTTACTTACTCAACGGATTTTTGCAAAATTTCTATATCACAAAGGTAAATGAAAACTTACTTATTGTAACAAAAATCTACCTTTTCGAAATGAAATCAAATCTTAAGCCGAATGAAGCTATTGTTACGCAGATTTAGCTAATAACTACAAAATGACTACACCAAAAGAAATTGAATCGCATTATTTGGCAAAGCAGATGGTCACTATTCAATCGTTTGTGAACTACTCCAATGTTTGTGGCAAGTTACGTAATAAAACTTTTATGATTATATCTCCTGTTATTGATCATAACTATGTTCTAGTACATTCTTAAGAATTGTTTGATTTCATGAAGATCAATCTCGTCCAAATAACTAAAACATACGTGTTTACTGGTGTAGGGAGTCAATATAAAAATAGGTACAATTTCAGTATGTTCAGGAAAGTTCATAAAAAACGGTTTTCAAATTGATGTCGAATGGAATTTTCATGCCCAAAATTTTTCACGGAAAATGCCCTATTTCTGGAGTAGCTTAGACAACCAAACGTGCTACTTACAAATGCAACTTATACAACTCAAACAGAAATAAGTTGATCACAGATGCGGTATCGTTCTATGAATGGGCTGTTGAATATTAAGGAAAATCAATGGCTTTTGGTTACGTGGAATAAGTCAATTTCAATGCAGCTATGACTAAGCTGCATCTTTGAATGGAAAATGTGCAAACGATCAAAGATACACAAAATTATCATTGTTTTTTTTTCGCTAGTAAAGTACATACTAAAACTAAAAGATACTCGGAGAGTTCTTTGGCTGAAGTTGAAAACCTAATGGAGTTCTAATACAAAAATATTTCCATTATTCTGTTGTGTTGTCATTGATTATATTTTCAATTGATACGACACTATATAACTCGTGTACACTTCCTGAAAAAGTTTTGGTTAGTATAAATTCATCACACACCTGTTGCACGTGCTCAGCTTATGATTTTGGTTTCATTGATTTTGCGTCATTTGTTGTAAATTGCAAATCTCGCTTCAAAACATTAGCTTTAATAGAACGATAAGTCGAACCCCAGCAAAGTAAAATAACAAACTGATATCAAATAAGTAACCAGTTTTGTTATCTCAGATACCATTTTGAACTCATCTGTTTTTTTTTTTTAATAATCATTTATTTGTACAGGCTCAATCGAATTAACTTTACAGAGTCAAATTTTCATATTTTTATACATCATTTATCTTAAAACTAAAGTTAGGAGGATAGAGCCGATTACTCGCGGCCGTCTCGAGGTTAATAGGAATAACAAATTACGGATGGGAAGGAGGGTGGGAATTTAAAGTATGGTTACATAACACATTAAATTTAAATTCAAAATTATCTAAACATTAACTATACAACTTATGGTTTTCTTTTGAATTGAACATTTCTTTAAAAAGAAAAAAAAAACACACACACACATACACGTATTAAAAAAAACTTATTCTAAACATACAGGTTAAACTAACTACAATCTAATGCTAATGTTAGTCAAAAACACATAAATGAGTTTCATGTACTCCAAATCACGTACAGCCAAAATATCTCGAATTGGCACATTGGGTTGTCTACCTCGAGCCCGAAGGGAATCATAAAGCTCAGATCTGACTCCAGAATGCTCAGCACAAGACCAAATAACGTGATCTGCGTCCTGATAGCCTTGTCCACACTCACAGAGATTGCTGTCGCTCAGCCCAACCCGGTATAAATGAGCGTTTAAAGAATAATGATTGGACATGAGGCGGCACATGACACGAATGAAGTCTCGACTCACATCCATCCCGCTAAACCAAGATTTCTTCGACACCTTTGGGATGATAGAATGTTGCCATCGCCCCAAATCTCCTTTACTCCATTTATACTGCCAGCTGACGAGTGACTGTTGACGAAAAATAGGAAAAAATTCGTTGAAAGCGATTTGTCGATCACAAATATCGCCTTCCATAGCGCCCACCTTTGCAAGCGAGTCCGCTTTCTCATTGCCTGGAATTGAACAATGAGATGGGACCCATACAAAGGTGATGATAAAATAACGCGAAGATAAAGCACTTAGAAGCTCCTGTATTTTGTATGTATGTATGTATGTATGTATGGTAGCCACCATCCCCTCTAGCCCTTGGCTTGGATGCAGCTCCACTTAACAGCAAGATCAAATTGGGCCACCGATCTGAATTCGCACTATCGCTGTATGAAGGGCCAAAAACGGAGGGGTGGACCCGTAAGCAGAGACACTTACACGAAATCCACGGGAAATTAAGAATCTCCTTCGAACGATATGATCCAACAAATCGAATAACACAATTCGCAATACTCATTAAGCTTTCTACAGGATGGCTTGTTAAGAAGGGCGCGTCACTCTCCCTGAAACTGTTGGAGTAGAACTCGCAGCACCACACTCGAATCGGTAGGATAAGAAATGATACTGTTTGTTCCCTCCTAGACTCAGGCAGTCAATCAAACCATCGTCCAGTTTCAGCTTGAATGATACCCTGGTGCTCCCTCCCAACCCAGTATTTATTATATTTATATAAATATAGATGTAATGTAATAATAATATGTTATATATGATTACATATATAGGAGAGCAAAAATTATATAAGGATATTTAGTTAAATTATGTAATAGTTGGAGTTCACGAGCCTATGATAACCATGTTAAACTAAATTAATTAACCTGCTGAAATAATAATATTAAGGCAGTAATAATAATATGCAGCTTCGTACCACTTTGTATCACTAATGGGTGACTGTATCTCTGGAATGTGAAGGTCATCTTGTTATTCATTGAGGTATAAATATCAATAAAGCATTCAATTGTATATAAAACCATAATATTATATTATTACGTATTTAATCATGACATATAGATGTATAACCTTCTGGAATGAAGAGCATTTATTAATTTTGATTATTATTTGATATAATGTAATAAAATAATTATACCGGCCGGATCACCAAACTGAAGCAATTAAAATTTTATTAATTATTTTATTACTTCTTCCATAATATTATATTTATGATATGCAATTAATAATGATGAACAGCTGTGTTCCTCTGAATCGCTCAAATAGTAGTTGATGATCGTGTACTGAAATGTTAAGGTCATATTACGCCATTTAATGGAAAATATAATGAAGGAATTAAAGGTTGAGTGGTCGAGAGAGTCGTCAACATTTCTATTAATGAAAATATGCTAGAGCTTGTAAAAAACATGCATCATATAATAACACATACTAGTATCTACACATCTATATATACATCCATTGCTACTTTCGAGAAGGCAACTCCGACGGTGCTAGATACAGCTAAAAATTGATCCCCATTCTTACTGCTGCTTCTACCAGAAGATGATCATCCTATAACCGCAAGACCTCCTCTCCTAAACTTTATGGTACCTGAGAGAAATTTACCTTTCTGGCGTAATACATGTAATGAAATATACAGATATAGGCTATGAATAAACAATGTCCTATAAGATAAAATATATAGTGAGGGTATATTGTAATATGAATTGAAAATTACATGTGTGCCGACTGCTGTTTTGTTGCAATTGTAGACAAACTTGCGCATCCATTATGAACCAGAAAATTTAGGCAATGTATGACCGCCATTAAAAAAAAAGAATTTTAAATTTTAAATTATTTTGTAATACCTGACGACCTGGAAGACCTGAAAGATATGAGAATGGAAAATTATGATATGATGTACCGGTCGCACCCCCTCACTTCCGCTATTGTCGGATTGACAACATTGCCCAGGCTACGCCAACCAGCGTCTCCATGTTTCAGCTGGCAGTCTTTGTGATCATATGACTCGTGGAGGCGTGAGGTAGGAACTTGTGAGGACCAGAGGTCGGTCGCACCCTCCTGCCAAGTTGTCAACTCACCATTTGAAGCCCCTTAGAAGCTCCTGTATTTTCATGAGAAAATACGAGGAGTGCTTTACCGGCCTCAATGAGCGAATAGCCTCTATAGAACTGAGACTATCCGTGAAAATGAAGTACTGATCCGGTGTTAATGAGGCAACAATTTCTAGCGTAAAATGTATTGCCGCTAATTCAGCAACATATACGGAACAAGGAGCTTGAAGTTTACGGTTGGCGCTATAAATTTCATTAAATATACCAAAGCCTGCTGACTCCTCTATCAAAGATCCGTCAGTGAAAAACGATTTAGTGGAATCAACTTGGCCAAACTTTTGCAGCAAATATCACCGGAGCAATCATAGGACGATGATGCTCTGGGATTTCACGAAGCTCCTGCTTCATGGATAAATCAAAATGAACCGAATTGTCGAAATCGGAGAAGCAAACACGATTGGAAATGTTCGGCGAAGGGCTGACATCCTGTGTTATGTACAAATGGTACAAGGTCATGAAGCGGGTTTGAGGATTCAACTCAAGGAGCTTCTCAAAATGTTCGATTACCTGAGGGTTCATAACTTCACACCTGGTGAGGAGCCGGAGAGATAATTCTGTAAACCGATCCGAGAGTGGCAACATGCCAGCCAGCACTTCAAGACTCATGGTGTGAGTCGAGTGCATGCAACCTAACGCGATACGAAGACACCGATACTGAATACGTTCCAGTTTAATGAAGTGCGACCGAGCCGCTGACTGAAAACAAAAACTACCGTATTCCATAATCGACAAAATCGTTGTCTGGTACAACGTTAGAAGATCTTGTGGATGAGCTCCCACCAGGTCCCGGTAATTGTGCAGAGAAAGTTGATCCTTGGCTGGCACTTTCGCTTCACATACTCAATATGGGATCTCCAGGTGCACTTAGAATCGAACCAGACCCCAAGATATTTAAATGACATAGAATGAGTTATCGGCTTACCCCAAATTTGAAGCTTCGGTTGTGCAGGGTTATGCTTCCTTGAAAAAACTACCAACTCAGTTTTCTCCGTAGAGAATTCGATACCTAGCTCTAGAGCCCAAGTAGACAAATTGTCTAAGGTATCCTGTAAGGGTCCTTGCAGATCGACCCCATTGGGTCCCGTGACAGACACTACGCCGTCATCTGCAAGTTGTCTCAACGTACAATTGTCACTTAGACAACCGTCAATGTCTTTGACATAAAAATTATACAAAAGGGGCTTAAACATGATCCCTGGGGAGACCCATGTAGCTAAATCGTGAAGCTGTAGAGGTTCCATGAGAGAAGCTCATATGTTTCTCTGACAGCAAATTGTACAAAAATTATTCATTAATGGTGAAAAGCCACAAGCGTGGAGTTTATCTGAAAGAACTTCAACAGATACTGAATCAAAAGCTCCCTTTATATCCAAGAATACAGAAGCCATTTGCTCTTTTTTAGCAAAAGCTAACTGAATATCCGTGGAAAGCAACGCGAGACAGTCGTTCGTTCCCTTACCCCTACGGAAACCATATTGAGTATCTGAAAGCAGGTTGTTCGTCTCAACCCATTTGTCCAGACGGAAGAGGATCATTTTCTCCAACAACTTTCGAATACAGGATAACATCGCGATGGGTCGATAGGAGTTGTGGTCGGACGCGGGCTTACCAGGTTTTTGAATGGCAATAACTCTCACCCGTCTCCAATCATCCGGTACAATGTTGAGTTCCAGAAACTGATTAAACAAGTTCAACATGCGCCTCTTCGCGACGTCTGGGAGGTTCTTAAGCAAGTTGAACTTGATCCTATCAGCCCCTGGAGCCGTATTGCCACACGAAAGGAGTGCGAGAGAGAACTCTACCATTGAAAAGGGTTGGCTGATCTCATCTATCGAATTCGTGTTTTCGCGAGGAATCATCCGTGCCGGGACAGAATCTGGACAAACTTTTCGCGCAAACTTGAGGATCCATTGGTCCGAGTACTCTTCGCTCTCGTTGTTCGTAGTTCGGTTACGCAACCTTCGCGCCGTGTTCCAAAGAGTACTCATCGACGTTTCGCGCGATAGCCCGTTCACGAATGTTCGCCAGTAACCGCGTTTCTTGGCCTTGATGAGGCTCTTAAGTTCGCGTTCGAGAGCCGTATATACTTCGAAGTGCTCAGGTGTTCCACGTCTACGGAAAACTTTAAACGCGTCGGACTTTTTACGGTAAACCTCGGTGCATTGCTGATCCCACCATGGCGAAGGAGGTTTCCTGCGAGATGACGTCCCTGGAACTGGTCGAGTTTGAGCTTGAAGCGCGCTGTCTAAGATCAGGTTGGAGAGGAAGTTATATTCTTCCAGCGGTGAAAGCCTTTCTACCGTCGTTACGGCTTCATCTACTGCTGTCCTGAACTTTATCCAATCGATGTGACGAGTAAGATCATACGCGACGTTGACAGATTTCGACGGATTGAACCCGGTGGCAACCGAAATTTGTATGGGCAAGTGATCACTACCGTGGGGATCTTGAATCACATTCCATGTGCAATCCAACGATAATGAATTCGAACAAAGTGTGAGGTCTAATCTACTGCCAAGTGAGGATGTACCAGCCAAACGTGTTACTTCTCCATTGTTAAGTACTGTCATATTGAAGTTGTCACAGAGGTCATATATTAGGGAAGACCGGTTGTCATCGTACAGTTCTCCCCAGCCTGTACCGTGAGAGTTAAAATCTCCCATGACCAACCGTGGAGCAGGAAGAACCGAACAAATATCTGAAAGTTGTTTTCGGTTAATTGAGGCTCTAGGAGGAATGTACACAGAAGCAATGCAAAGGCCTTTATTTTTAATAACAGCCTGACATGCGACAACTTCAATACCTGGAATTGGAGGAAAATTCACTCTATAGAAGGAGTAGCACTTTTTGATCCCCAAAAGCACTCCACCTCCACGTGAATCCTCACGATCAAGCCGAATAATGTTGAAATCATGAAACGGAAGATTGATTTCGGAAGAGAGCCATGTTTCACAAAGAGCGAATGCATCACAACCGGTAGTGTGAGCTAAAAATTTGAATGATTCCAATTTAGGAATCAAACTTCGACAATTCCACTGTAGAACAGTGATCAAATCCCCGACCTCATTTGGAAAATTATCCATCGAAGGAAATGATAGCTGCAAGGATGGGCCACTTAATTGTCAATTGCTTCAAAAAATTCTTCACTGTTGGAAGCATTGCCAAAACAATGCTTTTGAGAGGGTCAGAAATTTCGAGGTACTTAAAGATACCTTCGGCAATGTCATCAAATGAGAACAGCCCACTTGAGGAGGGGGCTTCTGTTCTTAAAATAGGGGCGTCAGGGTTTTGGATGTCCCCGGGAGAGATGGAAAGTCCTGGGTGTAGTTAGTACTACGGAAACCAGGAGGAATTGTGTTTTCCTTTTTTCCACCTCTTTTTGAAATGGGCAAGCTGGTCTCGGGCTTCTTTCTCAACAACTTTCCGTGGGCGGACGCGTCTTCGCTTCCTTGAAGCACCTTCCGGAAAAGTGAACGATGTTCCCTCTTCAGCCGAATCAAAGTCAGACTCGTCATCTGACAGAGGAGCAAAGGGATTTGTATTGGCATCGGGTGATGGTGAGGCTTTTTAACCATTTCAGCAAAAGATTGCCTGGAACGCTGTTTCAGCGAGCGTTCTAATTGTTCCCCGCGTTGTTTGTACGCCGGGCACGATGAGAGAGCATGAGGAGGAGTTCCTTTGCAAAAGCGCATTTAGGTGTGCTGTCTGCGCACGCGCCATCCTCATGTCTCTCCCCACAGTTGGAGCAGCGCGCTTATTGCCGCAATGGGAGGTCGTATGTCCCATCTGCTGGCATTTCTGGCAGATCATGACCCGAGGTACAAACAATCGCACAGGTAGTCGAAGTTTTCCCAACTCGACGTATTGAGGAGGGCTGAGCCAGAGAAGGTTACGCGAAACGAGTCTGACGGTGTAAACTTTTTCGCCCTTGTTGGTCGACACTGTGCCAAGTTGGCGCACATCAAGTATCTTAACTGGGGGAAGCAGAGGGTTCTTAAATCGACCAACCCCCGCTTCAGCAGGATCTCAGGGGTCAGACTCGTATCGGTGACCACACCTTCGATTTCAATACCCCGAGCTGGGATATATACTCTATATTCAGAGTAAAAAGCTGAGAGACAGCAATCTCATTCGCTTGCTTGAGGTTGGACACAACGACCCGAAGTTTATTCGGTCTTGACTTTTATTATCTCGGTCACGGCCGAGAATCGCTTCGTCAGATCATCAGAAATCTGACAAACATTTAGAGGTTTCGATTTGGGCTGAAAATAAACAACCCATGGCCCAGTTGAACTATCTGGATAAGCACGTGATCTGGTAACTCTATGAGCTACCTCATCATTTCATGCCATAGATGATTCATCTTGCGATAAATCATCCATGGCTCGCTTGTGGGAGCTTATCACGCTCAACCACTAACGTAATTATCTACAATCAATCACAGATAAACAAACTAAACCTAAACAAAAAACTAAAACTAAATACACTCTCACACACTATCAATCACTCTCCACACTCACACACACACTACGATGAAAATCACTTATCTTTTATACTACTAAAAAACTTATCTTCTATGTATCACGGATCTACTGCAGCTGGGCGACGAATGTGTGCTGCTGCTGCCGAGCGACGATGAGTGACCGCGTGTACCGTCTAAGCGTGGAGCTAAACGATGACGATGATGTTGCTGGTCGGTGGTAGTTGGTGGATGGAAGAATACACGCTACACTCGATGGGCTGCTGGTATGCGTGCCGTATAGATGCGGGACAATATGGCTTCTCGATCGTGGCAATATTGCTAATTGCAATCAATGACGTTGTTGCACCACTTATCACACAATGTTCTCTTCTTCAGTAAACCAAGACTGATTTCACTCACGACGATTTCACTGGCGATTTAGAAAAACTGATACTGAATACTGTAAACAACTCGTTAAGAGCTTCCAAAGCAACGGAAAGCGGACCGAACGAACTGTACCGTTCGCTTGTTCGAACTCAATGAACTCATCTGTTATCGCATAACAAATTTACCAATTTTTAAAGACGTTACGATTTTTGACGAGCGTTACTGAATTCTACCAGCATGCTGACGAATGCTGAATATTACCAGCGTGTGTTGAATATGAAATAAGGCTTCATACCAGAAGTATTACTTCAGTTATTAGTGTATGAATTTGATATCATGTTGAAATTCGTTCATATCACAACATTTGTTATCAAAATGAACTCTGAGATAATAAAACGAGTTAATATTATGATATCCAATGAATATCCATTTGTTATCACTTTTGTTATTTTGGCTGTTTATTCAGCCTAAATGATAACATATTTAGCGATCAAACACTGATAATATGATATTAGAATTGTTATCAATTTGGTATAAACCTTTGCTCGAATGCTCACCGAATTTTATAAATGCATCTGATTCCATTTTTCCTCAGCTTTCCGATGATGATAAATTAAAATTACAATCGTTTGTGAAAAAAGTGAAAAATACGTTTTTCTGATAAAATTTAAATGCCGGCCAAATCCAATACGGCTGTCAATTTCTTTTCGTTTCGGAGGAGGCGACCCGGCGTAGTTACCAATCCATATCTCTCTCGCCAAAGTCACGAGTTCAAATCTCACCCCCGGACGAGTTACTGATATACCCAAAAAGGTATTTGAGTGACTACGACGGGAGATGAACCAGCCTAGGGCTGAACATCTCGATAATAAAGGAATAAAAATAAAAAGAAATCGTGCCAAATTAAGGACCAACTTTTTTTCTTTCTAGAAACGTGCTGTTTACTAGAACTTTTAAAGCCAATTTCAGAGATATGGCATGATAAACAGGTTGAGAATTGCGCAAAATCGAGCTTTTTTACAAAATTGTTGGATCCTCTGGCAAGTAAGGGGTAACTCGTTACTCGCCATTCTCATTTTTCCACCTCTTTCGATCAATCAAGCCCAAAAAATTTAAATTCAAAAGACTTCATGTCAATAGCGGCCGGTACTCTATCCACTGAAAATCTCATGTGTCACTAAATTTGTAATGTTTACTAAATCATACGTCATTCGCCAGTTTAAGCCCGACGTGTTTTTTTAACAAGACAAAGCATTCATATAAGGGTCTTATCAGCATTTTGTACATGGTACACTTTGTATGGAGTGAAGTTATTACCGGAAGTCGTGCCTACAATGGACTCCACGAGACTACTAGAGCTCAAGGTCTCGTGGAGTCCATTCTAGGCACAACTTCCGGTAATAGTGCGTCTCCGAATTTCTCTGCTGCAGTTGTTATCCGACGTAACCAATGATCCGAGGTACACAAACTCATCCACCACTTCGAACTCATCTCCGTCGATTGTCACAGTTCTGCCTATGCGAGCTCTATCACGTATCTATCGTACCTTCAGCCAACATATACTAAGTCTTCGACGCATTCACCTTCAATCCCACTATTTGCGCTTCACGTTTCAGCTTGGTGTACTGATCATCTACCACCTTGAACGTTCTGGCGACAATGTCCACGTCGTCAGCGATGCAGATGATTTGGCCAGAGTTATTCAAAATCGTACCCCGCATGTTAAAGTCCGCACGTTTCATAACACCTTCTAGCGCAATGTTGAACAGAAGGCAGGAAAGACCATCGCATTGTCGAAGTCCTTTGCGTGTTTCAAGTGAGTCCTATAACGCACCCGATATCTTCACGGAACACTGTACACCCTCCGTCGTTGCCTTTTTAATTCTGGTCAGTTTCCCGGGAAAAACGTTCTCGTCCATAATCTCTCATAGTTCCTCACGATCAATAGTATCGAATGCGGCTTGAAGTCGATGAATAGGTGGTGTGTAAGGACTTGATATTCACGACACTTCTGGAGAATCTGACGCAACGTAAAGATTTGGTCAGTTGACGATCGACCGTTCACAAAACCGGCTTGATAACTTCCCACCTATTTGCTTGCTAGCGGTGATAGACAACGGAAGAAAATCTGGGACAGTACTTTGTAGGCTGCGTTGATAATAGTGATCGCTCGATAGTCCACACATTCTAACTTGTTACCCTTTTTGTAGATTGGGCATATAACTTCCTGTTTTCACTCCTCCGGTTGCTGTTCTGTATCCCAGATCCTGACTATCAGTCGATGCAGACAAGTCGCCAACTTATCCGGGCCCATTTTTATAAATTCCACTCCGATGCCATCCTTTTCAGCTGCCTTGTTATTCTTTAACTGTTTGATAGCATTATTAACTTCACTTATGGTGGGAGTTTGCGCGTCACCCTCGTCCACCATACCGATGAAGCCATTCATCTTGCTGTCTTGATATACAACCTCTGCGCCATTCAGGTGTTCATCGTAGTGCTGCTTTTACCTTTCACCTCATGTTCATTTGTCAAGAAAGTTCTATCTTTATCCCGACACATTTCGGCTCGAAGCATGAAGCCTTTACGGGATGCGTTGAGCTTCTTGTAGAATTTACGCGTATCTTGAGAACGATACAGCTGCTCCATTTCTTCGAACTCCGACTCCTCCAGGTGACGCATCTTATCTCGGAATAGATGGGTTTGCTGTCTTTGCTTCTGTCTGTATCGCTCCACATTTTGATGATTTCCTTGCTTCAGCATCAACGCCTGCGCTTCTTCTCATCTAGAACCGTTTGACATTCATCGTCAAACCAATCGTTCCGTCGATTTCTTTCCACAAATCCTATGGCGCCTTCCGCTGCGTTGTTGATACCTGCTTTGATGGTCTCCAGCAGTCCTCAAGAGGGGCTTCGTTTAGTTCTCTCTCTTCCGGCAACACTGCTTCAAGGCTGTGCGCATTCTGGCAACGCTACTTCAAGGCTGTGCGACTTCGGGTAGCATCAGTTGCTCCAGATTATACCGTGGCGGGCGTCGTTATCGAATGTTGTTCAAGACGGAAGGTCTTTGGCGCACTTTGACCATTACCAATTAGTGGTCTGAACCGATGTTGGCGCCGCGATAGGTATCAGAGAAATGTCTTTCATCAATCAAAACGTGGTCGATTTGTGATTCGATCGGTTGTGGTGATCTCCAGGTTTACCGATATTGGAGGCTATGCTGGAAGTAGGTACTACGTATGGCCATGTTCTTTGAGGCGGCCGATTTGATGAGACTGAGGTCGTTTTTTCTCGCAAGCGTTCGTACAAAAAGTTGTTCGTTTCGAGATCCAAAATACGGCCCCTGGTAGGCGCTGAACTTTCTTATAACCGGTCTTAATCTCTCCTCCTAGCCGACCTGAGCATTGAAATCGTCATTGGAGGATTTTGACGTCGTGGTGTGGGCAGCTGTTGTATTCCCGTTCAAGCTGCTCGTAAAAAGCGCCCGTGTCTTTATCGTTACTTCCTAGGTGAGGGCTGTGCACGTTGATTATGCTGACATTGAAGAAACGGATTCTCAACTTGGACATTCTGTTTTTCGATTGGCCACCAACAAATCATGCGCTTTTGCATTTCGCCCATCACGATAAAAGCTGTACCCAGCTCGCGTGTATTGCCGTAACACTGGTAGATGGTATAACCATCCCTATACGTATGTATTTTTGGTTCTTTGCTGCAGCGCTACAATGTCGAACTTGCGGACCCTCGGTAATGCGGGTACTTCCCGGTAAATTGAAAGACTTACAGTTCCTTGTCCTGAGTTTTCAATCGTTAGTCCTTTTTCGTTGCATGGGTCTATGCCGATTGTTCCGATCCTCAAAAATGGTAGACGGACTATCTCAAAATTTTGGTAGCTCGTCATGAATACCGCTTGGTATTTCCTCACGAACTCCAGTTCAATTAGTGACAGAAGGTGGCATAGAATTTGAGAGACTTACATATTACAGCAGCGTGATTGCCAGTGATAGTTTCAACATTGAAAAAATGCGTGGAGGAATTCCGATGACGTCATGCTAAACAAATCAAGTAGATGCTCTCTTTTGAATTCATCGCTGTCCAAAAAACAAATGTTGACCTTTCAAAACTTAATAGTCCGCCATCAGTTTATTTAGAGTTAAACAAAACTGCTGAAGCAATACGGGATTTAAAACAAATTGTAGTATTCAGGCTTTCAGTTGAAGGTGAAATTCACTAGAAGACTAAGCCTTATCTTATTGACAAAGCGCATATTGGTCTTTAAAGTGCATAAAAAACATAGGTATATTGCTCGACTATGTGGCAAAGGTCACTACTACGTAATTTCCACAAACTTGGATTCTTGATTTTTCTGAATGAACGAATCCACCATGAGAATTCAACTACAACCAAGATAAAGGTATACTCATGAATGTATTGCAAGGATTTTATTATTCTTCTTTCCTCAAATAAATTATGGTCATTAATTTTTATGAGGAGATAATTTATTTTGATATTATCATTGTGCTTAATCTTCATACGCTGTTTCTCGCTTTCGCAGCGTATTGGTTGCTTGGTAACGCTCTGCAGTATATACTAAGCGTTACATTCACAAAGCTCGGAGCCAGCACTAATTTCGCACAGGAAGGTCCATCTGAGAGGTCAGTCCCTGTGAGCATACTCAACGATGTGTTCATTTCAATACCAAACAACCTTGCGTCTTCTTTGCCATGTTCATACGCGCAGCAGGAGAGAATCTCTAGTTTCGAATACGCAAAGTCTCCACGGCGATGGTATATAAAATAATAATTAAGTTATTAATTATGTTCAAATGAACACCAACGCTCATCTGGAGTCTAATTTAAAAAAAAAAAGAAATAACAGGTTTGTTTCTGGCACGATGTATTTTGTTAAAATGAAACTGGATAGAGATGCGTGTTTGATGTCCGTTGGAATCACTCCGATCTTTTTTGTCAGACATTTTTACTTTGTGGAAATGAAATCTGACGTTGCTTGATTGACAGCCATGATAAAGGTGTGCTAACTGCAAGGGGTCTTTGAAGACGAATGTTGTGGATCAGACAGGATTTCTTTTGTAGTTTTAACAGCAAGGGATGAAAGTTGGAATGGAGTTCTAGCCAAGAGTAAAAGTAACCTCGAAATGTACAGCTCGTTAGCCTTATTCTCACCGATGTCTACTTTTTATCTACTATTTCATTTCATTTTCCCTGAGGAATGGAACGTCGCGCTGAAATAGAAATAACAAATAAAAATAGTTACAGTCTAATATGTTCTGACATTGATGGATAGAAGGCAATTAATCAATTTCATTGTGTTTTCGCGCGTTTTAATTTGTTGTGAACTGACGCTCTATCTATCTATTGGTATGCATGAACCGAGATTTAAGAAATATCCATGGCGTGCTACAATTGCATCGTTATGCGACATACAACCCCCTGGCATGAGAGGTAGGAAGTGAGAAGATTTCATGAAGCTGCATTTCATGAACATTACTTTAAGATATCAGCCCAAATTTTCACTTACTACACACATCCTTGTTTCTTCTCGAGAAGAGTTCTTGAATTTTTGTTTCTTAATGCTATGTTCATGTTTATACCAATATTATTCAATGTTCAACGAATATGTAATACTGGTTCCCGACGATGGTTCTGAAAATGTTTGCTATTGTTGCGTTAATCTCATGTCTAAGCAAATTATCGTGTAATCAATTGAAATAAGGACGGTGCAGGTGGTCTTATGATGAGCGTATCCACCACAATTTAGCCGTGTATGTATGGGTGAAATCTCAACCAAGGTCCATGTCATTTTGATGAGACCCTAAAATCTGGGGTCATATGAAGTTGTTGGTTTGTGTCTCACGGATGTTTATTTTCTTTATTTATTTATTTTTGTGATTTTCAGAAAACCAGGCTGGTCCGTCACTGGCCTTCAAACAATTCGGTTGTAATCAAAGAGTGGAAATCGATGTTCTTCGGTGATTGGCACTAGATTGTCGAACAGAGACGAAAGTTGACGGTTGATGCATAGAAGAAGAAAAAGAATAATTGAAATATATTCTTCTATTATCTGGCATTGTTGGCAAAATACCATTTAGCCCGATTGACATCACTTCCAATCAATTCAATACGAAAAGCTGTATTGTTTTTTTAAATTAAACTTTACATGTCGTAATATCATTTGAAACCAGCACATAGAATATTATAATTCACTAAAAAAAGGTGATTCTTGTTAGCAGCAATTATATCTTGTGTCTAAAATACATTATTGAATACATTACAAATGATGTTTTTATGGCGTAAAGTGCGCTGATTAAATTACGCTCAATTTCAAACTACTTCTATTCAATTTCACAGCCTGCCGAACGCTATCCGACCTACCGATACTTTCTCTTCACATCTTTGGTTCTAGCAGAAATGGATTTTCACTACTGGGATCCCATGATGTTGGGAAGATATTTCCAATTTCAAAACATTATAGAATGTTTACAATAAAAATGTAGATTGAGACTGACAACTTTTAGATCTGTTTAACCTAAAATCCAAAAATGAAACGGATATAATGTTGGGTTATGGATCCAACCAATTCGCCATGTAGATAAAAATCTTCGGTCATTCCAACTTTTGATCAAGTTTCATCTGATATATTTAAGCTGATATGTTATGTCTGTGTTCAAAAAATGTTCAAAGATGTACTCGTTGGATTCTTCTTGCCAGCTTTGACGCTCGTTTTTTTACCCTTCAAGATAATATTGATAATATTGAGTAGCACTCCCAAAGCTATTAATTGGGAGCTTTCTAATCAGTCTATGCCCGAAGTTATCGAAAAAATTCCAACCCTAAAAATTCTCTTGACCGGATCCATTAGTAAACCATGTACTAACGGGCTGATGTATCTGAAGTTTTTGTTGGCGATTTATTATATATAATATAATTATAAAAGTATAATTTTTCGCTTTAAACTTAAAATATACATAAATATTGTAAACAAACTCAAGACAAATTTGAGAACATCAGATTTTTATAAAAGATTTTTAAAGATATTTTCCCTGTGTGAAGAAATCCAATGCTACACTTTTTAATTTTGCCTTTATGTGCTTATTCGTTCCTGAAATTGTACTCATTTACACAATTAGTAGTTGAAAACTTTCTTCTAGCTAATGTGGAAATCTGACAAGTAAACACGAGAATATCAAAATAATTTCATGCCCAGACCAAAACATTGTAAGGTTATGGGATGTTTTGTCAACCTAGGTCCTTTTTTTGGCACATATATGTAATCGATTTAACGAAAGTTGCCAAACGCATGTTGACATCAATATCAATAAATTTTGAAGCATTTGAGACATTCATCGAACAATAGTTATACACATTCGTGAGATTCTAGATTTCACTAGCTTAATGAACAGATTACCTTTACTATTTGTTACCTAAAGTTGACTTAACTGAACCAATATACCTTGTAATGCATCCTAAATATACAGAACTAGACACACGATTTCTAATTAACTGTTCTTATAGAAAAAGGAGTTGAGTCCACAAGAAAACTGTGAACTCATTTCGAGGGATATATTATTGTCTATATTCTTAATTCAGACCTATTATGTTTGTCGCATAGCTTTATGGTATTGGTAGATTTTTCAAATTGTTCAACTAAAAAATATTGTAATTGCAATTTAAATGCTTATAACTGAAGTTTTCAAACTTAGTTTTTTTCAGATCTGTGATTTTGTTTTTGTTAAACGAAGAACTGAAGAACAATGTTTTGTTCAAGGAAATAATACAAAAATCCTTTAAAAGACTGCATATATTAAGAAAATTAGTAAATAAGATGGATTCCAAAAACAGACCCAACTGCTTATGAACTAACAGTACACGCGTGTCTACAGCTAAAATTTGTTTGCTTGGATTTGTCTAACCAAGAGCAATCATAAATATGAACAGACGCTGTGGACAATATTTATCTTTGTTTTAAAAACAATCTTAGTTTTAGATCTGTGGAACAAAATCACCCCAAAAAAGAAAGAAATTTCCAGCCCACAGTTTTTAAAATTCAAACAGTTTGAATAAATTCAAATGTAGATTATTGCGAAGACAACAAGACCTTTCCGTTATTTTAACCTCTTTATTTTCATAGTTGTAGGTATGTAGGATAAGGGTTAAAATGATAATTTTGTATGATATTTTAGCTAATATTTATAATTTTAGGATTACTTTCTCTATTGTTTTGTTGTTTCTAGCTCGGGTACTTACGTTTAATGTTTTTTTTTTTGTAATTCATCGACTAATGTTAGAATATTTTCTGTTAACAGGTGTGTGCTGCAATAGTATGTAATTTGGATAAAGTAAGATTCACAATGTTACCATTATCCATATATTATTATGTTACCATTAGTATATCATTTACCTGCCGTAGCGATTACAAAATTCAGTTTAGGTTTTAGTTTCTAGTTTAACTTTCGATTCACTTAAGAAAACTTTAGGTATGTAGAAGTAAGTTTCTAGATCTAAGTATAGAATAAAAAATGACTAGTTTTAGTTTACCACTTTCCTTCTAATTTTAAAAGCACAAACCAACTTTTCAAGTCTTTAATTTACACAATAGTCATTATTGACGTTTAGTGGCAAGTGCGTATAGGTAGTTTAACGAATTAATAGTGTTTGTGGTAGCAAGGTAGCTTTATAAGTGCAACGAATTCGCTTACGATTGTGGTTCGTTGCAGTTAAGGTCGCAACAGAGATGCTTGCTTATTTGAAGAAAAAATTACCTGCTTAGTTCATTGCAGTAAATTCCATTCGGGCTGAGACTGGAACTGAAACGGCATATGTGTGTCACTGACCTATAAAGATTGTACTCGAAAAAAATGCAACACATGCTTTTGTGTATAACTTTTTATTGCATGGGTAAAAATTAATGAATGGATAAAAGTAGTTTAGAGTATAATGTTCACATGTGCGTCATAATTTCGTCACAATATGTCATGGGGTCGAGATGGCTTACAAGCAGGAAGTGCTTCGACAAAACATTATGAGTGCGGTAGTGGAAAACCCAGGACAATCTCACAGTTGGATCGTGAAACAGTTGGGAATCGAGAATACGACCGTGCCCGGTGTGGTAAAATCGTTCAAGACCCAGACTCAGCGATGAGCTGGAAGCGGAAAAAAAAGCGAAGACGATAAACCCCGAGATCGCAAGGAATGTGAGGGATTACTTAAAGCGCAATCCGAACCAGTCGATTCGGAACGTGGCCAAGAACGTAAATTCTCCCGTCTGGTTCGTCCAGCAGACAATAAAGCGAGCCGTACTTCATGTCTTCAAGGTTAACAAGGCGCCTAACCGAACCGATCAACAGAATACGGTAACCAAATCTCGCACGAGTAAGCTCTACCGCAAATTGTTGATACAGCCGATATGCATCGTAATGGATGGCGAAACCTACATTAAAGGCCTTCCTGCTTGGAAGCCATTTTTACTCAAAATATCATCTAGTTTTACCCAGTCGTCAAATCCCGTCTTGATGTTCCGGAGAATATCCGGAAGAAAAAGGTCGACAAATTTTCCAAGAAGTACTTGGTGTGGCAGGCTATCTGTGGGTGCGGCAAATTCAACAAACCGTACATAACGACCGGCATCACCTACGGTCAAATAGAAAACGAAGAATACCTCCAGAAGCGCCTGCTGCCCTTTCTCCCGTCCCACGAAAGTGACACTTTTCATCTGTTTTGGCCGGATCTGGCATCGTGCCATTATGTGAAACCAGTACGAAGCCAGCGATGTGGTTTTTGTGTCGAAGGAGCCAAACTTGCCAGAACTTCACCAAGTAGAAAATTCTGAACGATTGTGAAGGGCACGCTCTGGAAAACAGGGAAGGTTTTCAAAAACGACATGGATTTGAAAAAAGATTGGATGAAAGCGTGTGAGAAAGATAACACAAGTGTTGCACAGGTTTTGATGGATAGGGTTAAGGGGGGATATACAGTTAGAATGACCAAAAAATTCAATATTTTTTAAATTGCATAAAAAGTTAGTAAATTTGCCGTAGAATAGCTTCCTGAAACCCTTGTTTCGAAATTCTAACTCCAAGTGTTTCTTTTCATCGTTTTTTCAAGACGAATTTTTCGCGCGCAGCAGGTATAAAGAGACGCTTTTTCGATAATTAAAACTTTCAACGCGTTTTTCTCAAAAAAGCATTTTCAGAGATTATGCCGGTGATAACTCGAAAACTGATTATTCGATTAAGCTGAAACTTATAGGATTTCTATATTATGGTATTACCATCTAGATAAATTAAAAATTATAGTAATATTTCATTATAATATTTTGAAAAATGTGATAAAATGGCGGAAAAAATGTGGATTATTTCAAAAAAGTTACACCAAAGGTGCAAATATCTTGTTTTTATTTTTTAATTCAATTCATCTACTAAATGTAAATATAAATGTAAATGTAAATGTAAATGAAATTTTTAGGGTTGGCAGATTTCAGATCAAAACTGCGCCCAGGAGAGGTGGCACAAGCAAAATACAACGAATTTTTCAACGCACTCTAACAGCCGGCATTTTGTTGAAAAATATTTGAAAAAAATATGTTTGTATACTACATGGATAATTTAAAAAAAGTTTCTATCGATTTGATTAAAAACTTCCCCTAGAATTTTTTTTTCAAAAATGAGTTTTTTCTCTCGTTCTAACTGTATATCCCCCCTTAAGGTCAAGGTGCGGGAATTAGGTTGAATAATCAACTTTGCAAAAACATAGCTAATATGTGTTTTTTTCATTCCCTGAGAGTTTCAAAAATATCCGACTTAATTTTTTTTGCCGGTTTTGCCTGTTCATTTTTTTCGAGAACAATCTTTAGTTCGAATGAGTGACCAAAGTAATATTAACACCTACGACATGTCTATTAGATTTCAGACCATGGTCGTTTTTGGAAGGCAGCTATGGAGGAAACAATTCAATCGCAACCACAAGACTCGATATTGACCATTCAAGCACTCCCAGAGGGCACGAGCCCGGTAAATCTGAAGAAATGTGCCATTCAGGTGCGCGACCCCGGCGTAGTGGTCAACATCCTCACCTCTCACGCCAAAGTCACGAGTTTAAATCTCACCCCCGGAAAAGTTATGAGAAACACCGAAAAAAGTGTTTCAGTAGTTTCGACGAGAGATGAACCAACCCGAGGCTGAAAATCTCGATAATAAAGAAACAAACAAAAAAACAACAAATGTGCTATTTAAAGAAGTGCCTCTATGGCTTGAAACAGTCCAGAGGCATTTGGAATCAAAGGATTGATGACTGTTTTAAGAAGCTAGGTTCAACCAGTCGATTGCAGGCGCGTGCATGTACGTACGAACTAGGGGTTTTTAACAAGGTAAAACATATGTTCATACACTTATATGTGGATGACATGCTCATAGTGTGCAAAACTGAAGAAGTTTGATGGTATACTTGATGTTTTGTCTACTAAACCACCTTCTAAACCACATCTCTCAGCGACGTGGGTTAGTATCTGGGCATACAGGTGGAGTGGCAAGGGGTAACTATATTTTACTCAACCAGCAGTGCTACTTTCAACGACTGGCATCGCGATTCAGCCATAAATGGTAAGCCTTCACTTATTCCGATGTACTCCGGCTATCTGAAGCAAAGAAGGGGAAGTGCAGCAAGACCCAGTTTCAGTTCACCAAGGACCTCGTTCAATAAAGAGCACTGACCATAGTATATTGTCAGTTGGAGCATACTTCTGGTTGCGAACATGTACACATAACCGTTGAATCACGGCTGGCGAGCTAGCCGGAAATGTTGAGGAGGAGTGTTGAGGCACCGAGCCAATCGAAGCAATCAGCTAGGAAATTCAAATATACACTTCAACCACAGCAACCTGTATAACCATAACATAACCCATTTTCATTACACTGTTCCAAACCATAGCGACAAGTAGTTTTAGTTTAAACTCTGTTAACAATTTTACTATATATCGAAAAATACCTTCTTTTTGTACGTTTGGTCGTTTTGAAACGAGGGGTTAGATATCATCGCTCGTCAACATACATAATATGATCTATGACTACTTTCTTCTGCAAAACCCTAATCGAGGTACATTGATTAGTTATCACGTACTTGCTTATTTGCAGTTCTTAACAAGGTGTTTAAGACTCTCGCTTCATTATTTTTGAATTAGCATATGTTAGCACATAAATTTCAGTTATTTATTGATCTATCTTGCATGAAATTTAAATCTTTGATCAAGTTCAACGCATGCAATTTTCAATATTTTTAAGACTGTGTAGTTACGGGTGCCTCTAAGTTAACGGTAAGCTAACATACAGAGAGCAACACACGTAACTTCTACTAGAATTTCAACAGCTCGCACAAAGGCTACGAACCATAAGCCGAAATGTGCAGAGACGTAGATGAGTGTGAGTTTATCAAAAGGTGGAAGCAGTACTTTGACGAGCACCTGAATGGCAATGTAACAACAACTGAAGGCACGGTAATAAATCTAGGAACACGCACAGAAGATGACAGCATTCCGACCCCAACCCTCCAGGAAGTTGAGGAGAAAATTGCTCGATTGAAAAACTACAAATCTGTTGACCAATTCCCAAACGAGCTTTTAAAATACGGTGGTGAAGCACTGGCAAGGGCGCTGCACTGGGTAATTACCAAGATTTAGAAGAAAAAGTATTTCTCGGAGGAATGGATGGAAAGTATCGTGAGATCTGTCTATAAAAAGGGTTATTAGCTGGATCGCTGCAACTATCATGTTTTTACGCTTCTGACCGGCGCCTACAAGTTACAATTCTCCCAAATTTCGTTCGTTTGTTGGGTAATAACGAGATTCATCGGTGCCCATGCTACTACAAATCAGATTTTCGAGATTCGGCAAGTGCGGCAGAAATGTCGTTAATATAATGTGCCGACACATCATCTTTTCACCGATTTCAAATCAACTATCGATCGAGACCAGCTATGGTAGATCATGCCCAATTTTTATTTGAAAAACAGACGCGGTTGATCAAAGTCCGAGTCTCAGGGACACTCTCGAGTCCCTTCGAATTTCAGAAAGGGTTACAACAAGGTTTTGTTGTGTTTTCCATTTAACATTGCATTGGATGGTGTGCTTCGAAGAGCGGGGATGGATGCGAGTGGCACGATTTTCAGGAAGTCTGTCCAACTTTTTAGATTCGCTGAAGACGTTGATATCGTAGTACGTAACTTTGAGACGATGGCGGAAAGCCTCTTCGTTTGGGTGCATTAAAAAAACTAATTTTACATAGCTTTAAAATGAGAAGTACGATTAGTAATTTCTATTTTACTCCAACTACCTTTGTTGCTTATTTTGAAAGATACGCGTATTTTTAATTTTACATAAAACTTTCTATGTGTGTTCTATGCGCTTACATGGCTATTATTTGAAGTTTTCATAGATCTAAATAGTCGAATAAATACTCTAATATTTTGGAGCAGAGAAAATCATCGGCTCAAATTTTAAGTGAAAGATGTGTTGATAAGCTTAGCCTCAAATATCTTTTTATTTTACTATTTAGTTTTCCCTCCTCTTGCAACAACGTAACTAAATTTAGATTCGGCGTTATAAGATTATTTTTGAAAACTTCACGGCTACCCTCAATTGCCATGTGTTGCTTTTAAAACCAGAAAAATCAATTGCGTTTATAGATTACCACGTAAGTAACATGTTGAACAGTGTAACACTAATACCCACTGAATCAAATTTGCAATACAATTCTTCTCAAATTTGCAATTCAATTATTCCTGATTCTAAATGGACATAGCTTCAATCGACTGAGCCTATGGATTTCAACCAAATTTACTTAAATATTGTTAAACTGGGAGTGATTTGTCGTATATATAATTAAGTGATTTGACGTGTATATAATTAAACTGGGAGTGGTTTGTTGAAGGTTAAAACAATATGTTATATCTGTGTTTACCTGAATATTTTCTCAACTCTTATCGTATTTATTTAGCTGAATCATCATGCTTTGGTAAACTAATACATGCAATATCATGCTTTGGTAAACATAAAGCATAAGAATAACTCTCGAGATGTATATTAATTTAAATTTTATGAATAAAATGTTTAAGTTTAATTTTAAATTTTCGTTCACTGATTTTGCACTGAAAACCATCTACTATTACATAAATTTTCACGCATGTTTGAAGAGGTTCGATAAGTTCATTCAACAAACAAGCAAGAATGTTTTTTTACGAAGACACACCTTCAATAGTTTTTGCTACTATTCCATAAAATACATGAACACATGTGCATCTGCCAAGAAATAAATAGATATAAATATATTTATATTGAGAACAACATGAGTCAAGTCAGGTTCAATCAACGTGACGACAGCTCTAACATGAACGTGAAAAAAAAACACTGCCGATGATAAAGGTTTGCAAAACCAAGTTGAGCATGAAAATTCACACTTGTTAACATGCATACGAAAGAAAATGCAAGAAGGTGCAACTATCGCAAAACCAATTATCACTATTTAGCTTTTCAAACCCTTTCATGGTAGTCTGAATAATAACAAGTCTCAAGTAAAGAAGTGAACCTTCCGAATCATCACGAAATCGATTGGGATGCGTGTTTGCAATTATTCGCAATATAATTACGGACCATATTAAAAGAGTCAGCAATTTTACACTACTTAAATACATGTTGCACCACTGAATTCATCCGAATACAATTTTATGAGCTAAAATTTGCGAGTGTGTAGATGTATGAGAATGAGTTTGGTTCAGGTATGATTTTTATCACGTTTTATAAGTAAAGTAATATAGAAGATGATGTGTATGTGGCATAAGCTGCATCGATTTGTGGCTGTTGATTTAGCGATTTTCTTCACATAATAATTTTCATTTTTATATGGAAATTACTTTAATTAAGTTGTTAAGTGCAGTAAGCTGTTGAAAAGTAAATTATAGCGCAAACAGGAAGAGAAAAATAACTCATTTTCAAATTGATAAACGTTGAGAGTACTGAGTGAAGTTTTAAAGTAATTGCTATTTTGGATATTTTTTATCAGCAGGATTCTAGATATTGTGTAGTAGAAAAGACAGATTAAACTGAAGTCAGAAGTTCATATCAATTCAACCGATTAGAATTGAAGTCAAAGTAATTAGAGAACCGCTTGCATGTAGTTACGTTTTGTACACTTGGAGATGCAGATTTTCTAAAAGATGTCAACGAAGGCCTATTTATAGAACAGGCATCGATCCACAAAACTATCCTTAGGTCTGACCAATTGAACGTTACTAGGCGATTGTCGAAATGATCTCCCAGAAAGAGCGCACAATTGCTCAAATCATGGAAGAGTTCAGCAATGTTGGATACCAGGCAATTTACAAAAACAACTGTGCAGAATGGGATGAAACCGGTTCTATCGAAAGTACGCTCATTTTATAGAAATTGATTTTTTTTTTGATTTAATTAAAACATTTCGAACTTCAATAAAATTAGAGATAAAATGTAAGAGCTACAATATTAATTTATACATATTAATGATCACGGTGCTTGTAGTTTTAATAATTTGCATAAAAGTTTAATAGTGTTGCTTTAAACTCAAACCTTCCGTCTTTATGAACGTGATCAATTCATATCCAATGCTGGGTACATACTTTTTTCAGGTTGTACACTGCAACAGCAACAAAAATAACGAAATTTGCTAAAAAAAAATGTCACTAAATCGCTGACTAATTTTACTCAACTTTAAGAAATTATTATTGGCCGTGTAGAAGCCAACATGAAAGTTGAAGTAACTTGCTTAAGGCTTAAAAGTTCAAGCATAGCGAAATACCGAACATGAAAAAGTCAACTGTGAAATACTGGCGATTACATTTCGCGTACGATTTTTTTGATTTGGTCTATTCCATCAGACGAATAAAATCTTACAGGATCGATTCGGTAGGAACTAACAGAAAGCTTCATCCATACCACCGTTGAAAGCACGATATGAGATGCAACATACAAGGTAGCTTTGTTTGTGCTGCGCTACATGCATACAAACCATCCTAGTATGATGGAAATGGTAATGCGCTATTGGACGGAAGATGTCAGTAGCGTAGGCATTCGGATGCTTAATAGGGTATTGCAGGTCTGAAGTAGTTAGAGCAGCCTACACATTGGGGCAAGCATGAATTCATCACTTAATTTTTACTTCGTACATTTATTATGATATTGAGGTTTAACATACTAATATGTTGTCTATCAATTATACATTGCAAATCAGCAAACATAAACTACAAAAACAGTAAAAACATTCCGTAGGCGATTTCAACAGATACTAAACAATTTGAAAACTAACAAAAGAGTGAAGAGGGCTGATTTTTTTCTGTTGAAACGTGTGTAAAATAGTTAACCCTTGGAATTATTTGATTTCTGCATCGGTATTACGGTGATCCGATTAGTACTACTGTTAATATTGGTTGAGTATAATTATCCTCTGTGAAAGGTGACGAACTAGCAAAGGAGGCTAAAAATCACCCTAATAAAGAAATTAAAAAAAATCCTCTGTGAAACTGTACCAGAGGTCATGATCTTCTTTTCTGTGTGAATATTACAGCTAAGAATCAGTTCGACTTCATGGAGCAAATTTTATGGACACCGTTCGCGATGGGACATTTCAATATTTACATCTAAATATGTCTTAATTTTGTATTCCAAAGTCGTAATTTTTATACGAATAAACAATTTGGATGACGTTTCTTTTTCAAACCCCATAGCGCACTTTTCAATCAGAGTGAATTTAAAGAGTCTATTGCTAATAATTCCTGAAACAGCTCAAACATACAATTAAGACATTTGTAACTTAATGATTGTTAATGTTGCAAAATAATTATTAATGGAAAATTGAGTTTGTCTCGAATGTCGAAGCAGAACATAAAGTTGAAAACTCATTTTGCTATCAATGCATATCGAATTAATTTTCTAATTTGTTCTCAATAAGATTCCATATAGGTGCCTCAAAATATCTTTTGTATTCAATTTTGATTCGTTTAAACAGCTCTAACGATAGCAGTTGAACTTATCAATAACAGCAACATAACAAATAATATTTAGTTTTCAATGTAATCTAATATTCTAAAAGTAATAGATTTTATTTTTTGTTTCTTGATTATCGAGATTTTCAGCCTCGGGCTAGTTCATCTACGTTCGCAGTCATTCAAACACCTATTTTGATTATTCGCAACTTGTCTGGGGATGAATTTTAAGCTCGTGTCTTTGGCGTGAAAATGTTATAAAATTAACTCGACGATTTTACATCGAGAAGCACGCAAGAGTATACATTCACATTATATCTCTAAGTTATATAAGGTTTGTATGAGTTCGTTTTTGAACCTCATTGAATCGTAATTTGACAAGATTGTTAGACTTCAGTTGGGATATCAAAAATATCTTAAGATAAGAGTTGCCAGAACCTTAATTTGGCCATTATCTATGTCACTTTGTAACATCGCTTAATTTTTTCCAGGAAGAATATATAACATCACACATGCCAAATTTTAATCATATTTTTTCTGCCCTGTTGAAAACAAGGGGTTAGAATATTCTATACGAAAAAGTGTATGGTTTCTTCAGTTTTTTTTTTCAAAATATCGAAGTGGGGATGCAAGTTGTGATGCCGGTCATTTTCGGGTTTCTGCAAGTTTCATTAGCAGCCTTGAGTTTATTTCTGCTAGCTGTCAAACATGGTATTTTATTTATTCTTGCATTTCTATTATTCCGTTACCTTATCAAGGTAACATCACGGGACTGGCCCCGCGTAGTGGTTAGAATCCATATCTCTCACACCAACGTCACGAGTTCAAATTTCTGCCCCGAATTAGTCACAAAAATACTCAAAAGGTATTTAAATTACAACGATGGGAGATGAACCAGTCCATAGCTGAAAATCTCGAAAAAAAAAATACAGAACTGCTGAACTAATTCTTGAACTTATGAAGAATCAATTGCAATGCAATTGATTATTTATATATTTAAATAATGAAACGCATAATATTTGATAATATTATAACTAAAATATTTGATTTTGTATGAAAAAATACGTCAAAATTGACTTTTCTTATTTTTCAAAGCGGGCGTCTTAACGATTGCTTGTTTTATATGTTTAATTAACACATCATTCAAGTTTACATCAAATTCAAATCAAAAAACAAGGACTGGTGTGTCACCAGCGGTTTCAATTGAAATGTACGCTGCTACCCATTAGTCTTAAATAAAATGATTATTACATTACATGAATCAATAATTCATTTCACATTGAGATCAAGAAGGAATGACTCTTTGAATAAAGACCTTGTTTAAAACTGTTCAAGGATCGTTGGGTTGGTTTTCAAATTTGTATTAGTCTAATAGACACGTTTATCGGAGGACCTAATTGAACGAAACTAATGCAAAAAAATGAAATAAAAACTAGCTGTTAGCTGGTTTCACTTTAAAGCAACACCCAAGTTTAATAGCTTGTATCACAAGAGAATTCAAAAACAGGTTAAGGTCAATTCAAGAGTTCAAAACCCCAATGAACACGTTAATGATACCCACAAGAAATCATATCACTGATTCTTTTATCATTTAAAATATCCCAAGTAGCACACTGCGGTCATAATTAGTTGTAGTAACTTGATTATGACTTAGCAAGTCATATTTATATTATCTCAACCGAATTGCAACAAGTGTGCTACTTGGGATTTAAAAATGGTATAATCTCACAGTTTGTGGATTGATTTAGGTTTATTTAGAAAACCTTCCGTTAAAAAAATAAATCTTAAATCTATTTCAAGCAGGGCCAGTCAAGGTGGTGCATTCGTTCCTGCCTTGACCTACTCCGCATGGGGATGCTTGGCAAAAGATTGTGTGCTTGTTTTGAAATACTGCCTTACAATGCTCAATTTCAAAAACTACCGCCAGCTAAGGGTTGCGTATTTAGCTGGAAGTGCAGCCTGGGCACTGTTGTCCTTCTGACTTCAGCTAGATTGAGGAGGTGCGTGTCGAGCGTCTGTCCACCAAGGAGGTGCGGCTCAAACAGCGGCTGAGTAAGAAACGCTGTATCGCGTCAACTATACATTAGGTGGCAGTCGCACCAAGGCGATATAGGCAGCGCAACCCGTTTAAGGAAGGTGCATGCTGAAATCTTACCTTACTACAAAAAATGGAAGTATTCTTTATACGGTATATAATTTCAGATCATCCATGAAGTTCCCAAGTATTGTATAGTAATCTTATATTATGTTTTCCTTCATGACAATGATAATGCAGGTCTGTCTACAATTGCAGCAGGACCACAACCAGCAGACATGCAGACAGTTCAGATATCATTTTTGTTATCATTTTGTATTGTAACACCCTTTCGCAATATTTTTTATGCCATCTCAGCTTCACATTTATGCGGTTTTAGCCCATACTACAGATTCTACTATAATTTTGTTTCCTTCTTTATCCAAACAAGTTTAATGATTTAAAAACTAAAATTGTTTATGATCCTTCATTTTCTATTGCACAGTTATAAAGAATTATCCATGGGCCTAGTAGGATTCAAGAGTTATCGGAGAATTCAAATTTTCTTCCTTTTTTATCTTTCTTTTTTTTATGGATTTGTTAAGTTTCCCTCTTTGGGCAGTAATCATAATCATATGAAATTAATTTCGGCTTACTGTTAGCTTATATTTTCTTTGCCATTGTGCAGCCTGCCCGGTGATAAACTTTCCTTCATTACATCACTTTAGAAATTTTCGACATTTCAGAGTTTATATCATCTTACTTCGCAGCAGAAGAGGCATATAACTGCATTTTATTCTTATATGTATATTATTTAGTATCTCATTACAACATCTTATTATTTTCATCATATCATCACTGCATATTTTTATAATCATAATAAAATCATTTATTAAAAAAAAAAAATAATAATAATTGACGAAATTTATTACTTCAAGGTTACAGAAAATTTATTCCAGATAGTACAGATATTTTATTGCATTGTATCTTGAGGTGTTTTTCTTTTAATGTAGATCATTGAATATAAATAAAATTATTGAATGCTCTTCAAATCTGCTGTTTATGTTTATCCAGATGTTATGGATTCATACATATTTTTTAATTTTTTATGTATAATCAAATGTTTAATGTTTTATTTATTTGCAAAATCATCTTCACATTCCAGAGTAACATTCATCTGCCACTGATTGAGCTGTAAAGATTCAACAAGCTGCATATTATTATCATATGCCTATTAATACTGTTTTAATTATTTCATCATATTTTTTAAAATTACAGGATGCCGAATTGCAACTATGACATATTAATTAAATATTCTAGTATATTTCATTGCTCTATTACATACAACATGAACTGAATATTCTGATTATATATAATAAAAACTGGGTTGGGAGGGAGCATCAAGGTATCATTTAAGCTGAAACTGCACGATGGTTTGATTGACTGCCTGAGTCTAGGAGGGAATAAATGGCATCATTTTCTATATCCTACCGATTCGATTATGATGCTGTGAATTCTACTCCAACAGTTTCAGTGAGATTGATGCGCCCTTCTTAACAAGCCATCCTGTAGAAAGCTTAATAAGTATTGTGAATTAGTTTATTCGATTTGTTGGATCGTATCGTTGGAAGGAGATTCTCAATTTCCCGTGGATTTCGCGTGAGCGTCTCTGCTTACGGGTCCACCCCTACGTTTTTGGCCCTTCATACAGCGATACTGTGAATTCAGATCGGTGGCCCAATTTGATCTTGCTATTAAGTGGAGCTGCATCCAAGCCAAGGGCATGAAGGGATGTTGGTTACCATACATACATACATACATACAACAGATGCTCATGCTAATCTAGAGCATATCATCCTCCAAAATATTATCCCCTGAAACTTTACTAATTTTAAATGGATTTAATATCGTTATGAATCGTTCAGGTTAATGTATTTCGGTCTATTACCAATTCGGTATAACGAGCTCTGCTGAGTACCTACTTTACTTAGAAAGGTGACGAACTCCCCCAGGAGGTTAAAAGTCACTATAATAAGACAAAACAATTCTTACTTAGGGCTAAGTTCTCCCCTAGCTTCAGTACTAACCACGTTTTCCATGTAAACCTGGTTTAAGACTTATGCAAATACAGTAAATTTGGCTTAACCGCTCTAAAAATTACTATTTTCTGGGACAATAATCTTTGATCACATCTTCCTCCGCAAGGGATATGAAATGTTGTAACCGGATCGTCTCATGACATGACGTACCAGCCTAACTTCGAAAAGCTCTTTAGCACTGATAAAAAATAAGATGGACTAATCCTAGTGTTGTCATAGTGTTTAGAGTACGATAGCGAACTAGCCCGGGGGACTGACAGTCACCTTGATGAATAACAAAAAATGTACTCTTATTGCTTGATTGAGTCTAGAAGTCATGTTAATACAGATTAACAAAGAATGTTATTTTATATTAAAAAAAATATATAATTTATTATTAAATTGTCTATCGGTTAAAAACATGCAAAAACTGATACAGAATATGCATGCAATCTGGGTGTATATTCCTGGTTAACTCAAAGTGCATACATAAACAAATAAAAAGCATTTCCTGGCAATTTTGTGAACAGAAAAATACACATGTGGCAATATGTTGATGATGCCGCAATTCAAAAGAATTTTCTTAACTGCCACATGCAAACTGCTTACTTGTGAACATACACAATTAAATTCTAATACGAATTAATTAAATTGTAGTTTCTACAAAGACGAATTTGTATTTTCTACGGCCCATATAGCATCAATGTCGCATAACTGTCGCCACATAATTTTAATCGCGGCAGATTTTTTCAGTCACTGACAGCGGTCTTCACTGAGCATTCGTGCTATTTCTGTGTCGGCGTGTTTTATTTGTATTCTTTATCTTCACGACGGAAATCGTAGCGCAAAAATGATTACGATCCAACTGAAATCACATGTAGCATAGGATTTGAATGAATTTTTGTAGCGTTGTTACACGTGGTTGTATGCATATACCTATTCGAAATTCATTTTCTTCTAAATTCACAAAGGATATTCAAAAACACATTTTCAAATTTCACGCTACTTTGCAGCTACCTTTATGTGTTTATAACTCTAATAATGGCAATAAAATGTTCCATGAACGTACTGCATTGAAAAGACCCTTTTACACTACACTTATTTCTCTATCCTCTTGGATTTTGGTGAAATCCGCTACATAGACAAGCGCGATGCTGTCGGCAAATTTTACTGTTGTCAAAAGACAATAATCGTAAAATTAAAATATTTGAAAATACACACAGTAAGCGGTCAACTCAAAGTCCAGGCCCAAACTATGTTGTGAAGCCCTTAGGATAAATTTCCCTACTTATGGGATCCAGCCCTGATATGTTGGTTCAAAATTTGCGCACGCCTGCTACAACTTTCTTTGGTCGTTATCTTTTCTCCTCTTCCCAGTACATTTGCCGAATTTAGACGGTATTCCTTCGGGTACATAAGCGTCACTTTGAAAGGTTGGAATTATGATGAAATAATGCTAAACGCATAAAAACATAAACTCATAAACTAATTTTGTAGGCTAAGGTCTTCAAATATCAACTGTCTCATGGAAGAATCTTTCTCAAAAAGTAGATTGTTGTCTTTATGGCTTTAAGATAATTCTAGTGAAAGGTCCATGATATTTTTTACTCTCTAGTTTCCCATCAAACAAATCATTTATGGATTAATTGTATTAAAATTTCCCTTTTTTCATTAAATGGAATGCAGTTGAGAGAATGTTTAAAAAAAAAAAGAATGATTATAAGCATGTGACCAGCCTAGGTATTAAATCTCGTCACTAAAAAAAATCTATGCTCAAGGACAACTTATTATAAATGAGCTGCTAACGATACCTCCCTGAGCGACCTACAAGGCTGCTGATCACTGTCAACTTTTCACAATGCTAATTGTCTGTCCTTGAGAAACAAGGCTGCATCCCTCACTAATTACTGCCACACGAATGAAGTGAGCTGCCATTCTTAGGCGCTTCTGTTTGCTTTGTGACGTCTAAATGTAGAGTTGGAGTGCCTAAGTGCCTTATATTTTCAATAATAAGAGATCGATGGGATTGAATATTGTTCAATACCGGAACTATTAGCATCGCTTATTATATATCAATAAAGCGACTTTATTTCTACATACCTGCATTTGGAAAAGTCAGTTGGGGATCACCAGTTTTTTCACATTGAGGATGCATGGCAGTCCAAACATCATCTGTTAGTATTCTGTGTGATTTTGAAAGTAACGGAATGGGAGTGATCAATCATTCTTATGCTCATGCTCATGAGTTTTATCTGATCCGTGCTTGTTTGTAAAGTTTTACACTACTATCATGTTCTGTATTTTTTACCGAGAATAATCGAAATATGGGAATAAAAAAAAATCGGTAAGCAAACATTATTCTATGAATTCAGACAATTTAAAAAAATAAATCGGCAAAATTTTGTTATGTTGAAGTTTTATTGATGCATTTGTAAATAAAATACCGCACGTACTGTAAAATTTAGCAACTGCTAAATAACGTCATAGAAATTGGACATCATGAAAATCGCAATTAAGTATACTGAACTTCAGTAAATTAAGATGGTCTAATTATGGAACGGTTTCATTTTGTTTTATATAAAGTGCGACGGGTTTTGGTAGGTATGCGTCGATTATTGGTCTGGTCTAGGAATTCCTGAGCATAGGGCATTATTCAACTAACCACACTATTAAAGTAATGCAAAAATTATACTATCATCGGAAATCCTGAATCAGTAACTGTAAAAGTGCATCTAGAATAATTATGTTTGATGTAATGACAAACAATAAGCTTAGAATTTTAATTTTATCCTGGGGTTTTGTGTTTTTAGTTTTCCCCATTTATTCATTGCTACAACATTTAACATGTAATATATTCATTCATTAGAGTGAATATTCCATTCCTAGAAGAAGACCGAAAAAAAAATCCCAGAAATAATTGGAAATTCAATAATCTAGAGGGTTTGAGCTGTTTAGTGGAATACTTGTAACTATAAATTAGACGAAAAATTAGTAATCTCCATTTAATTCCAACTACCTTTGCTTATCTTCGACAGATACGCGTATTTCGTCTACAATGTGCAGACTTCTTCAGTGTCTCGTACTAATAAGTCGACTGGGTCCGACTAGTCGAGTTATTAGTACGAGACACTGAAGAAGTCTGCATATTGTAGACGAAATACGCGTATCTGTCGAAGATAAGCAAAGGTAGTTGGAATTAAATGGAGATTACTAATTTTTCGTCTAATTTATAGTTAATTCAATAACATTTATTTCTACATTCGCTTGCGTTCAACATTTTTCTATGTTATTTTTTTCAATAAAATTAATGAATCATGAATCGTAGCAAAGATTTTTTTAAGCAATAAAATCCGTTTTCCTAAAAGATAGCAAAACTATCGCGCAAAGAGGATAATGAACAAGAAAAGCGAAGCAAACAATACGAAAACAGATAAAGAGAAACATACAGTGATGGAAAAAAAGTAATTCAAACGAGAAAACATCGCAAACGATATGGTAATGGGGTGGTGATTCATTCTATTAACGTCTCTTGAAACTGGACGTCTGCTGTAGACGTTTTAGATCATTCGAGACGGCATAAGGCACAAGTAATCAGTAGAAGGCAAACATGAGAAAAACCATTATGAAAACATTGCACAAAATTAAAGATGAAGCAAGAAGATAAAGTGGAAAAAAAACTAGAATAAAAAACAAAACATACAAACATACAAACAAAAATAAAATTCGATAGAAGAAAATGAAGAAAGATTTCTGATCAACCGATGATTGAAAACCGAAGATGGAAAAAAAACAGTGAACAACTAAAATACGGAGAAGAAAAAAAAATATAGTAAAATTAAAAATCTAAAGAAACAGCACGGACAGTGTATTGTTCGTCCGAAATGAATCCACTTTACACCATGAGTCGTAAAGAAAACTGAAACAAAAAAAAATCACTCGAAAGACTTTACATGACACAGGACACAAGACTTATTAGCTTATAAAACGTAACAAGTAGACCGATATTGGACAAGACGTGACCCATCGGACAACGTCCTGTAGATGGGCGACATCTAGCCCGGTCGACTTAAAATGTAAATTTAATCCCCCGTTGAAAACCTCGATCACATTTTGTGCGTGGCCTCAAAAACATCCTTACTGATGATTTTAATCGGTCCAAATAGGCTTTCCAATATTATTAAATATAACCTTGTTTTCCCACTGAAAACCACCATCACACTTGGTATAAATCGGCTCTAACTGGAAATCGGTACTAATATGATCTGGCAAACGGAGTAGCAACCTCGGGCGGTCAATCGTGCTCCTTTGCCGGCTGAGTTAAAGGAGGACGCTTGTCCATCCGAACCGACAACCAAAAGAAAACAAGTACTTTCTCAATGATCGAATGCATCGATTTTGAATTACTCAATACTCGACATGGATTATTTATAAATCTTTCAAAACTTTTATCCTTCAATATTATACTTGCAAAATTTACCAAGACTACGCTAGTTTGTTTACATGTGGCATGGCTGTAGTTCGTTTACTTTGATTCAACCCACAAAAAGAATGCGCATTGCTCACGTGCATTCAATGATTAATGGTTTTTGCAATCTTTTGTTTGCCACAGTTTCACTATTCATCTTTGGCTGCTCGTAGGTAGGCGATACAGTTAGAGATGACCAGGGGTTTGTGCCTATCGAAGCATCAATTCATGTACCTTCCGCTATATAGGCCAGTGATACATCTGTCGGCTGGTTTGGATTGTAAGGGAGCGTATTTCACATAAAATCGATTTACCCTATTTTTTTCCTTAATTTTAGCTTCATTTAAGCTGTTTATTTTATAAATGTACAATGATTTTCGTGAAAATGATAACGCCTTGACTATATATTGAATTGGCGTTCTGCACATACCAATGTTTGACGTCTGAGATAAACATTAAATCAAGTTTTGTTACATTTGTTTGCCTGCAATCAGTCGTATGTTAGTTCACATCAGCTATTTAGGACGTAATTGACTTCAATGCGACTTGGTTAACTTTTTTGTTGTTATTTGGGCTTAGGGCATCGAAACTCATAACACCATCATTCCACGAAATGGATTCTTCAGTTTGGTGCGAAGATCAAGAAAAATTCTTTGAATTGCAAACGCACTAGACGGTTTATGCCAAGGTTAAAACAATTAAATAAAATTACTGTGTGACCTTCACACTAACCCTAGCCACGCTTATCCTAATAAATAAAATCTTTAAAGTCATCTTACACGCTCCGTATGTTTACTCATTATCGTTTGTTTACGTTAAGACTACCGGCACGTTGAAAACATATCTATGTCTAAGACAAAACGTGAAGGATATACATAGCTGCCACGCTTTCTTTCTATGTATTATACATCAAGTATTGCAGTTTCTCAACTTGCCATGCACCGTTCCTAGCGGATTAGGGTAATAAACAAATCTACTTTAGGGAGGGGAAAATCGAACGTTCTACTCTCCCTTCGTGCTGTACATTTTGCAGCAGTAATTTACAGGAGTAGGACTTGTCGGGAGGGGACAGAAACAACATATTTTATGTTATTTATTTTGTGCCGGTCGTGTGCCAAAAGTATGTTGTCAAAAATCAAAAATCAATCCAGCGATAGATGTCATTTTGGATCGTGATGCGATCGGAATAGGTTGGAATTTCCTCTTAGTTATATTTGTTCAACATTCTGTGTATTCGTACATAGTTAACAAGTTTTATTTCAAAGTGCATAATTGAAAAGTGATTATGGCAGCAGCTTACCCTTACTATCCAGAACACAGTTCCAGTTACATTAATGCTTGTTATAACTACGGTCAACAAAACTATGATTACCAAAGCGGATACCAGTATGCAACCCAGTGTGCAAGTAATCAGAGTTTGAATATAAATGAACCAAACATGCATAATCAAAATGTTTCACAAGTTGCAACTTCAAGTTTGAACCTAACGGTACGAGATGAACCAATGACAAGAACTAACGAGGATTATTTCGCCAACTGTAATTACTATGGAAATCAAAGCTATTATCAACATACATTATACAATCGCCAAAACGACTATGCATACCAATGTGAGTACTTTCCACACACGAATAACCCATCTATAACTAAAGATGTGCAGCAAACTGAGGTAACGCCACAGAAAAATTTCAATACAAGCTTCATAGATGTCATAGATTTGGGTGATGACAAATCAAACGACGAGTCTTTGATAAAAAATCAACCCACTGTTAATAAATTTAACACCGTAAATAAAAGGAAAGCTTCATGTATTGCAAATGCAGAAGATTCACCAGCATTGAGAGCACTTTTGACCAATCCAGCAAAAAAATTGAAGTACAATCCAGGATACAGTGCTTCCAATGTAACAGATATCTTATTATCACCAAGTGATCATATCGTTCCTGAATTCACTCCTCCATCTCCAAATAAAACCGAAGACAGCATTGACAGCTATTTGGAAAGTGGACTCCAAAATAAATCTAAGAATCACACATTAACCACGCCAACTCGGGTAATTGTACCAAGTTACGAATGCGTGAGTACTCCACCACTTTCACCAAAATACATTACCTCTGCTGTAACATCCCAATCACAGATGCTGGATTCTGATAAATCAGAAAGCGCTGATGGCTTAAACGGTAAGGAAATGTAACCTATTATTTGAATCGACTGATATGTATCTTTGTATGTATATATATAAATGAAGTAAATTGTTCTAATTTGGATAAATTAATAAACCGATCCTGGGAACACAACCTGATAACATTATTTTATCGTATATACACAAAGATGTATAACTGAACATATATTATTAATAATTTTAATACTTAATCTAATAAACTATTATATTTTTCAGGTTCATGCAAAGAATCTTCAAAACGCACTCGACAATCATATTCACGCTATCAGACGCTAGAGTTAGAAAAAGAGTTCCATTCGAATAGGTACCTTACAAGGAGACGTCGTATTGAAGTTGCAAATGGGCTACGACTAACTGAACGACAAGTTAAAATTTGGTTCCAGAACCGCAGAATGAAGGCTAAAAAGGAGAAATCAGTGTTAACTCCTGAGCACTCGTTCGATGAATCTTCTGCTGCTTCCAACTGTCAACCAAATGCTTCAACTCAGCTAGGATATGGTCAAGTTCAAGTATCACAGCATCATTTCAGATGTTATGATTCATCGCCAATGCTAGGAAATAATTATCAACATTATACATCTCTAATATAATGAAAAATAGCCAATATGCTCCTAGTGAATTCAAACTCGTGATGCCTTCTATGTTCCTAACCTGTACAGTAAGTTTATGATGTAAAGTTAATTATGCTAAAATATTATGTAAATACTATAGTTTTAAGCTATTTTGCCAAAAAGTAAGATTAAATAAAGAATATCAAAAATTACGTACAGTCCTCTATAATCAAGACGAGAGCCATCCATCTTTCC
The DNA here is from genome assembly GCA_034211315.2 of Aedes japonicus. Classification (NCBI taxonomy): domain Eukaryota; kingdom Metazoa; phylum Arthropoda; class Insecta; order Diptera; family Culicidae; genus Aedes; species Aedes japonicus. The sequence continues at coordinate 318,537 of JASCZW010001046.1, read as the reverse complement.
AATATCTGCAATACCTCCTTTGTTAGGTACTCATTCCGAATACACCTAGGACAACTGCTGTTTCTGTTTATGTTCACAACAGAGAAATCATACTGAGAGCCTAAACGAAACCCCAAAAGAGAGCAGCAGGAACAGATGGTTTCGGTAAATGTCACACAGAGTTTCCCCTGCTCTTAAAAAGGAATGAAAAAGTGACGACAATGAGTGCAAATTATCATTATCTATAGTTGGCTGGAAAGCATGATCATTTCGTAAGGTAAGGGAAATAAATGTTTCTAAAATTCTTGTTTCTATTAGTGAAGCATTAAATATGTGCTCTAAAAATTGAATTGCTATCATATTAGCAATGGCAAGAAAGTACCGTAGTTTAGCCCGTTAATTTAAATAGCTTTGCTTGAAATCAATGCTCATTTACAATCGGGTTCGAAAGTATTAAAAATAGAGCGTAGCAAAACTAACCCGAGGAAAGTCTGAAAGTCACAGCAAAACAAAGTGTACCAAAATAGCAAATTCGCGTTGTCGCGACAACGCGCTGTCAATGTTTCTCTTTTGAATGTAATGCAGTTTATAATATTCATGCTTTTAATATGAAAAAAATCATATTCTATTTATTTTTTTGTATCCTGAGATTTTAAAAAGATCGATCAAAAGATGTATAGCGTGCACCTAAAACAGCGGTAACACCCGGAATATCACAGTGCAGTGAACACAATACTGTAGTGCAGCTTTCAAATAATATCGGATTAATTTACCCTTTTGTCAGTTTTTCTTGTTCTTTAAAAATATTCGAAAATGAACTGTTTAGGTAATCTTACGGATTTAACAATTAAACAGTTCTACAGAATGGATATGATTGTAATTAAATAAATTGTTTTGGTAATATTCGATAAGAAATATATTTTCAATAATGATTTGATAAACAATACTTGATTATGAGGCACTTAACAATTAAATGAAGCTTATGTCTCGACTATACCTCTCTGACCACTTTTGAAACAAATTTGGAATGTAAAACGCAGTCTGGCAGGATGTGCGCTGAATATATTCGGTAAAATGTCTAACAATACGAACAAGCGATCGGGAACCATTCTCCGATGTAGTAAAAGCTAAGGATAGGAGAGGGACTGAGATGAAATCTCCATTTTGTATTTTTTTCTCTATTCAAGGATAATCCTATTTGGCTCTAGTAAAAGAATGACTTGCATTTTTATTTTACTTTCATCCATTCAGAACATGTAGGATTATCTGTGAGGGAAACATTCAGAGCAAAAAAGGAGGCGGTCTATGTATATTCCCAAGAATGACAATTAGAAAAAAAATTTGCCCAATCACATAACAGTCCAAATTTTTCAATTAAAATGATAATCGAAAATTTGTTTGCACAACCAATTCTGATTCGTGGATGCAACCAAGGTGACTTTAATATCTCAGGTGGTCTATTTTCTTCAGTTGGTTGGGAAGACGGGTGTGGTAGCGGGAATGAGATTTAGCAGTAGAGCGAAAGAGTAAGGAATTCTCAATAGTGTATTACACACATAATAACATTTGTTGATCGCACTTTTGCCTTGGAGTGAAGAGTTATATATTACTGTAAACGGTATGGGCTAAACGTCATTACACAAACACAAACACAAAAATAAAAGGGGAGCCTACAGGAAAACTACAGGTCTAGCAAAGGGGAAAAATCCTGGCTTCACTTGTGTTCGACCGCCTACATCGAACTATGAATTTTTTTGCCATTACTATGCACCAGTCTTTTTTGACCATTGCAACTGCATGATTGCAGATTGCGGTATAGAATGCAGCCGAAACGGAAGGTACGCAGCCTACTACAAACGGTTCGCGGCGAAAAGTAAGAAACGCATCCATCTCCAGCGAGAGTATTATAAACTTGATCGTCGTGGTGTTTATCACGAATTTTGTATCGGTCGTCTGTAATAAAGTAAAAAAAGTAACGGTGGACAAAATAAAACGATATAGAGATATAAAGGAAAAAAAAACAAAACAAAACGATATAGAGATATAGAGATATAGAGAAAAGTGAATTCAACTGTGTTTTTATGTTACCGCAAGCCTATCAGGGCGGTGATAGGGTGGCTTTTCAGGGTAATGGTTGAATGCCTTTCAGAGCATAATTCCTGGGCACTTTCAGGGCGAACTCTCAGTAAAGTGGTAGTGCCTTTCGGGGCAGAGTTAGTAGCATATGAGGGCAACAAAGAGTGTGAGAACCAGCAGAGTTCTGTTGGAGCTAATTTTCGGCCCCAACATATAGTCCATCGAACCGAATATCGGATATGTGATGATTGTTTCAAAAAATGTAAGGCATTTGTGCAATTTAAAATGGCTGCCAAGTAAGTGATACCCGAAAAGTAGAATAAAAAACATGGCTTCTCGTGTTCAGCCAACTGAGAAACTCAGGCACCTGTGCAATTAAAAATGGCTGCTTGTGATCAGCCAAAATAATCCAGAAGAAAATCAGAGCGAAGCTTAAAAGAGCTACAGAAAACAGTGTGAGTGGATATTGTGGAATTAGTTTTGGCGAAAACGGTAAAAAGTGAAAGATGAAAGCGATTATTTAATAACGAAGAAGTGAACACAAGTGATAATGATAGTGAAGAAGGTCATTAGACTTCGTACCTCCATCCACACGGAGTGCGAGCAATTTAATCAGCCAAGGGTGCAAGTGATGAAAACCAACCTGACCAAGCACTACGATAAGTATCTCCAGTATCACAGTCGGGTATTAGATACCGTCAACGAAAAAGGCAGGAAATCTCAAGAAACTAAATACGAGGAATACGAAGAAGTATATAACGATACTCTGGGGGTGCCCAAACAATTGAGGAAACTCTTTCACCACCACCGTTGGTTGCAGCGGGTGCCTCCGGTGGGGCTCCAAACAAAGTCATGGGGGCTCCCCTACCTACGTTTGAAGGCAAATACGAAAATTGGCCTAAATTCAAGTCAATGTTCTTAGATTTGATGAAGAATTCCAGTGACTCAGAAGCTATTAAAATGTATCACCTGCAAAAGCCCTTGTTGGGATGCTCTTCAAGGACAATCTACATCTAAACTACCAACGATAACAACTACAAAAAGACATGGAAAATCCTCGATGATCGCTTCGAGAAATGACAGAAACCTCATTGAAATTCACCTGCGTGGGTAGACCAAAATGAAGCAAATGTCGAAGGAGTCATCTGTCGAGCTTTGAGCGTTGATTGAAGAGTGTACTCGGCACGTAGATAACATACACTTCATGGAGCAGGATTTTACAGGTGGCTCTCATATGATGGTCATCATTCATCATTGTCAGATGCATCGAATCCCGAGACAAAAAAGTTATGGGAGGCTACTCATGAGTGCGGAGAACTTCCAGACTATAAAGAAACATCGATTTCCTGGAAAAACGCTGCCAGATTTTGGAACTATGTGAAGTTAATACGATGTCATCCAGCAGGAGTCAGCAGTGAAGCAGGGGAGTCGAGAAACCAGTTTCAAACAAAGGCACCCTAAAGTCTCTAGCGGTTACCACTACCGGCCACGACAACGGATATTCTTGACATCTTTGCAGCAAGGCCTTTCAGAGCATAATTCCAGGGCACTTTCAGGGTGAACTCTCAGTAAAGTGGCAGTGCCTTTTGGGACAGGGTTAGTAACATTTCAGGGCACAAAGCGTGTGAGATCCAGTCGAGTTCTGTTGAAGCTAATGTTGGGCCCCAACAACTTGAATTGCATCTTGAATGAAATAAACCAAATGTCAACTCTGCTGATTAAAAAAATCATGCAATTTTATGCCTTATGTAGCGCACATAAATGGAATGCTAGATTTGGCATAAGTTCATGGGATAATTCATTTAAATTTAAGACAGATATCGCCTAGTTCAGGTCTGTTGCAGAAAGATTGCAAACAATTTACTTGTTTACGCTTGCTTTGGCTTGCAATGGAACGAGTGGATATTTTACATTCAAATTCATTTTTTTCTCTTTATTATCGAGATTTTCAGCCCTGGGCTGGTTCATCTCCCGTCGTAGTCACTCAAATACCTTTTTTGGGTATTTTTGTAACTTGTCTGGGGTGAGATTCGAACTCGTGACATTGACGTGAGAGGTATGGATGTTAACCACTACGCCGGGGTCGCCCCCTGTTAAAATTCATATTATTATTATCCACACCTCTCACGATTACACATCTTACCCCTTACATGTTAAAAATTTAAAATATCCAACAGGTGTTTTAGTGAGTACGACGGGATGGTTCATCGCCCAAGTAACACGAAATGTATGATTTAACCTTTTAGGGTATTGCTACAGAATTAAAAAAAAACCCATAGAACAATATTTAAATATGACAATAGTCACGAACAAAAAAATACAAACCTTAAGTAAAACCATTTTTTTCGGCATCGAAGAAGTAATCCTGAACTAGCTTCGTAAGTGTAGTGAACATGAACTTCAATTAGCCAATTAGATCAGTTGTCGACTTGGTAAGTGAGACGTGGAACCATAATTATGCATATCGGTTCAATTTTGCCAAGTTAAAGTTATTTGAAGATCATGAACATAGTTTGTTTATATTAACCAATGAAATATCATTCAAGCATTTATCTATAAATTGATGCATAATGTCTCAACTGCTTCAAATCAAATCAATCATCATGATTCCAACTCAAATTTTCCGATTATCATTGAGTTAATGACTTATTTGATACATAGGTCGAATAAAGGAACAAGGCTAACATTACATCCCCTTTTCAATACTTATTTTTGGGTAGCTTTAAACTTTATTTTTACTGTTTTCATGCGTGTGTGTAATCATCTGACTGTATACTCTGAGACGATGTAAACAAAATAATGGTTCGCGAGTAACAAAGTTGAGACAAATGTACGCAAAGGAGGTTGTGACTAGTTTTCTGCACGCCCAGAAGTCCGTAAAACAAATTGCAACGATTGTGGGATGCCACTTGGCTACCGTTTACCGTATCCAACGTTCCACGAAAGCCGGGAAGTGCCCGTCCACGGTCCGCTCGCACATCTAAGGCCATCAGATCAGTGAGAGACCATGTGTGGCGAAATCCTATCAAATCAATCCGGAAATTGGATAAGGATGCCGATATTTCAAAAACTACCATGCAACGGTTGGTCAAAGATGACTTGAAATGTTCGTCCAGGGCAAGAGTAAAGCGCCACCTTCAACGGACCGAATCAAACAACTCCGGCTTTAGCGCTCGAAACGTTTGGTGTCAGCATTAAAAAAGAAGCATACCATCATCGTATTCTCCGATGAGAAAATTTTCACCATCGATCCCGTATCTAACACACGTAAAGACAGGTTTTTTTCGCCGAAGAAAATTGAGGATGTTTCAGAAAAACGGGGAAATTCAAGTTTACAACCAAACATCCGGCTTGAAAATGCCTCCAGTATTTATCAAAGCTGGATTAAAAGTTAATACCGAGGCTTACATGAACATTTTGAAGGACCACTTTGAAGCACACCAACACGTCATTTTCCAACAGGACGGATTCAAGCGTGGCTGAAGGAAAACATGGAATTTTGGCCAAAGGACATTTGGCCTCCTAGCAGCCTGGAATTGAATCCTTTGGATTGCTCGATATGGGCACATGTTCAGGCTAAGGTCTGCGAAAGTTTTCACTCCAGTATTGGCGCCCTAAAAGCTTCCATTACCAAGGCATGGAACTAGATGACTGACTCATACATTGAGAAGGTATGCTCTCGATTCCGTCCCAGTTTGGAGAAGATGATCGAGAAAAATGGAGGACATATTGAGGAATGGACAAAGGCTTAATAAACAATTCCCTAGATAAAATTTTGATTTTTTTTATCATTTTCTATGAAAAACTTACTTGAAACTGACCCTAGTAGCACACTTGTTGCCATATGATTGAGATTACATACATATGACTTACTAAGTCATAACCAAGTTACTACAACTAATTATGAGCGTAATTTGCTGCTTGGGGAGGTATGGATTTTCGCATTTTTTTTATGGGACATACTGTAATGCAAATCATTGGAGCATGGTAAATAAGTCAGACAGCAACGGGCTTTCTTCTCGTTTGGCTTGATCAAGCATTCTAGTTAAATTTCAAAGATAGGAACTTGAATGCTGAAAAAGCCTGTTTTGAAGATTTTGGGAATGAACGGTTTACCTAATCGGGGGTGACTCCAGCGTAGTGGTTAACATCCATTCCTCGCCACACGCCAAAGTCACGAGTTCGAATCGCACCCCCGGACGAGTTTCGAAAATACCCAAAACAGGTATTTGAGTGACTAAAATCTCGATAATCAAAGAAGAAGAAGAAGAAAAAGTTTTATATAATCAGTGAACAAAAATATTAAAATAAAATCCTGCACTGCAATTACTTGTCAATCTGCTCCATCTTCATAAGATAAATTACCTAGATCAGGCCTAAGGTCTATAGCAAAACTGAAACATATTTATTATATTAGAATGTAAAATATACAATGTGACTTCCAAGTACACAACCTTCAGCCGCATCCCCTCATTTTTCCTAATACTTGGCTTTATATGCTGAATCTTCAGCGGGTTTTGAAGCACTTTCAGAGTTTTGAATTGATGACCTTCCTTGCTCTGCCAAACCATAGTAGGTGTCAAGCACAATGATATGTTTGTGGTCTAGGACCGTCGAATGAATTTCCCATCTGAAAATACATTTGAATTGGTTGGGACTGTAGTCCCCTTGCTTTGCTATTGCAAAATTTACAACATTTCTCAAGTTACGCAAACCAGCGTTACCATGTATCAGCTGGAATTTTGTTGGTATTTTAATCTCTTTTAACACATTTCTAAACTCATCGGGTCAAAGACAAAGCAGGATAGAAATATTTGTTCAAAAACTTATGGGCTCCTCCTAGCACAGAATATGTTTGTAATATAATGTGGCAAGTATACTTGTCACATTATATTACATATTTGACGATGACGATGGTGTTGTGGTAAGCAAAATGTCCAAAATGTCCCTTTAAATATCTACAAGTTAGGAAAAAGTACCCAGAGGAGCAGCTTAGTGTGGGAAGCCAACGTTGGGTATAATCATGTTAACTTACCGTTGGGTACAAGAAACTTACCTTTGGGTAAAATTCTATCCAAAAGTAAGTAATTTGTGGCCAACGGTATTGAAACATAACTAAACCCAACGTTGGCTTTCGACACCTAACTGCTCCGTTGGATACTTTTTTCTAAGCGTGTAGGTGGCACCTGAATAGCACTTAACAAAGGACACCTAATACGTGAATGTTGCCACCGAGTAAAATACACTCAATCCACAAGTTCATCGGCAGTCGTTCTGCTGCTGTCCAGTTAGTACGGTTCACTATCTTATTTCACCAACAAAAAGGCCGACTCGAAGAGAAATAATCATATTCAACACCAGTGGTTGAAAATTGAAAAAATTTAATGACCATATACTTTAAACTAAATGTGATCGTTATCAGCTACTTTTTCATCAAAAAGTTAGCTTCGACTATGTTTAAGTTTTCATTTCTCCACACGAATAAGGAACAAGACCGGCATTGCTTGACACTGAATGAAATATACGTTTGATACGAGTAGCTGCAAAAAAAAAGGAATCCGTTTCACTGAAACGGAATAAGCGCATGAACAACTAAAACAACAGAGAAGATGAATTCTAATTAATTTTAACCATGTCGTAAGATTTATCTCCTTCTTCGCTCACCACAAAAGCGTAAGAACAACGGGTCGGCTTTTTAATCATTTTTCTGATTTGAATTTTCGCATTTTTCCTCTGTGTATCTCAGCTACTTTGCGTTTCGAAATTTGATAGCTGCGATTGCTTTACAAAAACGGTCAGTTCAAAAGCAAGTGTACAATTCACAAGCAGCGCAAAATAAACTTCTCTCTGTTGACCAATTGGAACTCGATCTGCCCCACTATAATCTATGGCGGTTTCTGTTTTGGTCAAAGAGGATATACTGCGATAAAAGCTTACTCTTATTCATAAATTACAAAATCAGCCTCAAACCGTCAAAGCAAAGCTTAAAAAGATATAAATTTAACCAAATTTGGAACGTTTCCCATATAAATTAGTGAAGTTTTAAGGTTCATCCTCTGGCTTTCTTCAGGTAGGCATCACACGTTTATCTGTTTCTTCTTTGCCTAGGAGACGAAAGTCGTGTGAAGCTTGCACAAACGCAATATGTTATATATCAAATAATTTAAACCTAATAAATTATTAATGTTGTCTTTCTGCTTCAGCTCTCATGTTTCCTTTATAGTACTGTAGTTTTGAGCTACCGCTATAACACACTGGGATACGATAATTGTTCATTCATGCCTAAATGTATCAGTACAAACCCCTTATACATAGAACCAGTTGTGCTGTCACATTTAGACTCTTTGGCTTATAGATGCGACCTATTGTTAGATACTGAAGCAGGAAAGTCATCGGTTCCTTTTTAAGTAAAAAATACAACAATTTCCTGAGCGCCTTCAACGATTAGATACACTGCTTTAGCTGTCGTTGCTCTATCATTTGACTATAAATATAATAAATTCTCCAAAAAAGCACGCACGACGAAAATAAAGAAATAAATTATAAACATCAACAAATTATAGTTATTTATTAGCATAGCTTTTCGAGCCTCCCAACCGGCCGGTCCCAGTCAAAGCATACAGGTTAAATGCACGCACCGGTATGAATTCCGTTTTAACCCGAGGTGAAGTGTGATTTATACTCGATAGGTAGCTCGAACTGTTGACGACAAGCCTCTATGAAGTGTCCGATTCTGGCTGGCTTCAGGAAAAAAAAAGAAATGCACTTTCAAACTGCCTCAAAAACTTTAAAGAAGGCAGCTGGCACGCTTTCCCTCAATTGGAAAAGGCTACCGCACTGACAAGTTGATTAATGAATTTTGTAGTCATCTCCGTATCGCACTTGTAATTTTCCTATGTAAACATACAAAAGTGGGTGCCAAAAAGCCACAGAGGAAAAGCTAGCAGCACGCAAAAATATTTCAATAAAAACAATCACTCTAAACCGAAACATGACAGCAGCTATATTGGAATGAGTATTTGGAATGCCTATACATTCGTATGTAGGACGTGATATTCGCTCGAAAAATTTCCATCCGCGTTTCACCCTCGAAGAACAATATGGTATTCTTCAATTTCCTATTCGAAGATTAATGGTGGAACGAAAGTGAAATTCAGCTGACGCAGGTTGAACAAAAATCAATACATTGTGAATTTCAAATAGAAGTCAGCCAAATTTCATTACAATGTTCTTTTAAAGGTTAAAAAATGTTATGTAGAATTTTAATTTCAGATTATTGCCGTGCACTGGCCATCTATGAATCACTAGTTTTACTAGCGAAATGAAATATGTTGCATCAGAAATATCCTGTGAATCCTGCTACCACAGAGGAAAACGCTCAGACTCTAATAAGATCTCAATAACACGATGACAAAGCTTATCTTGAAAGAGTAACCCATATCCCATATCCTCGGATTTGCCTTGGTTCTTGGTTTCAAAAAGATAACTTTTCTCGTTTTTAACATGCAACATGTTTGACCATTCGGACTATCTATTGAATCTAAGGAATCTAGTCGTTGAATCTAGTCGGTGCGAATCAAAAACAAACCCAGTAAAAAAGGAGAGAGTTCCTCTCCCATGTGCGCATCAAAAACAGAGTGCACACAATATATCGCTAGAATAACTATCACAAGCCATCAGTGGTACATGAGCTCTTTCCATACGGCAATTACTCAGGGACGAATGACCCGAAGGGTTAAAGTCCCTCTCAAAAATAAAAGAAGAAGAAGAAGAAGATGAAGATACGGCAATATTTGCCTGTTGAAGTGGCGGATTTGGTCAGTGCTACAACCTACCCCGCAGTGGTATGTTAGGCAAGTTAGGTCCAGTTCCACTGGACACATGCCCTCCCGCTCACTATTCAAAACACTTTTCATTTCCTACCTGCCGTACACTGAAGGAACTTTCAATACTTTCTCTTCGTATCTATCATTCTAGCAAAAAACATTAATGTGCACTCTTTGTGGCTCATGGTGATGAGCGAACATCTCCTGCTACATCATACTCGCTATTCCACGCACGGAGAATATATAACAATTAAAGTATATTGAATCTATTTTTATCTGCAATCATATAAATCAGGGTCGGTTCAAAGGTAGGTCTACAATGACAGCGGCCATGCGGCATTGTAGTAACGCGGCAAAACTGGGTTTACTATCATTTACATATTGGATGTGACTTTCCTCCTTCAATGAATAACTTTACAACTTCCACAACTTTACAACTTCCTCCTGCGTAAACCTCCTTTCGTATATTTTTTGTCTCATTTACAATAGCACATTGAAGCAACTTTCCGATGACTTGGCCAAATGGGGTCAACGAAAATACCCAAAGAGGCACACATAAAAAAAATTCTGCGTTATCTAATGCACATAAAGGGAATGCTGGATTTGGCTGAAAGTAATGTGATGTTTTATGTAAATTTTAAGCCAGATAGCGCCTGATTGTAGCCTGTTATATGAAAGATTGCTAAAATTGTTGTAAGTCGCATGAAAGCTTGCAAACAATTTCGTTGTTTACGCCTTCTTTGGCTTGGATTTACACGAGGGGAACTTTTACACGTCTGTTGAAATTCATTATTTTTTTTCTGTTGGTGTTTGAGTGACTACGACGGGAGTTGAACCAGCCAAAGGCTCAAAATCTCGATAATCAACAAAAAAAAAACAACAACAAAAAAACGATAAATAAGCTTTGATGCAGCTGCTGGCTAGAATGTTGTCTTTCTCTGATGGATTTTCAGAATTGTCTTTCTGGCTCCTATCGGGTGTGAAGTTAAGAACTCCTAGGTCGTAAACTTTGAAAATTGTCTTAAGCTGAATCCTCAAACTCGCTTCAAGACTTTTTATCACTTGTACAAAACACAAGAGGTAAGCCCAACGTCAAATATTCCCAATTGTGCTATTGCTTCTTCGACTGCACAATTCGGTTCATTTTGATTTATCTACACAGTTTAAAAAAACATGTAATTTACTGCGTTATCTAATACACATAAAGGGAATGCTAGATTTGGCAGAAATTAATAGCATATTTCATGTAAATTTCAGCCAGATAACGGCTGGACCTAGTCTGTTGTATGAAGGTTGCAAACATTCTTGTATGGCGCATAAAAGATTGCAAACCATTTTGCTGTTTATGCTTCCTTTGGCTTGGAATTAAACGAGGGGAAATTTCACGCGCCTGTTGAAATTTATTATTATTTTTTCTGTGCATAAAGCATTAGCCTTCGTTTTCATCCAAAACTTACCAACGCCGTTCAATCTAGTCTCAGAAAACATGGATTTCTAATGGTTATAAAAGTAATAACACTCTAGAAGATATTTTTCGCAACGTCAAAGATTAACCCCCATCGTTGGAAAAATCTGGATTTTTAAAATTCCCTGCAAAAACTGCAATGCTTTTTATGTCGGCCAAACAGGTCGTAAATTAAAAGTTCACCCAAGAGAACCTAGAAATGCGGTGGATAATCGACGAGTTAATGATTCTACTGTAGCAGCACACGCTGCTAACCGAAGTCACTGTGTTGATTGTAACACAATATGAATAAGACCTGTATTTGTGATTCAATAAGTTTAAATAGTTCATTAATGATTACATTACAGTACTTTTATTAAAAGTTCAAAGTTACAGAATTAGATGGTTACATTTCTCTCGAACGAAATCTCGAACCTTCCTCTTGATGGAGCCCCTCAGCGCCCCCACAGTGGAAACGGACACGGAATCAGCGCATTTCTTCCATTTTGCCCGCGTTTGCTGGATGTCCTTCACTGCCCGCCGCTTCACCGAAGTTCCAAAACTTTTTGAGGCAATTGTGAATGAAAACTTATTAAACCAAATCAAAAACCAACTACTAATCAGCATGGATTTTTTAAAGGTCGTTCGACAACCACAAATTTACTAGAATTCGTTAATTATTCTCTGGAAGCAATGGATAACGGAAACCATGTAGAGGCTTTGTACACAGATTTAAGTAAAGTATTTGACCGTGTGTATTTAAATTGCAAAAAATGGGAATTCAGCCAAAACTCCTCATATGGCTTAATTCGTACCTAACCAACCGTGATCAAATTGTAAGACTTAAAGGAAACCACTCAACACCTATTTTTGCCATTTCGGGAATCCCACAAGGCTCTCATGTAGGACCACTTTTATTCATTCTATTTGTAAATGACTTATCTTTTATTCTTAAGAAACTAAAATTTTAAAATTTACGCTGACGACATGAAACTTTATTATAAGAAATAAAAAATGCGGAGGACATCAACGCGTTTAATAATGAGATATTGTTGTTCCAACAAAAGTCTGCAACAACTGAATTTTAAAACATGTAACATAATTACATTCATACCTAATATACAAATAACTTTAGGCAATCAGAATCTAGAGAAGTATGATAGAGTTAGGGACTTAGATGTTGTCTTAGACTCTAAACTTAAGTTCATTGACACAATACGTTCATTGATAACACAATTATAAACAGAGCTAAAAACATGCTAGGATTTATTAAACGTTTTTGCTATAACTTTTATGCCCCGTATACGATAAAAACACTATACATTGCTTATGTCAATTCAATACTAGAATATTGTAGCATAGTTTGGTCTCCATTCACAATAACACATGAAGAAAGAATAGAGTCAGTACAAAAGCAATTTTTGTTATACGCACTAACAAAGCTAGGATGGCCTGTATTTCCTTTACCATCTTATAAGGCTCGATGTATGCTTATCAATATTCAAACAATAAAAGAGCGTCGTGAATTTGCTATGGCATCATTTATAAATAATATAGCCTCACACAGAAATGATTCAAGGGATTTTTTTTCCTAAATTAAACTTTTACATACCAACAAGGCATTTAAGACTTCGACATTTATTTGCTACGAATTATCATCGCACGAACTATGAAAAATATGGACCAATTAACCAAATGATGGCTAACTCCAATAACCATTGCAATAGTATAGATTTTACAATGACGAAAGAAAAATTAAAACAATATTTCCGCGCGTGCTAGGTTTAAGTTAATTTATGTACTTATTTTAATTAATATTGTCTACAACTGATTGGCGACAAATAAATAAATAAATAGGTCGCTGCTTAGAAATTACCCAGTATTTTTCGATTGGCCAAAACTCCGGGTATTTCGGCTTGGGGACAAAATCAATCTTGTTGGCAGCATGCCACTCTAGAACCACCTTGGGGTAGTGGCAGCTGACCAAATGCTTGAGGATGAACAATAAACGCTTGCACAGGCATTCTTCGATGTAAACTTGGGATGTCATCGTCAAGGATGTGACGAATGGTTTCGTTTTCAGGCCACAGCTGAAAATCGCTTGCCGAATCATGGCCTTTTTCGCAAACTTGTTGGAAAAAACGAATTTGAATCTCCATGTGCAGTCGCGATGTAAAACGATTGACTGGGAAGCTGCATAAAATCGAGTTCGACGAATGTTACGTCATCGATCAAAGTACAGCCCTTTGTTTCATCAAAACACGGTCGTTCAAGATCCATTCATGCTTTTTGGCGACGAAATTCGGCTTCATTAGCCGATTCGAATGTTTGCTGGCTTTGTACGAATTGTATCCTTCCCTGACATGGATGTTCAGCACCGTTTTAAAGTTGGCGTTGTACCACATCTCGGATTGAAAGACCGGGGTTAGCGCACTTCAACATCTTACTGTGCAGCTTACGATCCCTCGTTCCAGTTTTTTCGTAGGTCCGCTGATTCCATTCCACACTCAGGGTTTTCGTGTAGGTTTTGAGCACACGACAAACTGTTGTTTTTGGCATCTCTAGCCGGCTTGGAACCGGACCAATCCGGATTTTCTAAGTGTACTTGTGTACAACATTTTTTCTTCTTTCCTGTTCCATTAGATGTTATTTCTGAACGCGAACGACAATTTTGATCAAACTTGCACCAGTTGTTTCCAAGAAGTGTAAACATTTTTTTAAGAATAATCACTTAAAAACAATGAACTTATCAACCAAACGTGACTCGATGTGCCATCAGCCCCATACTATAATAAAAAAAAGTCAATTATGGTCAATGGAACTTGTACCCAGAAGATGTGCATCATGTGCAACATCATAAAATGCGTATTATGTTAATAAACGGATCCTGTTAACAATGAACAGCAATGTACATTCGAAAAGCCATAATATTTTATCTGTATTATTCTAACTACTGCCTGAAAGTTTTTGCGCTTTCCACACAAGCAAATTGCTTGCCATATCATTTTTTTTTTGGCAAACTTTGACATCTTCTGCTTTCTAACGTCCTCAAGGGAATCGAATTTATGATGAGCAGTGGAAAACTGGACCCCTAAAGCTGTCGGAAGTCTGCATTTACATTCGTCTCATCATCCATACCGAGGCAATGTGGTTCCGTCAACATCTGGGTGTAGAGCTTCCGTGCACGTGTTTTACCTACCGTATTCTGCCGTTCATCGTGATTAGGCGCCTTTTGGACTTTGTACGTGTGTAGTCCTTCACGTTTTTTCGAATCTTGCACGAAAGTTTTGGTTAGATTCAGTTTCTTCGCCACATCTCGAACTGAACTGTTGGGATTCCTTTTGAAAGCTTGAACTACCCGGTTGTGATCCGTAACACTATACGGAGATCCATTTTTGCCACTTTTTTGTTAATCGGTGGACAAACGTTCGTGGTACTGATTTAAAACACGAGACGCCGTAGAATGTATTATTTCCAACTTCCTGCTGGTGGTACGATGAGAATGATCTAGATTTTCGCGGTACGTGCGCAAAATTTTTTTGCGCCGCTGCTGTTCTTCAGACTCCATCTTCACAATCATTTCAATAGAAAATACCCAACGGTTACAGCCATTAAAAGTTACAACCATTTAAAAGTGGTGCAATTTGATTCCTTACAACCTTTATGGCATATAATTTCAAATCATCCATGGAATTCTTAAGTATGGTAAAATAATTTTAGATATTTCTTTTTCACGTAGTTATGATATATTGCAGCAGGACGACCATCTGTAGACATGTAAATAATATTAATATTGTTATTGTCACTTTATATTATAACAGCCCTTCACTTTATTACCTATGCTACTTTATATGTCATTTTGAGCTTGCCATATATTCGTTCATTGGGCTTTTTGACGTTTAATCACCTTTTCCTTTCAGGCACATGCAAAGGAATGACGGTATGTTTTCCTCCAAATGATTTTCCTTCTCATTTGCACTCTTTTGATCAAAATAGCGCTCTAGTGTGCGTCCGTTAAATGTCTAAGCCTAATGTCAGTTATAGCCAACCTAGCCTAAACTATGTTTTTGAAAAAATAGGAAGATTTTCAAAGTTTTTTTTTTTTGAGAAAGGATCATATACGATAAATTCTACTCAAAAAAGCTTTTTCCTTCTTCACCAAAACTATATAATTGACCATTCATTTCCTATTTCACAGACATAAAGAATCATTTATGGGTCCAGACCAACAAGAATTATCAAAAAATTCATTTGTAGTTTTGTTGTTCGTTGTTTTGTAATTTTATTAAGTTTCCATTTTTGGCATTATTTATACTCATATGAAATTTCATTCGTCTTATTGTTAGCTGTTTTCGGCTTTTGCAAGACTATTAGAATATTAATACATATCTAATTTTTAATTTCATTAACAAAGCAGTGGATGTCAGATATATAATGTACCTACGCTTACTTTACTTACTCATTGACTTTAATTGTGAAAACAAATTCTAATCTTAGTAGTTCTTAATCCTATTTAATCTGCAACAGTGGAAGACTTTTGATGAATGGATGACCAGCTATGTTTCGAATATTTATTCTTCTGGCGTGCTCATTTTATTATTTACAATAAAACGTCAGTTTTTAATCAATTTCAACTTTCAGGTAAAAAAATGGAGTCTTTATTTTCGTTCTTATATTCATTCATTATATTATTTTTCATTATAACATTCATTCACTATATTTTTTATCATTTTAATATTCATTCACTATATTTTGTATATTATTATATGACTTAAAATATATATTAGGAAGGGAGGGAGTAGGGTACTCATGCTGGAAATGAACAATGGAGTGGTGTAGGAGGGGAACAAACAGTATCATTTTCTTATCCTACCGATTCGATTGTGATGCTGTGAATTCTACTCCAACAGTTACAACGAGAGTGGCCTTAACAAGCCATCCCGCAGAAAGATTAATAAGTATTGCGAATTTGGATATTCGATTTGTTGGATACGTTGGACGAAGGATCTTATGTTCCCGCTGGTTTCGCGTGAGTGTCTCTGCTTACGGGTCCGCCCCACTGTTTTTGGCCCTTCATACAACGTTACTGTGAATACAAACCGGTAACTCAATTTGATCTTTTTATTGAGTGGAGCTGCATACATGACAAGGTCTTAGAAGGGATGATGGCTACCTTACATAAATACATATATACATACATACATACATATATACATACATACATACATACATACATACATACATACATACATACATACATACATACAACAAACGTTCGTGGTACTGATTTAAAACACGAGACGCCGTAGAATGTATTATTTCCAACTTCCTGCTGGTGCAGTACGATGAGAAATGATCCAGATTTTCGCGGTACGTGCGCAAAATTTTTGCGCCGCTGCTTGTTCAATCAGACTCCATCTTCACAATCATTTCAATAGAAAATACCCAACGGTTGCAGCCGGTAAAGGGTCTTACAACCATTTAAAAGTGGTGCGATTTGATTCCTTACAACGCTCTCTGGCATATAATTTCCAAATCATCAATGGAATTCTTAGAGTATGGTAAAATAATTTTAGATATTTCTTTTTCACGTAGTTATGATATATTGCAGCAGGACGACCATCTGTGAGACATGTAAATAAATATTAATATTGTTATTGTGTCTGCTTTACTATTATAACGGTACCCTTCACTTTATTACCTATGCTACTTTATATGTCATTTTGAGCTTGCCATATATTCGTTCATTGCGGCTTTTTGGCGTTTAATCACCTTTCCTTTCAGGCACATACCAAAGGAATGACGGTATGTTTTTCCTCCAAATGATTTTCCTTCTCATGAGCGCTCTTTTGATCAAAATAGCGCTCTAGTGTTGCGTCCGTTAAATGTCTAAGCCTAATGTCAGTTATAGCCAACCCTAGCCTAAACTATGTTTTTGAAAAAATAGGAAGATTTTCAACGTTTTTTTTTGAGAAAAGGATCATATACGATAAATTTTACTCAAAAAGCTTTTTCCTTCTTCACCAAAACTATATAATTGACCATTCGTTTCCTATTTCACGAGACATAAAGAATCACCCATACAGACCAGCGAGAATTATCAAAAAAATTCATTTTGTATTGCAGTCTCATTAAGTCTCCATTCTCTTGGCATTGTTTGTACTCATGTGTTCATTCGTCTTATTGTTAGCTGTTTCGGCTTTTGCAAGACTATTAGAATATTAATACATATCTAATTTTTAATTTCATTAACAAAGCAGTGAATGTCAGATATATAATGTACCCTACGCAACACTTTAGCTTACTCATTGACTTTACAATTGTGAAAACAAATTCTAATCTTGAGTAGTTCTTAATCCCTATTTAATCTGCAACAGTGGAAGACTTTTGATGAATGGATGACCAGCTGAGATTTCGAATATTTCATTTCTTCTGGCGTACTCATTTTGTTGTTTACAATAAAAGCGTCAGATTTTAATCAATTTCCAACTTTCAGGTAAAAAATGAGTGCTATTATCTGTTCATTCTTATGTTCATTCATTATGTTTATTTTTCATTATAACATTCATTCCCTGCTATATTTTTATCATTTTAATATTCATTCACTATATTTTTGTATATTTTATTGTATGACTTAAAATATATGTTGGGAAGGGAGGAGTAGGGTACTCATGCTGGAAATGAACAATGAGTGGTGTGAGAGGGAACAAACAGTATCATTTTCTTATCCTACCGATTCGATTGTGATACTTTGTGAGATTCTACTCAACAGTTACCCAACGATAGTGGCCTAGCAAGCCATCCCGCAGAAAAGATTAATAAGTATTGCAATTTGGATATTCCGATTTGTTGGATACGTTGGAAGAAGGATCTTATGTTCCCGCTGGTTTCGCGTGAGTGTCTCTGCTACGGGTCCACTTGCCTGTTTTTGTGTCCCTTCATACAACGTTACTGTGAGCCACAAACCGGTAACTCATTTGATCTTTTTATTGAGTGCAGCTGCATATGTGCAAAAAGGTCTTAGAAAGGGATGATGGCTACCTTACATACATACATACATACATACATACATACATACATTCATACATACATACATACATACATACATACATACATACATACATACATACATACATACATACATACATACATACATACATACATACATACAAACATACATACATACATACATACATACATACATACATACATACATACATACATACATACATACATACAAACATACATACATACATACATACATACATACATACATACATACATACATACATACATACATACATACATACATACATACATACATACATACATGTGTGATTAAATCTTGATCTGGTGCCGGTCACACGTCATGCTGTCATGATGCTGTCGATCTGATCTGGATCGTCTGTCTGCAGTCTGATCTGATCGATGCACGTCCTGTCTGACAGTCGATGCTGATCTGATCTGTCTGTCTGATCTGTCCTGATCTGATCTGATCTGATCACAGTCTGATCCAGTCACCGATCTGATCTGATCGATGTCCTGCTGATCCTGATCCCGTCTGATGCATGTCACATCTGATCACAGTCTGATGCTGTCGCTGTCACTGATCCCTGATCTCAGTCTGATCTGATCCTCAGTCTGTCTACGTCTGTCTGCAGTCTGATCTGATGCTGATCTGATGCAGTCTGATCTGATCTGATCCTGATCACAGTCTGTCCGATCACGGTCTGATACAGTCTGATCTGTCGATCTGATCTAGTCCCGTCATCTGTCTGATCACGATCTGATCC
This sequence comes from Aedes japonicus, assembly GCA_034211315.2. Classification (NCBI taxonomy): domain Eukaryota; kingdom Metazoa; phylum Arthropoda; class Insecta; order Diptera; family Culicidae; genus Aedes; species Aedes japonicus. Next base: position 299,419 of record JASCZW010001046.1, on the reverse strand, counting down.
TGATCTGCATCTTGTCTGATCTGTCTGATACTGTCACAGATCTGAGTCCTACGTAATCACAGTCTGATCCTGATCTGATCTGATCTGATCTGATGCAGTCACAGTCTAATCTGATCTGTCACAGTCTGATCTGATCCTCTGATGCCAGTCCTGGTCCTGATCGTCAGTCCTGGTCTGTCTAGTCTGGTCCAGTCTGACACTGTCTGATCGCAGTCTGATCACGAGTCTGATCACGATGCTGGTACCCCGGTGCGTCAGTCTGATGCAGTCGCAGTCTGATGCGGTCTGGTCCTGATGCGCCATACAGTCTGTCTGATGCATTTGGTGCAGTGCGATGCTGATGCGAGTGCAGTGCGTGCGTGCGATGCAGTGCACGTGCAGTCGTGCGATGCGGTACTGATGCAGTACTGATACGTGCGGTCTGACGCAGTGCGATGCGGTCGTGCAGTGCGGTCACGTGCCGTTGCGATGCGAGTGCGATGCGATGCGGTACTGATGCAGTGCGGTGCGATGCGTGCGTGCAGTGCAGTACGTGCGATGCGATGCAATGCTGTGCAGTGATGCGATGCAGTGCAGTGCAGTACGTGCAGTACGTGCAGTCACGTGCAGTACGTGCATTCTGATGCTGTGCAGTGCCATTCACGGTCTGGTACGTGCAGTGCAGTGCAGTACGTGCGATGCAGTGCAGTACGTGCGATGCGTGCAGATGCGTACGATGCGTGTTCGTACGTACTGTGCCATTATGTGTACTGTCTGAGTCTGTGCGTGCTAATTCTGTGAGTGCTGTCTTTCTGTGCGTGGTTGCTGTCTGGTGCGTCTATACGTGCCCGTCCTGATAGTACGTTGCAATGCAGTGTCTGGTGTCTGTTTTGTCGTCATTGTCGTCCTGCAGTCCTGTCCTGTCTGATCTGTCTGTCCACAGTTCTCAGTCTGTCTATCACAGTCTGATCATCAATCACAATCTGATCCACAGTCTGTCCTGATCCTGATCTGTCCTGATGCAGTCTGATCTGATCTAATCCTGTCTGATCTGATCTGATCTGATCTATCTGCCGTCCTGATCCTGATCTGTCTGATCATTCATCTGATAAATCTGTCCTGATCTGATCTGTCCTGTCTCAGTCTGATCATGATCTGATCACAGTCTGATCTAGTCTGATGTGCCATCTGTCCTGATCTGATCAGTCTCAATCACAGTCTGATCTGATCTGATCTATCTGTCTGATCTAGTCTGATCTGATGCAATCCTGTCTGATGCAATCAGTCTATGCAATCTGATCACAGTCTATCAATCACAATCCTGATCTGTCTGATCTATGCGTGCGGTCACGTGCCGTCTGATCCTATCTGATCTGATCTGATCTGATACAGTCTGATCTGATCACAGTCACAGTCTGATCTGATCCCTGATCTGTCACAGTCCTGATCCCAATGCAATCTGTCTGTCACAATGCAAAGTCTGATCAATCTGATCACAATCACAGTCTGTCTGGTCAATCAGTCTGTCTGGTCCTGATCTGTCACAGTCCCCAGTCTGATCTGGTCGTCCTGTCTGGTCTGATCTGGTCTGATGCAGTCTGTCAGTCTGATCTGTCATTCTGTCTGATGCAATCCTGTCCTGATGCAGTACAATGCAGTCTATTCTAGTACGATACAGTCTGTCTGTCCTGATGCAATCATATTTGTTCAGTCTGTCACAATCGTCACAGTCACCTGTCCTGATCTGATGCAATCTGATCTGATCTAGTCACAGTCTGATCTGATCTGATCACAGTCTGTCCTGTCTGTCTGTCCTGTCCCAGTCACAGTCTGATCTGTCACAGTCTGTCTGATACTGATACAGTCACCGTCTGTCTGTCTGATCACAGTCTGTCTGATACTGATGCAGTACGATGCAATGCAGTCTGATGCAGTCGATGCAGTCTGATGCAGTCTGTGTCTGTCTGTCTGATGCGATGCAACACAGGCCTATACCATTCATTTGTCTGGTCACAATCTGTCACATTCTGATGCGGTCGTGCGTCTGTTCTGTCTGATCTGTCTGGTCTGTCTGTCTGATACAGTAGTCTGTGCTGATGCAGTACGTGCGATACGTACGTGCGATGCGATGCAGTACGTGCAGTCATACATACATACATACATACATACATACATACATACATACATATACATACATACATACATACATACATACATACATACATACATACATACATACATACATACATACATACATACATACATACATACATACATACATACATACATACATACATACATACATACATACATACATACATACATACATACATACATACATACATACATACATACATACATACATACATACATACATACATACATACATACATACATAC